>JAFREQ010000042.1:705000-1202500 GCA_025331565.1 Holacanthus passer | reverse complement strand
AACAAATGACAGGGTGACAGACAGAAAGTGAAGGAATTGAACGTACAGGCAGCGACTTTGAAGTGGCAGGTTGAAGAAAGACAAACATGGGTTTTTTTTTTCCAAATTTACCCTTTGAGAAACATTTTTAACCCCACACGTGCCAGAGCCACAAAGAGGCATCCAGTTTGTTGCCAGGTCTATTTTCAGGGAAGCATGAATGGACAGAGTGAGGCAGCTCACCGCGAGGATGATACTCATCCAGCCTAATTACACCCTAATTAAACAAGCAGTTTGTAGTCTTATTTTTGGAACGGCTGAGTAATGATTTACTTGTACTTGAGCTCTCAGAACCGTCCTGGGCCATTGGAGGTTTAATTTATATTATTATAGGTTGCTTTGATGATACACTAGTCATTATATCTGCAGACTGAAGCCGGGCTGGAGCAGCAGTGACAGATGATCTGGTTTGAGTTGACGTCTGAATTTGACTGACGTCCGTCTCCTAAAGAGAATAAGAGGGTTGTTGGAACAGAGTTTTGATGTTTCCTGCGTTCGTGCGTCCGTAGCTGCGTACGACATCGCTGCCCCCCGACTGAGCCGCCTGATTACATTCATTTCTACTCAAGCTCCGATCCCAGCATGCCCCACAGCCCGGGAAGGTCACTAATTAGGCCAAGCAGGCCTCAACCCGCGCCAACTTTAGACTGAGTGTGGTGATGGAGAAGCTTTAGGCTGTCAGAGGGTTTGTATATACAAGAGGCAGATTTAGCTCAGCCAGCCACAGAATATTTCCAGGAAAGACGAAAGTGAAGATCGGAGCGGAGAACAGGGTTAACGGTGACCGTGATGTTCTCGCAACCCGCTCTTTAGACCGAGAAACCTAAATCCAACATGTAGTATCTCTTTTCACATTTGAGATCACACAGTCACTGATGTGCTGAAAAGTGCTGATTCGGTCTGTTTTATTAAAATGCATATATCACACTCCACATCTGGACTGCAGCAGGGCTGCAATGATTATATTTGACTAATCTCATGATTCTTGTCCCAATCACTTTAGCGTTTTGTCTAAAAAATGCTTGATGATTTCATTAAAAGCATCTTAAAGTGAAATCATGTGAACTTTCTGTTGGATGAGCTGACGTCCTCGTCCCCTCTGTCCAGGTAAGGCTAATGTGAACGTACAGTGGGATGAGGACCCCTCAGACGCCGCCCAGCCGGCGCCCGTGCGGATCGCCTTCGTCCTGGTCGTCCACGGCCGAGCCTCGCGTCAGTTCCAGCGTCTCTTCAAAGCCATCTACCACACGTCGCACTACTACTACATCCATGTCGACCAGGTGGGAGCACTGACTTCATTCTGTGTCAGAAGGATCATCTTCCTGCACCACAGCCAGAAAAACAGTGACAGAAAATTGGTGTTGGTGACAAGCATAAGATAATTCTTTATTGATCCCCCATAGGATCAAGTACAAAAGTATAAAGTATATAAATATAAAAAAGATATATATAACTAGTACAAAGAATGAAGCATGAATGAAACTGACGCGCTGGATTACTTTCAGATATGACAACTCTTACATGAAGACTTTCTTTGACTTATATAACAAACGTCAGGTTTGCTCCCTCAGAGCTCCCGTGTTCACTCATTCCCTCTTGTTGTCTTTGCTCCTCAGAGATCCAACTACCTCCACAGAGAGGTCCTGTCTCTGGCCGGCCAGTATCCCAACGTCCGGGTGACTCCATGGCGGATGTCCACCATCTGGGGCGGGGCCAGCCTGTTGACCATGTACCTGCGCAGCATGGAGGACCTTCTCAAAATGGCCGACTGGTCCTGGGACTTCTTCATCAACCTCAGCGCTGCAGATTACCCCATCAGGTGAGTGTAAACGTTTCATCATGTCAGGATGATGCTTTTAAAATGGCTCGCTGGTTTTCATCCCTATAGAAGAGAGTAGGAGATTTACCCGTCATGTAAAGTTCCTGCCAAACAGCACATTGATTTGTTAAAGCACTGTGTCAGCTAACGACCAGGAACCTGTGGCCTCGCCGCCCTGCAGACCCCGCTTGGTTTGTTTAAGGTCCTATGGATCAGGTTACGTGACCAATAGACCTCAGTTACACGGACTCTGAATCGATGTGGAGTCCATAGCTTTGAACCGATCAGTGGCCGTCTGGCTGCTCTGGGATGTGAGCGGATCTGTGCTGTCGAGGAAGGAGCTCGGCTGTGATCAGCGGAGATGTTGTGTGGTGATTTACTCACTGTGGCTCCAGCAGAGAAGAGGTAACACACAGAGATTTATGGAGATGTTTGGCTCACCAGTGTGTTTTTACGTGGTGCAGAGATGTTGTGATACGAGCAGGATGAGCTCCAGATGGTCGTGTCTTCACCAGACGGCTGAGTGTTGTTGAACTCAGCTGTTCGCTGGACGACGTGTGAGCGGAGCTCCTGGACTCCAGCAGCACTTGTATGAGGTTGTGGCCACTGAAATACTGTTTACTCTGCTATACTTGTGCCATTTGTGGTGCCAGCAACTCGTCCTGCTGCTTTTCCACTGCTGTTTAAACTGTACTGAGTCATTAGTACATTACAGTGCAGTTACCCAGAATGCAAGGTGACATATTCAAATGCCAAAGATATTCAGTTTACTACGATGTAAAGAGAAAAGCAGAAAAACATTGGAAAACCTGAGTTGTCTCTTAAATTAATGACACAGCTGATTATCAAATTAAATGAATACTATTATAAACTCTGGTAATGTTGTTACATCCCTTAAACAAATCCCCTGTTTAGCCCAATTATCTAAACCAAATTATTTGGAAGTGAAACAAATCTGAAACTCTGTAACAGCATGAAGGTTAACTGTGCATGTTTGAGATGTGCTTAACTGGGATCCTCTGGCAGCTCATGTTGAATTAAGTACAAATAAAGTTGATTGCTAAAATCTTATCGCAGCTTAATGTTGATTCCAGTTTAACCTCGAACTCAAATCCAGATCTTAAACTGACCTCTTTCCCCTAAACCAAACTCAAACACTAATGTTTATCTGTAAAGTGACAAAATGTAAGTTCTTCATCTTTCTATTCTTACGAGTGTTCCTCATTGGGAAAGAACACACACACACTCACACACTCGTTCTCCTCTGTCCTCCCATCAAAGTGACTGTCTGAACCCTTCCAGCTAAAATCCATAGCACATTCACAGCGTGAGCACAACCATCAATAGCTGTGACGTCATTAAGGCACATGGAGTGTGAGTCAATGGAACTGTGTGTGTGTGTGTGTGTGTGTGTGTGTGTGAAGGTCACATAACCTTTTTAAATATTAAACAAAATGTCTGTTGGGTTCACATCAGACATCAACTCATTGTTTAAGTATAAAAGACAAAATTCAGACTTTTACCTAAAAGCTAATTCAGGGAATTTAGAGGAATATTCCCAGAACATTGATACCAGTCTCATGTCAGATGATGTTTCTGGCTCAGCTCAGAATAAAGGCTGGAAACAGGAGGAGACGGTTCACCTGTCTGAATGTAACCAATCACCAGTTACCTCTGACAGAAAAAAAAGACACGTTGAGCTTTGACAGGGCATTGACATTTAGCAGGTCTGACTGTGCAGCTACTGTGACGACGAGACTCAGAATCAAGACTGAACAGTGTGTTAATGAGCGAGTTCGGAGGCGCTGGTCGTTGGATTGTGACACTTCGTCAGAGCCGAGCGAGCGGTTTCCTCCTGTCTGTGCTAAAGTCAGCTGCCGACATGAAAACGTGTGAGAGGTGTCGATCCTCACCTCATCTGTCAGTGAGACAGACAATAAGCGTGTGTCTGAAAACGTCCAACGGTTCTTTAAGCATCCAAAGTCTAAAAGCAGCCATGACAATTATAAAGATCATAATTTGAAAACCTTGATGAGAAACATCTTTTGTGATAAATGAGCAGTTGGAGATAAAACAGCTGCGATAACTCGGCGGCCTCAGTCAGATCTGAACGCGTGTGAGTTACCGATGAACACAAACATGCCCGCAAACACACACGTGCTCGTCTGCGGCTCGGCCCGACGGCTGTAATCAAATGTAATGAAAGCGATCCGTCTGCTGCCGTCCCGTCTACTCATTAGGACGACACCGGGCTCGAGCCGTGGGCTTCCAGCTCCCGCTGCAGGCAGGGAGTGGCTGCGTGAAGGAGCCGCCTCCGCTGCAGGCCACACACTGCAGCTGGAGCGGGAGGCTGAATAAACTGGGCCAGCTGTCCCAAACACAACCTGCATGGACTCACTTTAATTGCCCTAAATGGAAGATTGTTTTGCATTGTTTAAAAGAAAGAGGCGCATCATTCAAATATTTAATTGCATCCTGCTAAAACATGGATCCATTAAAGGGAAAAAAATCCTTGAACACTGTTGAGAAACACACAGAGCCGCGGGGAATGTGCATCGCGTGAGTCTATTTTATGTGTTTTTCTTCGACTTGTGGTCAAACAAAGATGACGACACGTTAAGATATTTTCAGAGTTTCAAAGCACAAAATGTTTCAGCAGTTTAAAATATAACAGGAAATGTGGGCAAAATACTTTAATTAAATCAAGTTCAGTTTGTATTTGGTCATAAACAGAAGCATTGGACAAACTGAAGGTTTGACCTGATGGTGGCGCTAGATGCAAAGTTAAAGGATCCACAAAGTGGTTTGAATTCCTCCTGATGGGAACTTGAATATCTGCACTGAATTTCAGGACAATCCCTCCAACAGTCGTCACTAAAAACCGACAAACGTGAAACCTCATAGTGGCACTAGAGGAAAAGTCCGGGGCTCACCAGAGTCTTCAGGACTCGTCCTCTGGGAACCATGAATGTCTGCAGAGGTTTGATGGAAATCCATTCAATTGATCCTATTGATCAGTAAAGTGACCGATGAGTCTGACCAGAGTTCAGTGCGATGCTGGAGGTGTGTTTCTGTGATGTCACGTCTGCAGCCGATTGTCTGAGTAGATGATTGACAGCTGCTGTCTCCCTTCAGGACCAACGAACAGCTGGTGTCTTTCCTGTCCAAGTACCGCAACATGAACTTCATCAAATCTCACGGCAGAGACAACGCACGGTGAGAGAGTCCTTCACTGTCTCCGTCCTCACAGCTTCCACAGGGGGTTTCACTTCCCATCATCTTTGCAGTAGCTTTGTAGTTATCACAGTATTGTAGTTCACTGGGTGAGTATGAGACCACCCTCAGTCAGATGGAGGCTGAATTATCCAGGAAGTGTAATAATCCTTCTTTTGCTTTTTTAGATTCAGTGCAACAGTTAGAGCTACACATTTTAAGAGATGTGATAAGAAACTGTCGTTTTTTTCAAGCTAAAATGTCCCATGGTACAGATGTCTTGGTTCGTCCAGATAAAAGACTGAAGACGCCACGAATGACGTCACAAAGACGCATCAGTGGCTGGATTTCACTGAATATTCACTGATCTATAGAACTGCAGTGCATCTGTCTCACGACAGAAGACTTGTCTCCAGAAGTATTTGAGATGATTCACACAGTAACCAGCTGGATGTGTCCTCTCAGTTTCATCCGTAAGCAGGGTCTGGACCGTCTCTTCTACGAGTGTGACACCCACATGTGGCGTCTCGGGGACCGCAAGATCCCAGAGGGCATTGCGGTGGACGGAGGCTCCGATTGGTTCCTGGTCAACCGGGCCTTTGTGGACTACGTGGTCAACTCCAGAGACGAGCTGCTCAGCAGCATGAAGCGCTTCTACGCCTACACACTGCTGCCGGCTGAGGTAACACACACACACACACACACACACACACACACACACGTAACCCTTCAGTCTAGTCTGCCGTGTCCATTAGAGGAGGACACCATGAGAGTAACTCCGTCCAATCTAAAACAAAATCATAATGAGACGAACGCATCAAGATCCTTAATGAAAGAAATGATTATTAGATTAATTTAAATAATCATAATTTGCAGTTTAACATTTCTTCAAAACTTGATGTTGTGTTATTTTATTGAGCTCAGAAGACAAATGTGAATAAACTCTGTCTTCCTGCACTGGCCTCCCCCTCCAGTCATTTTTCCACACTGTGCTGGAGAACAGCGTCCACTGTGAGACCATGGTGGACAACAACCTGCGGCTCACCAACTGGAACCGCAAACTGGGATGCAAATGCCAGTACAAGCACATCGTGGACTGGTGCGGCTGCTCACCCAACGACTTCAAGCCCTCGGATCTGCCGCGCTTCCAGGTGACTCCGCCGTCTGACCCTGAGCTTTGCCCTCGACGCCGTGGTTGAACCCGGTCTCATCGTTTCACTATTAACATCTGTATGATTATTTCTTACAAGAATAAGAAACCCTGAGTTTTACCACTTGACTTTTCTTCCATGACTGACATTGACTTTGACAGATCTTGTTTTAGCTTCTCAATCACGAAGTTTTCTGTAGGTGATTAGTTTTTGTATCAAACCCGATGATGTTTCAGTGGAGCCACGGAGGCGGCAGACATCGCGTTCGTAGCCGTGGGCTTCGCTCCGTTCTGTCCACCCTTCCTTCTCAGGGCCGCGGCGGCCGGGGACCAGAATAGCTTTGTATTCACAAATTAGCTGTGCTGCTTTTACTTACAACAGGCGGTGCTTGGCTCCCGGTAAGGACAGATCTGAAGACAGCGTCTGTGGTCGAGCTACTGATGGTTTCTATAAGAAGAGCTGATCCTGGAAACAGCTGTACAGTTGAGGCGGATGGTATTTTTAGAGCTTTGTAGCCGGCTGCCGCTGAGGTTTGAAGGTTGTCATTATCATAATGCCGGGGTTTGCCAGCTCAAACGGCCGCTCGGAGTCTCGAATGTGAGGGTCAGGAACACACACGTACAGTATGTACAGTACACACACTTTATTTCCATTATTCACCTGGTGAGATTAGGAACCTCTTACAAACTTCAGACCTGATTTTACCATTTAAGTTTTTTGATTTGTTTTGTTTTTGAGAAAAAGTTGTGAATCAGCAATAATTTTAATAATCAATCGTAATTTACTAAGAAAAATATCAAAGATTTCCTGGTTTCAGGTTGTCAAATGTAAGAATTTGTGGCCTTTCTCTGTTTTGTATCATCATACACTAATAAAAAAAGTTATAGATGTAAAATGAAGAAGTGGGATTATGATAACGAGTCCTGCAGTTACCCGTCTCTCTTTCTTTACATTTTATAAACTAGTGCAGATTATTTTTTTAAAAACAAAGACGTCACCTTCAGATCTGCAAAATCTTTTAATCGAAAGAACTAAAATGTGATGAATCAATATTCATAAAAATAAACTAAAACAACCCAGACGAGAAATTAAAAAAGCAGCATGTTCACAAGGTTCACGTCTGTTCGTTCGGCTCCAACAGAACAGCAGCTGCCTCGGTCACATTTGGCCGACGTCCTTCGGGGAGAGCAGAGAAATGTACAGAACATACAGTGACCTTTATATCATTTCCCTCTGATCCTTTGATGAAGGAGCCTGTAACTAGTGGTTTCCACTGTTGTCTTTAGCTGCGTAAGGACTCGGATCGCTCGGTCTCAGAATACGCTCACAGATAAAAGTGTGTCCTCCGCAGCCTGGGCAGTCCTCGTGGTTTTCCTCCTGCTGGGGTTTCCTGGCTCGCTGGAGCTGCCGGAGCCCACCAGGAGCTGGTCTGGTGAGGTCACACCCTCCTGGTGACATCATAAACCACGCCCTTCCTTCCTCCACACTGGGCCACATGACCAGTGTGTGTGTGTGATTTGACTAATCCTGACCTTGGTTTTCCACAGGAGGACAAACGGTTCTCAGATATGTTTCTTCTTTTCCACAGTTTTGTGATGAAGATGGTAGATTTTTGTGTCTTTGTGAGAAATGACAACGTAACCACATCATCAATACACAAGAGCACTGACTCCCCACAGGGTTCACAAAGCTGAACTGTTGGTCGGACAGAACAATTTCATTTGGTGAACTTTGGCCGTTTTTCTTGACTTGGACTCTTTTTTAAAACCAAACAGTGAATTAATTGATGTCGAAGTTGGTTTCTCACTCTTTGGACCGTTAATCTTCTTGATTTTATAATCTTTCTTCTTTGTAAGTTTTAAACGTATTTATCCTTCTTTTATCTATCGTTTTTTCTGTCTTTTAACTTGATTGAAGTTCAGAGTTTATCTTAATGATCCCTCGTCTCTGACCACAGCAAGCGTCCAGACCAACCTTCTTTGCCAGGAAGTTTGAGGCCAGTGTCAGTCAGGAGATCATCAACCAGCTGGACTCCTACCTGTTTGGAAGTTACTCCCCAGGCACCGCCGGCCTTCAGGCCTACTGGGAGAACATCTATGAGCAGGAGACGGACGGCCCCGCCGGCTTATCGGACTCCTCGCTCAGCCACTACCACGCCTTCGCTCGTATGGGCCTGTCCCGCGCCGCCAGCTCGCTGCAGGGCCATCCCAACGACGACAGCTGCAGGTAGGAGCGAGGGCAGCTGATCTGGGTTCAGCGAGAGCTGGACGTAGTTAGACACAGGCAGTTTTGCTCATTTACTTTGGATTGTTATGTTTGTTTTAAAAGCTGCCAATCAAATTCTGGCGTAGACAAAACAACTAGACCGAAACTGCCTGAAAAGAGGGTCTGGTCTGGTTTCCAGTGATTTCTGGTGCAGTTTGTTTGATATGTGAAAGCAAAGCAGACAATCACAAGATCTAGTGACGACAGATTAGTGATAGATCAGTGATGTTAGCACAAATTGAAAAGATAAATTAGAAAGTGAACAGTTAAATCGGAGCGTTTAGCTTCTGCTCCAGTTGGTGTATTTGAGCGGTTCCTTGTTAAAATATTTGTGAAACATAAAGAGCGACCTGCAGCTCCCTCCGTGGTTATGGTACACCTTCACCAGAAATGATGACGATGACGATGATGACAATCACCAAAACAATCAATGAGTCCTTGTGACTTCATGTTCACAGCTTTTGGTTTAGTCCGTGTGAACAGAAAATGGACAAAAGTCTGTGCTGCTTCATATACAGGTATCAGTCTTCACCCGTCGTGACTGTATAACGGTGCTTTGTATTTGGGTCAGTAAATTTGGGCCTTGTGCTCTTTGCTGAGGGAGAACGTGTGTGAGCGGAGCGACGGAGTGCTGGCTGACGAAACGTGTCTTTCCACTAAACTCACCGCGGCCGCTGTCTGTGAGTCCAAATTAAATATAAAGATAACGCGAGCTTGTCTCAGGGCACAATTGGCCTACAGAGTCAGGATGGATTTTTCCAGCTGTGTGTGTGTGTGTGTGTGTGTGTGTGTGTGGGGGTGGAGACCCACAGTAGGTACAAGGAGGTACTTGTTGGAGTTCGGGTGGGGATTGGTGGCTTGAATGGGTGGGGGCAGCATTATGGAAGCGTGTGTGTGTGTGTGTGTGTGTGTGTGTGTGTGTGTGTGTGTGTGTGTGAAGGGGGGACGAGGGGGAGTTAAAACAGGACGAGTCTGTTCCCTTCAACCTGTGATTTCAGTAAAGTAACATCTCAGAACTCGGCCGTGTTCTTGGCTCATGTGGATTCATCAGTCAAACATCAGTATTGTCAGAGAGTTTCTTTACAGATTTTCGTCTCCACTGATATCAGAAACAAGAAAACTGAGAAGTGGTTTGCTTTGGAAACAGCCAACATCGTGTGTTTGTCTGGAGCTACTTTAACCAACAGGGTCTGTTGGTGCTTTTCTCTGTGATCTCGTGTTTGGGTGCAGCTGAAGCTGCAGGTGTTGTTGTTCACATGTTGTTCACATGTTGTTGTTCACATGTTGTTGCACCAGTTCAAACAGTGATTTGATCGAGTGTTGGCTCAGCGCCAAGCAAAGCTCGGGGTAATTACTGGGCTTCGACATTCAAACCTTCTATTAAACCTCTGTTTTACACTGATGCCGTCCGACCACAGAAAAACAGGACTGAGAATCCCTGGACGCGCTGACAGCTCTGTGAGGCTGCACAGCAGAGAGCTTTGAGCTAAATGCTAACATGCTCACAATGATGATGATGTTTACCTTGTTAGCAATAGTTAGCACCGATGATGTTGCTTATAATGAACGACTCCACCTCTTTCGCATGAACGAGCTCACTGGAGACGAAAAGCCAGAGTTCATCGAGTCTTTAGATGAGCAGACTTTACGGCCGACGTGTCTTCTCTCTCTCACAGGTACATGGCTATGAGCCATCCGGTGTCTGTCCACGTCTACTTCCTGTCAGACCAGTTCCAGGGCTACCTGGTGCGTCACGTGGCCACAAACAGAGCCTCGACCCAGCTGGAGAGTCTGGAGACCTGGGTGACCCCCAGAGACCACTTCTCCCTGGCCAGCCCCCCCCACCCCACCAACAGGCTGCAGCACATCCAGGTCTCTCACACAGACACAAGCTGATTATTTCATAGTCAGTCTACTAAAATGTCATATGTTCTGCATGTGTTCACTGTTCAACTGCTTCTGAAACATGTAAGTTTCTCATTTTTAAATCTGCACATTTTGCTGTCAGGTGAAAATCTGGAGAGGATTAATTTTGTTTGAACTGTCCACAAAGTAAATTGGTGCAAGTTATGAGTCATACAATAACAAGTAAGAGAAATGACAAAGACAATTAAAAGAAGTTAAGTCACAGGGCACAGAAGAAGAAGAAGAAGAAGAAGAAGAAGACTGCACACAGAATGTAGAAAGGCCTCAGCTGACCAATAAACTGTGCAGCCCACATGTAATCTGATTCAGTCAGTCTGAACCGGGCGATCCTCTCTCTGTGCCTCAGGTCGGGACAGACTGGGATCCTAAGGAGCGTCTCTTCAGGAACTGGGGGGGTCTCATGGGGCCCGAGGACGAGCCGGTGGCCGTGCAGCGCTGGAGCCGAGGCCAGAGCAACCTGACGGCCACCGTGGTGTGGATCGACCCCACCAACGTCATCGCCGCCACCTACGACATCCTGGTGGATGCCTCCGCCGAGGTCACCCACTACCGGCCGCCGCTCACGCCGCCGCTGAGGCCCGGCCTGTGGACGCTGAGGGTGCTGCACCACTGGAACCCGCTGGGCCAGACCAGCTTCGTCGTGGCTCCGCTGGACTTCCACCGACAGCAGCCCCTGCGACGAGGTGAGCGAACCAAACGCTGCGATTACCTGCACAGAAGAAAACAGATTACTGCGAGAAATCGGGTTCAGGAAGGAAACTACAGAACACAAACAGTTCACATAGAATTAAAGAAAAAACCTTCATTCATTCCTAGATCTTCGAGAGAATTTAAGGTATCAGTAGGTAGAGAGAGAGAGAGAGAGAAGAGTAGATCCATCCCCAGGAGAAAATTCTCGTCACAGCCGCAGTAAATGAACAAACCAAACAGTATAAGGAATAATGCAAATATCAAGTATCACAGAACACAAGTGTTAACATGAGTTAAAAAGTAAAAATAAAAGTCAAACATGCCGACAAACAGTGCAGACACTCTCATGGAAACACCTGTCCAAACGATATTCAAGAGCTTTAGAGGGGTCATTATAGTTTGTGTGTCAATAACAGATCTAATACTTAAACACACACACACACACACACACGCAGGGCGAGCAGAGGCCTTCCTGTCTCAGCTGTCAACACCATGCATACATATATTTATAGTGTCAGTATCCAGTCGCTCACTCAGTCACAGGGTCACCTCTATCTGAATTAGCCTCCTCGGGGTCACTGTTTGATTTGTTTTACCTCCCCAGATCTGTGTGTGTGTGTGTGCCTGTGTGTGTGTGTGTGTGTGTGTGTGTGGAATAACTGCTCTCGGTATATGAATAGACAGTGAGGTATTATTGGCTGGTGTCATAAAGTGAAGGTGACATGTGATGTGGTCTAATTGGAGCGTGTTTGTGTCACCGTGTTTCACTCGTATTCCTTCCTCTGTCACTGGCGCCTGCATCAGAAAACACCACATGTTCACCTCTGAACCACCTCGGTCTGATCTTTGAACGAAGGTTGTTTAACAAAACTTCATGCTGATATTTGCGTCCTCACACTCTTCAAACCATCTGGATTAAAAGAAAAAGAAAATTCATAAAATTAACAAAAATGACTCACGTCCTCATTCATTTTATAAAACAAGAAAAATATTAATGCTTTGTTTTGTATGAAAATATAGAATGTATCAAAAATATACACATAAAAATGTTCACACATTGAGGAACCAAGCAACATGTAAAGTGGGTTAAAACCTTTGTAGCAGGAAATTTTTTTATTTTATTTTATTCATCCAGATGAACAAAGGAATATTTGAAGATTCTGTAAATTCCTTCATAAGAACAGGAAGTTTTATTAAACCACCTTCTGGGTTTTGTTTTGTTTTTTTTAACTTTAAGATACTCCACAACTTGGGCACAGAAATTTCTCAGTGGATCATTTTTTAACTTGTTATCCAACAGTTGTTTGCATCTTTAAAGGATTTTTCTGTCTGTCCGGGATGAGAACAGCTTTGATGTTTGGTTTGTAGAGAGAAGTCTATGTCTAAGTCCAGGTCTCAGCTGAAGCTAGAAAACTGGATTCTTAACATGAAGTCAGATTTTTTTGGTTACTGTGTTTAGACCAAGGTTATCTAAAGGTGCTTCTGTTACTGTGGCTGTGATCCTCATCCTCCTCTTCTCCTCCCTCTCCTCCCTCTCCTCCCTCTCCTCACCCCGCTCCTGGGATCCAGAGGACGCCCTGCGGTTGCACGGAGGTCCGGCCAGAAACTCCTACATGGAGCAGAGTTTCCACGGCCTGAACCCGGTGCTGCGGCTGCCGGTGAGCCTGGGCGCCGTGGAGGAGGCCGAGGCCAATGCCGGCCTGACGGGGGCGCCGCTGCGTCGCTGGCTGGACGGGCTGCTGGAGGGCCACTGGTCGGCCGCAGACGTCTGCTCGACGGGACCCAGCGCCTGTCCCGTCATGCAACGCTGCCCTCTCACCGTCTGGAGCTCGGCCAGCCCCGACCCCAAGTCTGAACTGAAACCGCCCAGAGAGGACGGACGGATCAGGTAGCAGACGGACGGACTGAGGGAGGACGAGCGGAGGGAGGAGAGGAATCAATGAAGGAAGACATGGGGCTGAGGTCCTGTTTGTGTCTATTTATTTATTTTAATTTGTCCGATGTCAGAGTGAAGGGAAGCGGATGGATCAAACTTTGGACTTTGGAAGAAGAGAAACAGACTCAAGTGCTGAAGAGAAATATTCTCCTTCAGTCCTCGTACAGTTTGCTGCTTTCACTGTTATTTGGGACTAAAAAGCTGTGTGTGTGTGTGTGTGTGTGTGTGTGTGTGTGTGTGAGAGAGAAGAACTCCATACCTCTTGTTGTGAGTGTTTCCCTGGATTAAGGTACTCAAGTGTGCTTCACATGTTCAGATGCTCATTCTTAGGCCCATTATTGCAAAAACGTTGTGATCAAGGATTAAATAGGGCTAAATTTGTTATAACTGATGATCAGATTTATTTTATTTCAGACTTTTATCCCAAGATTTCACGTCCCAGTCATAGGACACTGAACTGATAGAAATATCCTGGAAAATATTTTGTTGACAGGGGAAAAAAAAAATTTTTTAAATCAAAATGAGACTGAGGTCTTTCTAATATTGAAACTAACTCTTTCCCAATGTTCTCACAAGTGCAGGCAGCTGAAGTCACGGCTCGGGTACGAGGTCAAGCTAAAATCAAATTAGTGGACGCTGCACATAGTGAAGACAAGACAAGTTACCACATACACAATTCACTGAAACACATTCTCAAAATATTTGTCTTAAAGAAGGGAAACCCTTTTGATACTTGGTTCTCTTGAAATACGAAACCTTTATCGCATTTTTTTCTCAGAAACGTCACAAATACAGAAGTTGATCATTTAAGTCCTAATCGCCAAAATACAAGCTTTGATTTCTTAAGATAATACAGGTCATTCAATCTTGGGGTAACAGGCCTGAAACATTAAACGGGAGCTCTATTCGATCTCTTGAGATGACGCGATTCTTCAGCTGTGATCCAGAGATAATGAGCCTAAAGAAAGTCATGAGCATTAACAGAAGCTCTCACACAGAGCCAGGCGGCGTCGGGGCCAAATCCTGATCAGTTATTCCCTCAAAGTTTGGAATCGCATTCGCATTCAGTCCGAACACATTCCTCCTGTTCTTTCAGTCTCTTGCCAGAATTTGACCACAGTCATGTAGCTTTAATTCCCTGCAAGTTTAAAAAGTACTGCACATATTCCCTTTGGAAAACACTGACAAACGACCAGTGGTGGAGTAAGTACTCAGATCCTTTACTTAAGTAAATGTAATACAACAAAAAAATACACCAAAATGTTACGTTAAAGTTCAGAAGTATTACTAAGCAAAAGTAACTTTTCGTGTGTTCTGGGTTATAATTAATGGAACTATTTATTACTGTTGGATTGTTTAATCTGTAAAATCATATTTTAAAAGTGCTGCTGTGTTTTAATGTAAAATAACTAAATAGGAAAGTAACCAGTAAATTGAGCTGTCAGATGTAGTGAAGGGAAAAGTACAATATTCGTAATCCAAGTACCTTCAGAGTTGAACAAGTACAGTACTTGAGTAAAAGTACTGAGTTACTTTCCACCACCCCGACACTGACTGGCTCTGTCTTCTGTTTCTTTGTTTTCTTTCTGTGCCATGTCTGAATCCTTCAGACCTCCTGAGACTTGAAGTGTGAGACGTCCGCTATGCTGGAACTGAGAAGAGATTCACCTCCTGTTCTTTTATTTCTTTACACACATTATCTGCTCTTTGCTGTAGAAACGAATGTGACTGTGTCAAAGCGTACAACTGCTAATTTATTCAGAAGTTTATAGAAACTTTGCTTTTAGTCAGTGACTAATATTTGATATGCTGATATTTGGTGCAGCGAGTGATGACTTTTGTTTTTTGGACAAAAACATCCGCCTTTGTTTCGAAAGGCCTTCGAGTGTTTGTCAGGACTGATGGTAAATCCTCTCATTTCAAACTGCTTTACAAGCACAGTGCTGAAGTACAGCTACATGTTTTAAACTAAGAAGGACGAGTCATGTTTTTTTCTTAAAACGCTGAATCCGTCGTTCTCTTTTTAGTTAATAATTGAATCTGCATGATGTCATCAGCAGTTAGAGCACGAGTTCGGCTGTGTAACGTCTGTCTGAGCACCACAAACAGATTTTATTCACAGTATTAAAGTTAAACAAGCAAAAGCTTTGTATTCGAGGAGGAGGACGAGACCAAGACCTTTAGATTTCCTGCTGCTCAGTGATGGACGTCGAGCAGAGACGGCTGGATCCGAAACATTCACACATCAAGTCTGGGTTGCACCAATAAGGACAAAGATTATTGGTTTTCAATCAGTTCTCAGTCATGGAGAAAAGGCCAATGTAAAGAAAACAGGTTGTTTTAACGTTTGTTTGGCCTCAAGAATTCACAGTGAGTTTTAATGAGAAACATGAACATATAAACCTTCATGTTAAAAAATCAGTGCAGCCGTTAAACATCTCATCTAAAAATAAAGTTATAACTGGATTTAATTTAAACTCAATTTGCAAGAGACGGGGTTTTTAAAATTTTTTTAATTTTTTTGAATTTGAGCTAAACAGGCTAATGAGCAACAGTAAGACATTTTCAGAAACATAGTTTGCTTTCTGTAAGAGTTACTTGGTGAAACCGTGAATAAGTGCACTTCTCAAAATGTTCAACTATTAACTGTTAACGATTAACTGTATTACTTTTTAAGTGACGACAGGCTCATCTGAATCCACCTGTTGTTCATATTCCCAAAATGGAATTTAGTGCCAAACAGTAATTAAACTGTAGGTCAACAGTGCGAGGTAATGAACAAATTCTAATGGTGCCGTCCATCTTTAGTTAGATTGTTCATTACTATAAAAGCCAATATTTAAGCATTTTGAAATCAATGATTCCACTGTGTAGTTTTCTTATGACAATGTTACTGGGATCAAAGCTGGAACGTTTTCTAACCGTGAACTGTTGTTGAGTTAAAGAAAGGACATGAACAGTACATCATATTTATTCTAGAAAAGATTGTGACTATTAAACATAATTTATTTTTTGAAATGATGAAGGCATGGTGCAGATGTGAGCAGATGTTTGGATCAGCACAGTTCCTGATAATCGAGCGGAGCACAGGACCAAAACGTCATGTCGCTGCCACGAGATTAAACAGAACGTCAGAGTCAGAAACGGTTTGATTTCAGCATTAGACTGATCACCAGAAAGATCTCGTTTCTCGGAGGGACTGATCTTCATCATACTGATGCACATGAACAACAGTAAACCATGAATAGTCTGTTTGTATATTTATGAACATCGTGTTCTGGAGCGTCCTGCTAGAAACAGGAAACGGCATTTCATCCCCAGCAACAAGTCAAAATCAAATAGAGTCTAATTGTGCGATTTCAACCTTCATAATTTTCATTCTAATGCTGAAATCCAACATTTAAACTGAACCCAGGAACGTGGCTCCACTGTTTAGATTTAGTAAACAAAGTTTGAATCAGTAAAAGTTTGCATCATTAAATTTTACACTAATGTTTAGATCTTCTGACAAATGCCAGTCAGAATCACTCATAAATGTATTTATTGTTAAAATTATGGTCACTCGGATTTTAATATTTTTATACGTCAGCTGTCATTTCACATTTTAGAGAAAGTCCTGAACAGTAATTTTAAAAAAAGTTTAGGCAAATATTTAAAAAATGACAAATTCAGCTTTTACTTTCTGTTCCTGCTCAACGTTGATTTGACAATTAAGAGCCATTTTTGTCCGATATGTATTTTTCATATGACAAGTGAGTCGATGTAAATCAGTATTTTGTAAATTACTCATAGATGATGTACAGTTTTTAAGTTAATGACGTAGAAAGATCCGGCTCGTCGACGCTGGGCTGCGACGGCGGCACAGAAGTCGATGGTGTGAAAACGTTCGGATGTTGATAAAGTGATCAGATTGTGGAGGAAAATCCCAGCTGAGGTTTGTTCTTTTCATACTTGTTTATTTTGCCTCACACTTTATTGCTCTTAGTTTCTTTTATAACTAGTACCAACCTGCTTTTTGTGTTTTTTCCAGAGCTGTTTCTGTCTTTTTGACTGTTTCCTTGTTTTCTCTCTCTGGGAGTCGTGTCGTGCCTTAGCTGTGTAGGAAACCTTCTCTGAAAGCATCACAAACTGTCCAGAAACCAAAAAAGAAAGAATTGTTGTGAATGCCTTATAAATGACCTTAGTGGTTTTGAAGTACAACTTTTGAAAATAAAACTGAATTTCCCTTTATTTTGTGCCTGTGCAGTTTCTTTCACACTGGTGTATTAATGTTCTCGTGTTGCTCAGAGTCCGAGGGGTCGGCTTCCTGCATTGCTGGAACTCAACTACAGTAGGTCCATTTCCTAAAGTATTAACCTCAGGCACACGATGGGCCTATAAAATATGACGCAATTAAAATAGAATAGATTATTAAACACTATGTAAAGTAGTTAGTTCCACCTCAGCCAACTACAACAGAAAAAGTCTTCTTACACATTGTAGCGACTTCAACCAGCAGGAGTCTGAGGTTGAGTCTGTTTGTCCACTGAGATCTCAACTGATGGATTTAACCTTTTATTAAAGAAAAAAGATGATCAGCTCACGATGGCGTCGCTAACTCATAATCAAAGTCATCGCAGCGAACAAAGAAAACTCCAGCGGCCCAGCTCAGCTCCTCTCTCCACCTCCGACAAAGGAGAGTGAACAGGTGAATACGTCACCTTAATGTCCCCGCCCATATCCACGTGAGCCGCGATCCCTCGATCCAATATAATCACAGAATAATATCATAACCAAAACAAACATTTACAACAGCTGACACATCCCTTCACCTTATGATCAATTCACTTCTGGCTCCTACACACATTAAGACATGAATATGTAATAGTTCAATAAAGTAATGTGATAGTTTCTCTGTACTTTTACTTTAAATGATTTATGTATATTTGTGTATATATAATATAGTTATATTAATACTTCTATACTTTTACTTAAGTTGGACTTTCAAGAATGCCAGATTTTAATCTATATGATTAAGCATGTTTAAATCGTTGTTGCCATTTTCCCTTTGAATGCAAACTGGAATTTTGGACCTGTTTGTGAGGTGGACTGGCTTTTAGATCATAGATTGTATAATAATATGTATGAAGTCTCCTAAAGGCTGCGTTCCCACTGACATACTGTTTATTAGGAGAAGAGTTACTATGTCCTGTGTCACAGTGCGTCACATGCAGGAGGCCGAAAACACCACGATGTCCTACTGAAAAGAACCAGAGCTGAAGAGACCAAAGTCTGACTTATCTTACTTTTACAAACGTTTCACATCTGCAGTGAAGAGTGAAGTGAAGAGCATCCACAGCCAGCGGTGATGGAATCATCAATACAGCTGATCGATGATCTGCAGCTAAAAGGACGGAGCTAATGATCATCTGTGTGGCAGCAGAGTGAGCTGCTGTCGACCAGCATGTCACACTGATTAAAACACACATACAGAAGGCCACAGAGGACGGAGGTGAAATGACTTCATCAAGTCTGGAAGGAACTGGTTAAACACGTCCTGCACCTCAGAAACGAAACTGACATCCAGGCAGCTAAACTGGGGTAACAAGGGTTTTACAAGAGCGATGCAGTGTAAAATTCTACTTTCAGTAAATAGAATATGAATTAATCAACAATCATGTCGTCACAATCATTTCAGTTGAAGTTCCAGGGAAACACTGCCGGATTAAATCCAGGATTTTAGCACCATACACCAAGTCTCTACAATGTGTGAATTATTTGTATTTTTCAGATTTTATTTTTTCAAACTGTTTTAATTAATTAATTATCTTCTCCATAACTGTTTAGCAACATTTACACCTAACATGGTAGGTGTCAGTTTGAAACCTCCTGAACTGCAGGAACAAAACAGAACAAACACATCTGTCGGTCAAAATTCAAAATGTTGCGTTTGCAGACAGTGAAATCACAATGCATTGATTTTCTCAGGATGTGACTTCAGGTCCTCGATCTCAGTCTCCACACTGATCACACATTACATTAATTCAGCTGAACTATGTCTCATTCATGTTCATATGGGGAAGTTTCACACAAACTGTTTACGGCACAAACATCAGCAAGTGTTCCAGAGAAAAAGATCCTTCCTGTGGCAGCGACGTGTGTTTACATGTGTTGGACTGTCTGTGTTAACAGACGACATGTTTCTGACTGAACGGCACCGTCGGCCCTGCTCAGTTATCTGTGAATATGTTCACATGTAATAAGGTGCATTTGTGTAGTTTGTGTCTATTACTCTTGTTTTTCTTAAAATAACTTTTAGAGATTTTTCTCTGTGATTTTATTTATAGAAATAATTTAACTTCCAGTGAGGTTTACTCTTTAAAACACACTGTTCTAACTGTTCTAATCACTGAATCCTGCTTCAGCTCATCTCTGTTGTAGGTTTGATGGATTGCTGGCAAATATGATTTAAAAAAACAAAATGACTATCAATACTATGATTGATGCATTTTTTACTCACAGATACCAATTTGTCAAAGTCAAAATCCAGTACTTTGTATCTCTGCTGTGAAAAGCAGGTGGACCCTAGTTCACCTTAGTTTCTCTAATTAGGGAATCATCAACAGAAAAAGCCATAACAGACACATCACTTTATCAACTTAAGCATTTTAAGAAGTTAGTTTTTTAGAGAAATTTGATGGTCTCAAAATAGAACATATAACTTTGAGCTGGAGCACTGCTGCCCCCTTGTGTTTATTACTATAGTTACATCAGCCCATAGACCCAGTGCATTGAAAAGACTCTTAACAGACTTTTAAGATAAGATAAGATAAGATAAGATAAACCTTTATTCGTCCCACAGTGGGGAAATTTACACTGTACAGCAGCAAAGAGATAGACAGTTAAATAGTAAAAAAAAAAAGTATACACAAGTTGAAAAGGTATTTACAATTTTTGTTAGTTTACTGGAATGAAACTGATATAACGCTGTTTCTATTTAAAACTGCAGATTTACTGTCTGGAACTTACATTTTATTTGTTTGGGAAAAAAATATATGGACAGAAATTTGGACCTAAATTCCTTTAAATTTCAGATAAATGGTAAAAATGCTAAACGGCTACATTTACAGGCGCTTTCACGGCAGCACATCCGGGTCCTTTGCCCCTGACTCTTGCTCCGCCCCTTTTCGACTGACTGCTCTGATTTGAGTGGCGGGAAACGCAAATGACGAAATCTGTTAATTTAAAACATAAAATAATAAAAAAAACACTCTTTTTTTTAGCCTTTAGGAGCCAAAATGATACAAACAGTCAGGACAACAATTATTTCCAGGTAGAAACCAACGATCGGCGTCGTTATATGTTAAAATAAATAAATAAATGAATGTCCTTTAAATCTGCCTCCATCAAAATTGACGAATCTGACACGAACTAAATTTATTAAATCTTCAAATCTTTTAATCAATAACATCATGAACTAACCTGTGATGACGTGTTTGCCTCAGACCTGCAGGTGTTCACTGATCCGTTTATCATTTTCATCCTCTGCAGATGAACTGAAGCAACACATCGCTTCTCTTTTCAACCAGGAGGGGGCGTGGTCGTTCTGATGACAGTGAGGTGACGTATGCTCTAATGGAAACTCACCTGTACTATGTTGTTCACCAGCTGAGAATAAATCACCTTTTCATTCTTCACTTAGAATAAAACCAAACGATCTAAGGCTAAATATGCAGTGGGATCCACCTGAGAAGAGCTGATGGCAAACCACGCATTTACAAATTCAAGAGTCTGACTATTCTGCAGCCTAAAAAACTGAGTTGATAGAAGGAATGAAAGAAGCAATCAGGAGACAAGTCTGGGATTTTTATATACATAAATTTTAAGAAAATACTGACAGATGCTACGAACAACTATATACATTGAGTTTGTTTTAATAACAACAGGATTTTGCCAGGTGAGGAGAAAAGGGGAGCGTGGCAGGTCGATGATATGCACAGGTCGACTGACGGACAGATGTGGCGTCACTAGCTCCGCCTCTCACTTCTTGGACAACTTGGCTTGTTTATTTTTAGGGGGCGCCCACTTCAAACACATAGTGTCCACTGTGAAAGAGACGAGACGAGACGTGAGTGACAGAATCCATTCACAGAAAACAGGTGACTTTTGGAGAACGTTGCCTTGTTGCTAGGAGATGAGCTTCATGAGATGACACACAAAAACACAAAGTAAGGAAGAAACAACACCACAGAGCTTGTACATCTGTACGACAACAGTCAGCGCTGCAGGAACATTTTGACAAGTCTGAGACTGAAACAGACTCAAAATGTGAAGCCTGTGTTCACTGCATCACGGCTGCATTGTCCAACAACAGTGGGGCTTTAGGTGCGTTCACATCATATTGTTCAGACATTGCACATCCTCGTTAAAACAGTAGAGGTCTGTAAAGCCGTGTCATTGCACCTTCAGAAACATCTGGAAAATGAGAACCTTTTTTTGGCAGATATGAAAAATGGCCATCAGTTTCAAAAAGCCCAAGGTGATGTCTTCATTAAGATAAGATAAGATAAGATAAACCTTTATTCGTCCCACAGTGGGGAAATTTGCAAAGCACAGCAGCAAGGTGATAGAACAAGTTAAGAATGAATATAAACAAGCTAAAAAAGTATTTACAAATTTAACAAACTTACAAATTTAAACAGGATTATTTACAGACAGGATTATTAACTGACATTATCACAGCTCTACAATAACTTAACAGCATGAATCAGTCAACCTGCCCTGATTCTACCTCCTAAAAAAGTTCTGGGTTCAGGTTAGAAAGAAAGCAATAAATGAATGTTTGTGCAACATATGAGACCTTTGGACTCACCTGTGATTGGGGGTTTCTTGTACTGGGCGCTCTTCAGGTGCTCCTCCACCAGTTTGGGCGTCACACAGATAACATGCTGACCTTTCCAGTACTTCACCATGTTGAGTGACTGCAGCGTGCTGATGATGTCACTCTGTGTGATGCTGGTCATCTGGCTGGAGGAAAAGAGAGGGAGGAGGGTCTGATATGAGCATCGGAATCATAACTGGATGATTGTGATTAAACAGACAGGAAGACGGCTGGGTGTCTGATGATGATAACTTAAATGTAACCTGTTATGGGACAGTGTGTCTACCTGAGGTCTTTGATGGACAGTGTCCCCCTGAAGTCCCTCAGGATCTCCAGCAGGACCCAGGACCAGTAACTTCTGTAGCTCAGCTTCCCCAGATCAGACAGAGGCTTCTCTGGAGACCCGACCGCACTCTCCAGCTTAGACAGTTCATAACCTGCACGCAGCAGCAGAACGAGCAATGTTTCTGTCTGCTGTCATCAACAAAGAAATGCTGCTATTGTAGGTTTTGGGAACCTGTCATTATCACTCTGGGCAGTTTATAGGCTGATCTATTACTAATAGACTCGTTAGGTGTAGCTCTGACACTCACAGAGAAACTATCTCTGCTCACTTACTAAAAGCTATGAGGAACTTCCCGTAGCCTCTGCGCTGGTAAGGCGGCAGTGTGAGAATACACGCCACATTATTCCCATCTGGAGACTCTTTCTCCTGAACAACAAAAGCAAAGACAAACAGTTGTTAATGATTCCAGTTTGCTGGATTGTGCTTGTTCGTGTGCTGACTTAAAAACATTAGAAACAGGCCTTACTTTGGAGAAGTAGCCGACGATGTGCGCTCCCTGTTTGTTGACTTCAGTGAGGATATAGAAGATAAAGGGCTCCACGTCAAAATAAAGCGTCTTGTGGTCGAGAAATAGTTTTGCTAGTAGACAAAGATTCTGACAGTAGATCTGCAAACAGAGACCAACAATGAATCACAGTGATAAAAATAATCACAAAGTCTCTCTTACAGAATCAACCGATTTGCTTTTCTTTAATCAAATGACAATCCAGTTTTATTTCCACTAGAAACAAAGTGGGAGACAGATGATAGAAAGCAAATGAATCAATAGAATTCAGTAGTGAACAGCCTGAATGTTCAGGTGTGGCTGGAGATTTTCCAGCTGTACTCACTTTGTGATCCCGCCCATCCACTTCATACACCGATATGTTGCTCCTTCTGTAGATTTCTTTGCCTGGAGGCTGCTTCCACTGACAGTGGGACTGAGGAGACAAAGGTCAAATGAATGTCACTAAATCACCATTAATTGTTTATCTTTGGATTTCACAGGTTGAAAAAAATACACAGATGGGAGTCAAGAAAAAAATCGAGATATCCTGCAAGAGATTTAACAGACCTCTGTGACTTTAAAAGACAGTTCATTTCAGAAGTCATGTCTCCATTCGTCAACTCAAACAAAGATGGATGGACAAGCAGCTTTTACTCCTAGTTGGCATCTTTATTTGTCAGAAAACCAAAATTTTCCATTTTAAACAGGATGATTCCATGAGAGACACAAACTTTCCTACATCCTACACTGAAGTAAAAGCTGCACTGACCAGGTGGTGTCTGAAGGTCTTCTCGTACTTCATATATTTAAGGCAGTACTCGCAGATCCACAGCTTGGGCTGCTTGCCATAGTCCTCAGGAAACGGCGAGAAGTACCAGGCATCGATCTCAAAGTTTCCTATCTGGATCTTATCCACATATTTTACTTTGGTGATCTGAGGGACAGACAGGCGGCACAATGAGGAAAAGATGGCAAAACGTTTGAGGAGTTAGACGTTGTAGAGGACACAGCTGGAGTAAACTGAACACAAAGAGCAGCAGAACAGCACAGCTGTATTTGCTCTCTACTTTTGAAATCTTTATTAAGACAAACTAACAGACACACACAGACACTCCACCTTACCGCCTCATGCTCCTTCTCCAGGGCAGCTGTTGTTGGGTCCATCTCTGCATATGTCTGCAAAGGAAAACTCCATGAGATAAACATCGACCATTTAATACACAAGAGCGTCACAGCAAACAGAGCAAGAGAACATACGACCCCTCTACCTTCTGTACATGGTTGATCTCATCGTGCTTGCGCTTCTGGTTGCGAGTGATCTTCCTCTCGGGCTGTTCACCCAAATCGCCGACGCCCCCGATCTCCGTGCTCTTCCTCACTGCATCCTTCACCGTCTTGGTGAGTGCCAGACGGGCCTTTCCCACCCACTCGTCCAGGCGTCTGTTGACTGCAAGCCAGACAAAAGGACAAGATCATGGTAAAGCAGTCAGTGAGGGGATGTTGACAGGAGAGAGGGGGAAATGACATATGAAGTATGAAAAGAAGCAAAATGAGGGTGGAGGAGAGACAGTGAGATAAAAAACAAGTCAAACTCTGATGATGTAAATGTAGATTTAATGACGTGCACCTCAGGAAGCAGTGATGTACTCACATCCCACATAGTGAACGTAGAACTCCTCTCTGCCTTCCTGTTCATTGAGCCGGGACTGAATAACCTCTGCTGTGTCTGGAGAGATGGAGAGAGACAAACCGTGAATCAGAGTTCTGTCGACAGCTTCTCTCATGTACAATGAAAACTGTGCATCTTCTGGATGACTGATCACATAATCCTGGTCTGTTTATTCCTGTGATCAATCACATTTTACAAAGGGCTCGTCTGTTATGGTTTTATCATCAATGCCGAATTTTCCACAAAGGCCCAAAGACCATGAATCAGAAATGGTTTCATCAACTACGTTTTCAAGTATCGAAGAGGAGACAGAATCAAAAAACGTTAAATGTTGACTGGAGTTTGGTGTGATTTTCTCTCCAAACAAAGAGTCTACGGCCGAGCTGCTCTCTCACACCAGGCTCGAACACAAGCTTCACTCACGCCATGTTTTATCGGCTCTTTGACATAAATACGTCTCTCCGATTTCCACCGACACCTCCTGCTCCCTGCCGCCGCACAGCACTCCGCCCCCGTCCGGCGCGTGCTGGCCACCGGAGCCCCCGGCTTCTCTGGCTCGGCCCACGGCCTCCGCCTCGTCCTCCTCCCCGCCGCTGCCGTTGGAGGAGCAGGCAGCCGGGATGCCGCCGTCCAGCTCTGCCCGCTCACTGTCCAGGTGTCCTGAGTCCAGGTGAACCTCCATCGCGGCCTCGGTCCGGGTTCTTGTTGTGGCTTTAGTGAAACTCGTCCCGCCAGTCGGAGCCTGAGAGGTTTGAAAACAACAACACGCCTCTGCGACCTGCGCAGATTCTCCTGTAACTGGAAGCGGCCAAGATGGCGCCGCTGGGACGAAGCTCCGCCCCTGAACTTCCGCCTCTCTTCCTCCCACAATGCACCTGCCAACAACTACAGCTCCCATAAGTCTTTGCGTTATTTTGTTTTCTCTTCGTTATGATAAAATAAATGAATATAATGGAAATTAATAAAATAAAATACAGTGATTTAATTTAGTTGTAATGAAATGATCCTCTTCCGTTTCATGCCGCACAATGTAAACTGAAATAACAGATTTAAGATTTTTAATTAAATGAAAAGATTTGCTCATGAAAAAACTGAACTTATCGGAATGATCATCATCATCTGCTAATCAATTTTAAGTTTTCACATTAAAATTTCTCTCTAATTGCTGTAAAAATACACAAGTATTAACACCAAAATATACTTAAAGTGCCAAAAGTAAAAGTACTCATTGTGTATTATTTGAATATAATTATTAGGATTGATAAAGTCTCAGTCTTTACCAATAATATTATTTATCTGAATTTGCTAAATATCCAAAAACTAAAGATTTCAAGTTAATGCAGCATTGTGTATGTGTTGATTATAAATGTGTTAATAGTCTGATGATTCTTGACTAAACACAAAGGAATACTGTATGTACCATAAAGACACAATGTAAACTGAAATAATATAGATTACAACATGTTTCATGTGGCACATTCACTATTAAAGGATTAGGCAGTAAATGTGCAGCCTTTGGCCTCACTGAGCGTCCGGGGCCCTGAAGCACTGGTTGGTTACAATATGGAAAGAAAACCAAAAATATCATGTTCCAGCCTTAAAGAACTCAGGAACCAAACTGTTCCTCAGCTGTGGCCAGTTAAGCCCCGCTGACTGTAGTCTAGTCTCTAGGCCCCATTGCTTCTGCTAAAGATGAGGAAGGACTATTCACAGCAGCAATACCACAGTGTAAAATAAGCCTTTAGTCAATAAAGATAAAGGTTGAATAAAAGCTGATCTTAAAATATTAACCTTTACAAATTAAAAGTTCTGCATTAAAAAAAATGACTTCAGTAAAAGCACAAAACAAAACATGCAAGCTGCATTTAGATTTTTGTGGCTGCCCACGATGGAGCTGTTTTCTGTTTTATTCACTATTGGGTGGTTTAATTTGCTATAGAACAGTGAATTGTATTTTATAAGCCTATTAGAGGATTTTATGACATTTTAATCTAAAAAGTAATTAAGATATTCCTTTATTAGTCCCACAATGGGGAAATTTACAATTATAGCTGTCAGATAAAACATAGTTGAGTAAACAGGGCATTATTTCTGTGGAGGTATAAACTGGCCGACCAGGTCCCAGCGCTCCATGTACCATAGGACCACTCTGACCTCAGTCCTGTCTAATTTATTGTTCTGCTAAAATTTCAGCATCATTGTCATATTTCAAAACCTAAAAACATATTAAAGCATATTGAAGCTGCAACAGTGGAACAGAACTGAGCTGGAATGAACCTTATAACTACAGGAAATACAGACACAATGACATCCAGGGAAAATTTAATTAGTAGTTCTTTCACGTCATATTGCACCACAACAAAAAGCAACAACCATCTGTATCTGATATTAGTGTGCATGAAAGTGCATACCAGAGACCAGGATAACGGCGATGTAGAGGAGGAAAGGATACTACAGTGAATGTCATTTCTGGTGCAGGGCTTTAATCTATGCATATTTATGATGGAGGCACACATACATTTGTTCATCGGCCCTCCTGTTGCCCTTTGTCATAGCACCTCCTCTCTTCCCCTCTCTCTCTCCACTACCTTGTGTTGGAAGCCCCTGCCGTGACCCCTGCGGGCCCCCCTCCTCTGCTGTACAGGTTATTGGCCCCTCCCCTGCTTCTTGTTCGCCCGTCCCAGTGGTAGTGCACAGGCCCAGGGGCCCCAGTGTGTGGGACAGGTCTGTGAGGACCTCTTCTCCTTCCACGATGGCCACGGCCGCCTGCAGAGTCTGCAGCATCTTCTAGGCATTCAGTTTCCAAGGCTGCCTGGCACACTGGCTGCTTGTCTGGAGACCCCAGGGTCTCTTGTTGCTCTGCGTAGACCCTGCCTGTCTCAGACTGACATAATTCTGCATTTACTTGCATCTGTTGGCCCTGAGCTTTGGCTTTTATTGGTCCTTCAGTGCAGTCTGAGGACAGGGACAGTTTGTCCAGGTGCTCTGTGATGGGCGCAGCTCTCCTGTGTTGTGGTCTGGACCTGCCGCCTCTCCTATGGCCCCTCGCCTGGTTCTGACGCCTCTGGCCCTGACCACCTCTGCAGTGGGACAGTCCAGGAACAAACTGGTCCCCTCTGACACCAGTTTCATCAGAGGAGACATTAGAAGCAGAGGGAACCGGAGGGGCATCAGAGACATCTACATCCAGGTTTCCAATTTCAGCAGCAGGAGTCTGTGGGAGTTGACATGCATTAACGTGAATGTTTCTGTATAACATCATGGAGGAGTTTGTGTCCTGATTTGCTAAAAAGGTATGTGATTACTTCAGAATAAAAGAATCCATTTTAAAATCCATATCGGAAAAATAATAATGCAACAATAATATGCAGGACTGCTTTAACAATAAATTCTAAATGTGTGTGGGGCCTAAAGAAATGGTCTTAACCACTGGCCCTGGAGCCTTGTATGTTAACACTCCAAACTGAATCTGTCAGTTTGTCAGATACTATTAAAGGAAATGTAAACAATCCACATCTTTATTGGACAGAAACCTTCAGCGACATCATCTTACATTATGTTACTTACACAGATGTCAGGTGTGGTTTGCAGCCCATCTGATTTCTGATTCATTCTCACCTCGTTGATATGGATGAGAAAACGATTCGATTCCTCCTCCGGGTCAATGATCCCACCTTTAGCTCTCTGTTTTTCCAAAAGCTTCTGGAGTTCAAACCACTTCTGTTGAAAATTTGAACCAATTGCTGCTTCATCCAGCTGAGTGAAAAACACAAAGCAAACAGTTACATTTATTTTTGATCTCGGAAACAGCTACAGCATCTCACCATAAAGTCCATCAGTAGCTGATTTCAAATGAAAGCTCCATTGTTCTGTAAAGTAAAACTGTACATTAGAAGACTGCTTTACCTCAGGCAGCTGTGGAGCAGGGGAGGACAGAAGCTGATCAACATCATATGTTAGAGGCTCTCTACACACCGGACACACCACAGTCAGCTCCTATGAGAAGAGTCAGTGGTTTATTAACGACAGAGAAAGATATCAGAAGATTTCTTTGACCAGATATCGCCGATATCTGACCTGATAGTCGCTTCTGTCTCTGGTCTTGTCCTCCTCTAACTCCTTCTCCCTCTGGCGGAGCTCACTCTCAGAGTGGCTGACGTAGCGGCCGAGGCAGTGGCAGTGGAAGTAGTGGTAGCAGCTTGTCTTGGTGAACGTCTCTCCCTCCTGAAGACACACAGAAAACTTACATGCATAAATGGGTTTGCTTACATTTTTAGCACATCCTGAGGTGGGCAGTTGTAAAGAGGCCCAGGCCCCTGCTGAGCTAGGAGAGGTGGAGCTGGTGGAGGAAGTCAGGATTGTCCCATTGTCTTTCAAAGCGACAGCAGAACTCATTTCATTCACTGGTCAGGCACAAGTCGTTAATGGAGTGGGGGGCTTTAGATTTGTAGTTGGTTGCCTGTATGAGCCCCTTCAAAGTCGGTGGCTGAGAACTGGTGTTGGAATAGGTTATGTCATTGCATTGTCTTTGTTAACTGACGCGCCAATAGGGACAAAATTAAATTTGAAAAAGTTGATGAGAAAAAAATAATTTCCAAAATGCTTCTCCTGGTTGAACTGATGGGACAGAAGACAACGGGACTGATGGAGAACTACGTACCTTAAAGCCATAGAGGCAAATGACACAGTTTCCATGAGGGATATTGCTTTCAGTCAGGATTTCTTTAGCTTTCTGCAGGACAAAAACAGCACGAGAAAAGTTAGAAATATAACTTTGAGCAACAGTCCTGCTGATCATGACCTTAATGTATTAATTATAGATAATCATCCACTGAAATCATGATTCTCTTAAATGATATATTCAAAGAAAACACTATATATAGTGACCTCAATGAGCTGATACAACACAGGTGAACCCAGACAGGACTGAGCCTCCAACTGAAGACACTTTTGGACACTAAGAGAAAGGGGTTGCACATGATTATAGGATTTTACACTCAATAATGGCTGAAAGTCGTGATACTGCTCAGTGAGTCTGCTCAGTCCACAGCTTCAGTTCGTTACCTGCTGAGCTTGTCATCAGAAAGCCCCCGCGGGTTATGAATGGAGATGGCTGGAGAAGACGAGGGATACTAAGCATAGAAAACAGGGAAGAGTCAAACATTATTCATGTCATTAGGATTTCTTCATTAAGTGAGCTGAGATTTAAACAATAAGCCTGGTGATATTTTTCTGTTGTTGGCAACAACTTGTTTTACAGGATTTGTTAACAACAATAAAAAAGTAAAGTTACCAGCTTTGTCCTTTACAAAGCACTGCAGATACATTATTACTGAGTTATTGGCATCGGTGTATCAATAAATCACAACTTGCTCTCGTTCGTTTTGCAGCATCTAATCTTAGTTACAGACAGAGACTGAGATACTGTCGCCGCAATCGAGGAGCAAGACAAGATACTGCAGAGGCTACCTGCTGATCAAGGGTCAAAGTCAGGGTGAGTCGGACAAACTGGGAGACAGAGTCCTCCGCTGTGGACGGGTACAGGACCAGGCTCACCTCCCAGTCTCTGGAGGACACAACACACCAGCAGCTTTAGCAACAGTCTTTACAAGCGAGACGAAAAAAGTCATGTGTCATCAGATACCAACAAGGCTGATGCAACAGAACAGCATCACACAGAATCAGGCTACACAAACCATTTGCTCTGCGCAGACACTCTGTGGCAAACTCCGTTCAACAAGATGTGAATTTGATGTTTCCTTGCTCATGTGCAAAACATTTGATTACAGAAAAGGTTCCAGGATATTTACTTGAAATGATTTGCCAAAAAATATAACTTATCTGAATCAACTAATCAATTTTAATAGTTATATTTTCTCACAATAAAATGAATCACCATATTGAATTGTCTCTTACTGACCCAGCAAAAAGCTTTAGTCATGTTCTAACATATATATGAATCTGATTCGCACTGTCCCTTGTTACAGTGACAGATCATTTAACTGAGAGCAGTGTGCAGCTCTCCCCAGGAGATAACAGAGCTTTGGTTAACTTTTTAATGTGAGCTAATAACAGTCCGTCCTCCGGCTCTGCTCATAACGACAGTACTGAAGACAGTTTTCTGTATCATTTGAATTTATCTGACAGCTGTTCGTTTGCAGAGAGAAGCAGAGAAGAGCTGGCTGTGAGCTGCAGAAAGCTCGTGGGATGGTGTTACACCAAATTCTGTGACCCATCAGATTCTGTGACATGACTCAGAATTTCAGCTATATTGCCACTGCGAATGTTTTCATCATCACCACATACTGGAGTTTGATTGGCATTACAAAAAATGTATTTAAAACAGGGTCACAAATGTCAATTTCAGTGCACTGAAATTTGTGATTCTATGACACCACAGGATCAACGAAGTCAATGAAAAAGACAAAACTGTTGATCAGATATTGACAGGTGGATTGTTCGTGCTCTACAGACACCAGTGGAAGAAGTAGTCAGAGCTTTTACTTAAGAACAAGTAGCAGCTCCAAAGTGTAGAAATATTCTGTGAAGTAAAAGTACGGTATTCAAAATTTTACTTGTGCAAAAGTGCAGAAGTGTTAACATCAAAATATACTTAAAGTACCAAAAGTAAAAGTACTCATTCTATAGCTCGTTAAATCATATTATTTGAATACAATTATTGATGCATTCATGTGTTCATCACTTTAATGTTGCAGCTGGTAAAGGTGGATGAATAAAGTCTCAGTCTTCATCAATAATAACACAGCAATTTATTTCTTATTCTATTGTTAGTTATTATTTATTATATTTTTGATGATGAACGTGAATCTATAAATGAACTAGTGACTAAAGGTATTCATGTAGTGAAATAGAAAGTACCACACTTTTCTCTGAATTGCTGTGGAAGAGAAGTATAAAGGAGCAGAAAACTGAAATACTCAAATACAGTACAAGTATTTCAAAACAGTATTTTACAGTTCTTGAGTCACTGGATGTGTTTAACTGTGCAGATGTGTGTTTGGGCAAAGGTTTGGGTTTAGGTGAAGTTTCAAATCTGAGGCATCATTAAAGATCAAACAGTGATTCAGCGTCTTCATTACAGTTGTTTCTCCAGTATTGAATCCTGACATCAGTCCTAAACAAACTGAAGTCAAAGCAAAGCTAATGAAGTTGTGTTGTCTCACCCGTCTTCTCTCCTGTTCACCAGCAGCTCATCCAGATAGATCGACTGCAGAACCTCGATTTCAGACAAAACACTGCACAGAAAAACATCCAGTCGTTAGCATGAACAGCTGATGTTTTTTAACCGACTAACGTTCATACAAATTAAGCTAACGTTAGCCAGCTAGCTGCTAATCAACGTTAGCTACATCAGTCCTGCTACATTTCATCAGCTTTGACTCAGATCACTGTGACGCTCACTCAGTAAATTAACTATAGATCAAATAAACTTGGGCGTCATTAAATGTGTTTGATGTTAAAAGGGGAAATTCAGACTCGCTGTCAACAAACTCACTCGGACTCCGCTGCCATGATGTTTCTGTGTCGCCGCCGCTGAGAACTGAGGACGATCAGACCTTTCAAAACAGGAGTCCGGACAGGAAGTACCGACAAGCCGAAAATCACGGAAAAACACACTACAAACCGTAGACTGTATACAACAAATACACACTACAAACTGAACCTCGTTACGGCCGCAACATTCGTATTCCTGAAGTCAAAGAGCGGATCTATATTTCTGCCTAATGTGAATTTTTTATTTTGAATATCTTCAGCGGAAGTGACTGCATGTTATTCCGTCTAACTTGACGAACGAGGAAATAATGATGAGTGTTCAGTGCCCTCGTGTGGTCACAGTGCGCAACTGCATCTCTGCTTTGGAAGCGTTATTTTAATTGAATTATATTTATAATTTTATTTTTTTATGGTCGGAATCCGGAACATTTATCAAGTTGAATTAACTCTTATCATTTCTTTCGTGACCAATGAAACCATACAACATTATTTTAGTGACAAACACAACAAACTCTAGATGTAAATAGTAACGCGATGGAAAATATCTGGCAGGTGTGATCATGATCATAAATATACACACAGCAAAGCGATCACATCTGTTTAACGATGCTGATTAAATCTTATAAAACTGTTATTACAGCAACTCGTTATTAATAAAAAAATATTAGAAATTTTGATGCAACAATTATAAATAATAAAACTCATAATAAGTGCAACGCCTGTGTGTATTTTTACCTGTAGGGGGAAACGTTGAGCTTCTTGACCTACAGTTTGCCGGAAGGTCATTCGAAGAAGAAGAAGAAGAAGAAGAAGAAGAAGAAGAAGAAGAAGAAGAAGAAGAAGAAGAAGAAGAAGAAGAAGAAGAAGAAGAAGAAAACCCGCGATAGCAACATGTCATGTTATTTCAAATTCATAACAAAAAGGTTTTAGTCATGTGAGGAATTATTGTTATTACGCGTTAATAAATCACATGTTAGTCATAATGAGTGTTTGCACGGAGACGTTATAACGCGACACAACAAGCTGAAGTTTAAATATTTGACTCTCATGAGCTAGTTTCGCTGTTTGAGAGGAAAGTCTGAAGAAAATGGAGGAAACTGTGATGGAATCAGAACCAGCCGAACTTTCTGGATCCGCAGCTCAACTGTCGGTGGCTGATTGTTGGGAAACTGTCACCGCAGCTCTGGTGAGTGAAGTCGGGCTTTAACCAGCGGACTCCTGCAGCCACAGGAGGAGGGAACACAAACTGCCGAACTCTGTTTAAATATTTCATGATTTCATGTTTTCTTGCTTGTAGCAAAGGTTCAAACCCGGTGAGACGTGACTCGGGACATTTTACTAATTAGTTGTGATAATCGGTTGAATTCGGCATCATGTGACATTGATTGTCTGTCTGTGTTACATCCTTCCAGCTGTTTTCCTGCATCTATTAGTGTTCTGGCACAATTGTAATGGAAGAAGTTGTCATCAGTTGGCTCTGTGCAATGCTGCAGTCAAGACCTGTCATCTCCAGATTCCAGGGGCCCTGGGGCCCTGGGGCAGGGTCCATGAGTACATGGACCCCCTTCAGTCTAGACCAAGATTAAAGGAAAAAATCAGTTTGTGAAATAGCAAAAACAGATCTGGGTAGGAGACGACAGCCCTGCAGCGTCTGACAGAACAGATCATTTACCTTGGTCCATTTTCTAGACGTCTCCTGAGTGTTCGGTGACGGAGCGGAGCCTCTCGGACTCGCTGGCCCTGCTGTGTGCTCAGGGTCTGGGCAGGCTGCTGGGCGGCTGGCTGCTGGAGACTCTGCAGATGCGCCTGTCCTCTTCAGTGGTTCCTGAATTCTGGTCTGGACTCAAAGAGCCGGAGAACGAGCTGGAGGAGAGAGGCAGGGCCTGGGTTCTTCTCACCGCCTTTCGGACTCTGTTATGCAGACTGGAACCTTTTCTGGGCAAGTAGAAGAAAATATAATGAGTGGATAAGTTCTGATTACTGTTTTCTGTCTTTATATCAGAAACAACATTCAAACATTCTCTCCTCCTCTTAGGTGGTTTGGAGAGACTGGGTACGTGGCAGGACGAGGGCCACGGGAGTCTCTGTGGCCCGGGGCCCAGGGGTCTCCAGGAGCGGGCCTTCACCATCATCAGGGCCCTCCTCCTCTTCTCCCCCTCCCCTGTTCTCCAGGAGCGAGTGCTGGAGTTTTACAGCAGGACCTTCTCTGTCTATATGAACCAGGAGGGGGAGGCCGAGGACGGGGCCGAGGTTCCAGACGGCCCAGAGGGAGGGGTCTGTCGGGGCTGCGGGATCCCGACACAGCAGTGCTGGTGTCAGGAGGCCCTGGAGCAGCTGCATGAGCTGAGCCACATACTGTGAGTGGGCTCAGACAGAGGGACGGGAAAGATAAACCACTGTTTCCAAAGCACAAACCGAAGTAATATTTTAAATTCATAGCTTCTCTAGTATCTATAATTTTACAATATGGGTCACATTTATGCAGAAATACAAAACATTGTTCTTGGACATCATCAACCTGATTAACAAGACGCATCACTGTGTATGTCATGTATGTGTTATGTAATTCATATGAGGATTTTTTTCATGCGGTTGTAGTTCCAAACTGCAGCTGCTGGAGTGGGTCAGCTCCGAGGCCGTCACCTCCATCCTCCACAAGCTCATCGAGCAGCGAATGGAGCAGCACTGCAGGGGCGAATACGAGCGCTCTTTCCTGCTCGAGTTCCAGGAGGTGAAACATCTGTCTTTCCTCATCAGTGAATATTCAGTCACGTGAAGTCTTGTCTGGATTGTTAGCTGTTAGCTGTTCAGCGCCTTCATGTTAAATGTGTTTTGTGTGAGCAGTGGCTGGAGCTGGTGCTGGGCTGGCTGAGCAAAGTGTTTGCAAGCGAGGCGGACAGAGACGGTCTGGTACCTGCTCCCAGTGCTCCCAGTGCTCCCAGTGCTCCCAGTGCTCCCGGCATTCAGACCGGTCAGCCTGCCACCTCCGTCCTGAAGCAGTGGAGATGTCACATGCATCAGTTCTTCTGCAGGATCTACGTCAACATGAGGATCGAGGAGCTCTTCAGTATTATCAGAGGTGAGAGAGACAACAGCGTATTCTTGTGGTTTTTCCCTCTGCTTCCTGTCTTGGTGTTGATTGAGCCTGACTTCTCTTGTGCTTAGTTTCATGTTTCCTTTCTTCTTTCATGCTTTCAGATTTCCCAGAATCTAAAGCTGCCATTGAAGATCTGAAGTTTTGTCTGGAAAGAACCAACCAGAGACAGCAGCTCCTCACTTCACTCAAATCTGCTTTTGAGAGCCGTCTCCTGCATCCGGGTCAGATTTAGTAATAACAGGTTTCGTAATAACACAGCAAAAGAAAATTGAATTGAGTTTTACTCATCCTGTCTTTGTTGCACCATCTGTTCTCAGGGGTTCACACATCTGACATCCTCACGGTTTACATCTCGGCCATCAAGGCCCTCAGAGAGCTGGACCCATCCATGGTCATCCTGCAGGTTGCCTGCCAACCAATCCGCAAGTACCTCAGGTGAGTTATGCTCATACAGGTTTCTCTCTCTCTCTCTGATCTTTGTAACAAACCTTTTAGACACAGCACTCTTTCAAACAAATACAGAGCATTTAACAGCATAAACACCCATGAAAAATAAACTGCGTAAACTTGACAATTGACGAAAACTGTTTGAACCAAAAGAGCCGATTAAGAACAATGATTACTACAGTTGAGTTTTGTTAAAGCTTCTGTGGTGTGTTTCAGGACTCGGGAGGACACTGTGAGGCAGATCGTAGCCGGTCTGACCGGAGACGCTGAGGGCTGCACAGACTTGGCCTCCGAGCTGTCCAGAGGAGACCCGGTGACTCTGGAGATGCAGGACAGTGACGAAGAAGGCAACGACCCAGAAGACTGGACTCCAGACCCGACCGACGCCGTCCCCGGTCAGTAAACACGAGATGTGTTTTTTCTACTGCTCGTGTCCGTTGCTCACTGTCTGATGTTGGATTTTACTGAGAGTCGAATGTTTTTTCTTTCTCAGATAAGATGGGCTCGAAACGTCGTTCATCAGACATCATCAGCCTGCTGGTCAGTATCTACGGCAGTAAGGACATCTTCATAGATGAATACAGAGCCGTGCTGGCTGACAGACTGCTGCACCAACTCAACTACAACACTGCCAGGTACAAATTGATTTTCAGGCTGTTACTAAGCACCAGGTTGAATAGACAGTATCAGTATCCTAATTATAACCTTTATGATGTTTTCAAGTTGGAAATGGGTGATTACAATAACTATGATGCCAGGAACACAGTATAATGGCGGCTTGAGCTTTATGGACCTCGTTAGAAAAGATTAGCAATTGAATCAGTTCCCTTTCATTCATCATTCTAGCAGCTTTTGTAAAGCAGTTTGTCTCTGATTATAGAGACAGGCTGTGTCCAAAGAGACATCGTCTGATGTTCTGCATTAGTTTTGTTCTGCATTGTGTGTTTGCAGGGAAATTCGTAATGTGGAGCTGCTGAAGCTCAGGTTTGGGGAGTCTCACATGCATTACTGCGAGGTCATGCTGAAGGTAAACACTGACACAACAACTTTCGTCAATGGGGCGAGTAAAATCTTAAAGCAGTAAAACAAACGTATCTTAAAGAATCATCTAGTCACACATCCCTTTGCTCTGTCTCCTGTGCAGGACATGGCAGACTCTCGGAGGATCAACAGTAACATTCGTGAGGAGGAATCGAGGCTGAGTGAGGAGGAGCAGCCGCCGCTGTCCCTGTCCTCCATCATCCTGTCCTCTGAGTTCTGGCCTCCGCTGAAGGAGGAGAAGCTGGAGCTCCCTCCGCTCGTCTGCCAGGCCATGGAGGCCTACACACACCGCTACGAGAAACTCAAGGTGGAGTTCTCACCAAACCACTGGTTGTTCTGTCAGGAGGAATTAATCAGTCAAATGTCGTCTTCATTTAGCCGTTTCTTCAGATGGTAACAGCAGTTTGTCGTCTGTGTTTCAGGCCATGAGGACGCTGAGCTGGAAGCCTCACCTGGGCTCCGTCACTCTGGATGTGGAGCTGGAGGACCGGACCCTCAACAACCTCACTGTCTCCCCCATCCATGCTGCCATCATCCTGCACTTCCAGGAAAAAAGTACGATCTTTCATTTCAAACTGATTTCATGTCTTGGCTGTTTTCCTCTGTGTATAATGGAAAACAGTGAGATGTTGTAACTTAACATTTTGGAAAATCATTTTGTTTCCCATCAAGATGAGTGACCAAAGTATATCCAGAATATATACATGTCAATTATTTGTTGTGACTTTCAAGCACTTCGCTCCTTCCTTCACATTTTCTGTATGATTTCAACACATTCCCAGTGGTTTGGTTTTGGTCCGTATCAACAAATGAGCTACTCTTCCAGAATAAATAATATTTCTTAAACTTTGCAAAATGAAAGTATAACGACCAGAAATCAGTTTATGATCAGGATATGATCACATCAGAGCTGGACAGCAGTGACCTGACTGGCTCCCTGTTCGTCCTCCATCAGATTCTTGGACTCTGGAGGAGCTGAGCGTGAAGTTGGGCACCCCGAAGGAGCTGGTGCACAGGAAGCTGGCTCTGTGGCAGCAGCACGGCGTGTTGAGGGAGGAGGCGGGAGGGCGCTACTACGTAGTGGAGACGGGCTCGTCCAAAGAGAAGATGGAGAGAGGCGTGATGCTGATCGACAGCGACGAGGAGAGAGACTCCAACACCACCACCCAGTCTGAGCAGAGGGAGGAGAAGCTGCAGGTGCCCAACACACACACACACACACACACACACACACACTCATACATACAACACCACAGTGAACCAGATGAACAGTCACCACCTGAAGAAGCATCTTAACGCCCCTGTTCTCTGTCCCTGCAGCTGTTCTGGGCCTACATCCAGGCCATGTTGACAAACCTGGACAGCATGACGCTGGACCGCATCCACTCCATGCTCCGGATGTTCGTCGCCACGGGACCTGTCGTCACGGAGATGGACGTCAACGAGCTAGAGGCCTTCCTGCAGAGGAAGGTCAGGGAGCATCAGCTGATGGTCTCTGCAGGCGTCTACAGACTCCCCAAATCCAACTGATGGAGGAGTGTGAGAGCAAACAAGGACAAGCTGCTCATGTGCGAAGCTGCATTCGAGTGCTGTGGGAAACAAAGTAAAATGCTGTTCTCCTCCGCATTTGGGATGGAATACTAGAATGTCTGCTATCAGTGAATGTTTTGTTTTGCAGACAGAGCCTGTTTTTCAGATTAATTCTGACATCACTGACGAGTCTCAGTCGCTGAAAGTTCTTCCATTTCAGGGTAATCCAGCAGAATTTCCACCAGCATGTCAGACTGGACCTTCCTTTGATATGAATACAGCATCATTTTACGGAGGCTATTCCTGTTAAGGCGATGCTTTTCAAAATAAAAGGACCTCCACCCTCTGAAACACCGGTGCAGACTGTGTTTAGTTGTGAAGGTTACTGGAGTCGACCACTGATGTATTATAACTATAAAAGATCTTTAATGTCCTGTGTGTGTTTGTCTGAGCTGAATCAACCTGGGACAAACAGTTTGACTGACAACTTATTGTTTCATTTCAGAAGCTCGTGACAAGTTTCCAGCAGTGAACTCCAGCTGTTTCACTGCCCTGCTTATTGTGGACTACACACTTTCTAACATTCCAATATTACACCGACCTCCTGAACCAAGAGTTGGTTAGTTTTGGTCTTTTTGGGTTCGGGGCAGAAGAACTGGCCTGTATGAGGAAATATTGTGAGATACAAACAATAAGTCTGGATTTATTGCTTTATTTGGATTTGGACACATTTGCTAGACAACAGAGATTTACATTAAAAAAAAAACCATCAAAGACTTGAACATTTTGGGTTTGTACTGTGTCGAGGTTACACACGCTGTAGTTTTGGATTACTGGCCTCATTTGAAGGCAAACAGACGCTGGACTGCACTCATCACACCTGTTAATGAGTCACGGTTCCATTTTAGTAACAAATGCAACCAGTTCCCTTTCAGTGGTAAAAGACTTTTACTGTATTAAGACAAAACAATGAATGAAAACATTTGCACATAACTTCGTTAGTGGGAAGTTAAAGGACCAGACCAGTGTTTCTGTACGTCTCATTCACCACAAACACTTTATATCTAACCACATTTTAAAACAGATGGTGTTTTTGATTTATGAATGTATTTCATCAATCTTACAGGCAGCAGTTTCCATCTGTGTCTCTACAATATGAAAATCAACTTGAAGAGACGTTTCCCTTTTGCATTATGGTCTGTGATGGATTGTCTCAAGCCAAACGTTGTGTCTAAGCTAAAACTGGCTGCCTGATGGAAGATAAAACACATTTCAACAAGACGGCGGGCTGCGATGTTCCACTCCACGTTAGTGAACAGAAAAAAATATGCCAATGATTGTTGACAGAAGTTGGGCTAAAATGTGAAGTCTGTCCAGTGGATGGCGCTAAAGAAAAGGTCATGTACTTCATCCACTCCGATGAATTTGACATTACATTTCATGGCTCTATGGGCTGTAACCTGTGTAAACTATGGTTGAAATGTCATAAGATCTAATGACGTCACACTGGCTTCTTGGAAATTGTGACGTTCTGTTTTTCACAGTTTTCTAGACAAAATGTTTGAGAGAATAATCAGCAGATTAATAGAATATTATCATTAGTTGCAGTATTATAACAAACACACTCTAAAAACCTCAGACACCAGTTGGGTTAAAGGGTCATGAACAAATTTAAATTAAAATCAAAAGTGAATGTTCTAAATTTCATGGCCACCTGCTCAATAGATTTCTTGCGTTTCAGTGGAAATTTTAACCTGATGTTGGCACCAAAAGGCCACTAAAATATTAGGATTCATATTCAGGAGATGTTATTCAGCAGTCAGGTGCAGAGATCTTGTCCGTCCTCATTTCTCCCTGACGGCCGAAACACTACAGCAGCTTTCAATGTGGGATGTAGTAAATGGGCTGAAATTCAAAAACACAGGACGATCCTTCGACTCCTGTAACCTCCAGGCCTCAGTTACATTCACAACCAACAGTTAAACACACTGACCTGTTCTAACTTGGCGCAGTAAATACACAGTTTCAAACATTCATATGTGCAGTTTGAAACACAGAACACTTATCTCCTAAGGCACGTTTTTCCCAATCTTGTCTGAATGCTTGTCGTGTGAGCGATGAGCAATGAGTGGCTTCGCCGTCTGTCCCGGTCTCAGCAGCACTTCTTCCCTCTCTTCCTGCGGTCTCGGTCTCTCTGGGCGTTGATGTTGACCGTGTCCTTCTCCCGCTCTCGTTCCCTCTCAGCTCTGTTCTGGCTCTGCTTCTTGGCCCGGAGCACCATGTGGGTGAAGGCCATGAACATCTGAACAAGATTAGATTAGATTTTTTAGTCTTCCATAAATATAAAGTAAAAATTTGGGGGGTTGGACTGCACAAAACAAGCTATCTGGATATGACAACATTTGGATAATTTTCACCATTTTCTTTATAGCGAACGGCTGAAAATATTCTGCAGATTAATCAGTAATAAGAATAATCAAATTTTAGAAAAGAAGACATGAATCTACAAATGCAAACACACATCAGTAACATTAGCAGGTCGACAGAATGACAGACACGTGTGTAAGAGATGTGAAATCCAACCTAGAGTGAATTTAAATCAGTTACCTCTTCTACATTGATGTTCTCTTTGGCACTGGTCTCGAACACGCGAACCCCCATCGACTCCCCAAAACGCACAGCATCCTGGGTATCCACCTGTTTCCTGGCAGGGTCATCGTTTTTGTTTCCCACTGAGTCAGTGAACAGGAAAAATTACTTGCTGTTACTTGTACTTTTGGTTCCCGGGTCCTAAAAAGTCCCTGCTCTCGAGGCAGCTCTCGAACGAGCTGCTCCACAGAGCGATGAGACTGTCCCACCACAGAATGTGTGAACATGTATCAACACTCCAGCAGGCAGATAATATGACATGATGGTTCTTTTAAACATCGACACAGTTGACTCACCCAGGATCTTACAGACGTTGTCACAGTTCTGAGAGATTTCATTTAACCACCTCTTAACATTTACAAATGACTCTGGATTTGTCACGTCGTAAACAATGATGACACCGTGGGTGTTTCTGTAATACCTGGGTGAAGAATGAGAAGAATGACAAGAGAATGAACGGAGCGATACACGGTCAGGCTAAAAGGAAAGGGAGAAACATTCCTAAACATAAAACCAGTTGTGGTCTGGAGATTATTACGTTGATGTGATGGTTCTGAATCTCTCCTGCCCCGCCGTGTCCCAGATCTGCAGTTTAACCCGCTCTCCATCGATGTCCACCGTTCGGATCTTAAAGTCGACGCCGATGGTGGTGATGTAACTGCCTGCAGGAGACCAGCAAACCATCGAAAATCAGAGCGACACCCTGCTCTGTATCAGCGTGCAGACAGTGACACCTGAATCAGTACCTGAAGGCAGCATTGAAGTGGAAATGGAAAGAACTGTGTTTTCTGCCAAACAGCCATAATGTCGCTTTGTGGATGAAGCGATTACATGTGGGATATTTAATCCAACCAATATGTTTGATGAAGATTTTTTGGAAATCTAAATCAAAAGCTTCCACATTCTCTGTTTCACCCTCTAAAATGTTGCCTCCCTCTGGAACCACCTCCCTGACAGGTTCAGACAGCTCTGCTCAACTCTGAAGATTAGATGACTTCACATGATGAAATGAATCTACTTCTCTGTCTGGAGTCTAGTGTGTGTCACTCCAGTCACGACTGATTTCCTTCTCTGGCAGACTTAACAGATCTGAGGCCTAGTACTGAGCCATTCACTGTGATTTGACTTCTAGCAAACTGTATTAACTCACCAGAGAAGGAGTTGTCTGCAAAGCGGAGCAGGAGGCTGCTTTTTCCCACATCTGAGAGAGAAACAGATCAGAGGGACAAGATTAGCAAGTAGCTCACTTTGAGGAAGTGAATGCAACCAATGAGGAACGGCGAGCTGGTCATGGTTAAGTTTAGTCTCAGAAAGACAAGACCCTCCCTTCCTGAGTGTCAGCCTCCTTCCAGTAATGTCACAAAATATACATGAGGGGCAGAATAACAAAAGGGAAGCAAAGCAAGAAATAAGGGCAAAGGTTGAACTGTGTGAATAAAGAGAGACTACGATACTAAAGAAATGAAGTAGCCCAAAGAGAACCAGTGGCAACTTGTTTGAGGGAGACTTGACAAACTAGAATGAAGCAGCAGCAACAGGCTGGAAAACAACAGACAGTTGTGTTCGTTCACAAAAGTCTGAGCTGCAGGTCAAGAGGAAAACAGGTCGGCCTCAGTGATGAAACAAAGAGTATGAAGGTGCAGGAACCAGAGCATCAACATTGGTCATTTGTTCCACATTACCATGGAGTCCCAGAAGCAACAGCTTCACCATCTTCAAAAAAATTCATACAAATAAGCTGGAGGTAAATGGAAATATACAGAACCAGCCAAAGGTTTCCAGTACAAGGCGACAATTTCATTTAGCAGAAGCTTTTATCCAAAGCAACGTGCATCTGAGAGTTAGAGCAGCCACCGGGGACAATTTGGAGTTGAGTGTCCCCCAAGGACACTTGGACACGCAGCGTGCAGGGACCAGGGATCGAACCATTGCCGCCCGGCCGCTCTAACTTCAGAGCCACAGTCGCCCCATTAAATGGTTCTTTATTTTTATCATCTTCAAAACTGCAGATCAATACTGAAGACAGAAAACTATGAAGGAACACATATGGAATTATGTAGTAAACAAAATGTTTTATATTTTAGATTCTTCAAAGTCGCCACCTTTTGTCTTGAGGACAGCTTTGCTCACGCTCGGCTTCTCTTGATCAGCTTCATGAGCTCGGGTTCCAACAGTCTTGATGTTCCCTGAGCTGCTGAGCTGCTTTTCTTTCACTCTGTGGTTCAACTCATCCCAAACCTTCTCAGCTGGGTTTAGGTCAGGTGATGGTGGAGGCCAGGTCATCTGACGCAGCGCCCATCACTCTCCCTCCTGAGAGTCTGGAGCTGTGCTCGGAGTCATTGTCCCGCTGAGGGCAAAGCAGACGGGAGCTCAGTGAGCTTTGAACATACCTATATACAACAGTGTCAGCAGGCCGGTGATTGAAGATACGTTCAAAGACTGACTGACCTTCATGTCTTCAAGTAATGTATATACCACAGTATATACGTTATATGTTTACTGTGTACCAACACTATCACATTAAGAAGGCAAGGAATTCCACTAAGTGACTTTTGACCTTTCAAACCAAGAGACGACCTCAGGCAGCTGATAGAGAGAAGGACAGCGAGCAAAGCTGTCGTCAAGCAGTGGCTGTTTAGAAGAATCTAAAATACAAAACATATTTTAAACACCTTTTTCTTCACAACATAATTCCACATGTGTTCTGAAATGGTTTTGATGTCTTCAGTATTAATCTCCAATGTAGAAACTAATAAAAAGAACGAAACATTGGACGAGAAGCTGCGTCCGAACCTTTGACTGGTGCTGCTTCTGAATACACAGTTAACGTGATATAATGGTACTTAAACCAGTTGTTCCCAAAATGGGGAGTACAGAGCGTTGCATTGTGGGGGAGCACTGACTTCAGCCATGTATTCACAGGCAGGTGAGCCATTGAGGCCATTTGTCACTTCTGGAACTCCATGAAATGCTTTGACTTCAGATTCATCTTAAGTGACTGAAAATGCACTAACTGGAGTCTCCGATGATGAGCAGTTTGAAGAGATGATTGTAGTCCTTCCCTGCCATTTCAATGGCCTCTTACTGAACTCCGAGTTAAACCAGTTTCATAGGAGGAGGTGATCTTCCTGATCTGCCCAGTGTTTTGCTTTTCTTCCCACCTCCCGGTGCTTCGAGCTCAGAGCAGCACAAGAGTTAGTCCAAAAATCACAGGCATTCCCGCGTCAACACGAGGACTCTTCCAGTTGAATTTCTGCACTTTACTTTGGGCTTTTCCCGAAGTTTCAGTTCGAATGTTCACATCATCTTGTTTGGTTTCAAAGTGAAACCACAGCAGCCGGCAGAAAACGGAGAGCAGTTATGATTCATGCTCGACGGCCGAGCGCAGTCGCATGTTCCACCTTAGTTCCAGTTCAACCCAGTGACACTCCTGCGGGGGATTTCCAGCGTTTTTACATTCACTCACTGATGTTTGAATTCACAGCTCTGTCGGTGCAGCGTGGACACTCCCTCCTGTCTCTCTGGATGCAGTCCCACATCCAATGTAGCGTCTTCACAGGGTCCAAACACTGGAAGTCCCGTCTAAGACTCCGTGAAAGAGGGATCCTGTGTTTTGTGGTTGTGGCTCTGACAGTCAAATGGACGGGCGAGCTGACGACAGACCATAAACCCAGTTATTGCCCTGAACTCTGGCCCCACTCGCTCATTAACTCCATCCCTTTTGAAAAAGAAGCGAGAAACTGGTGCGTTCCTCTTTCTCACTGCAGCTCAGTAGTGGTGACATGTGCTGAGGTTCCTTTAGGCCGATCCCTTAATTTCACTTCAGTTCCTCCGGCGGTCGGTCAGAAGTCACTCGTTCCCTGTTCGATCACATGAGGAGGACTCTGCTTCTCGCTCAGGTTCAAAAGGTGCTGGACAGAGAGAGAGGGAGAGGTTACATGACATCACACACAGATCGACGGTGACCTGTCAGAGTGAGCTCCTCCTCAAACAACAGCTGAGTCACTCCACTGCACTTCCTCCTCACACTCAGCTCAGTTTGCATTGAAAGCTCCCTGACTGTCCCCGTCTTTCCTGACTGACACTCAGATACATGTGGAAGTAAAACAGCCTGGTTTGTTAATGTTGGAACAGTTTTCCATGAAAACAGGAAAAGCTGCTTTTCAAAGTTATCCCTGGGACCCTGCTAATGTGAGCTAATGTGAGCTAATGTGAGCTAATCAAGCCCCAACACATGATCTTTAACATGTAAAGACAGGAACAAGACTCCCAGCAAAAAAACGGAATTTTAATCTTGTTTTGTAAATCAGAAAAGATAAAACACTTTGGAAGATAAAAGTCAAAGTCTTGTTGGGTCTTAAATGAACCATCATTCAATTCGGCTTCGTTTGTTTTAATAAAAAAATATCAGATTTAAGCATCAGACTTGCTGTGTGTCTGGTGAAGGACATGAGGCTCAAACACACACCGACAGACACGAAGCTTATTTCTCTCAGATTTTAAACGTAGTTTGGTGAAGAACCTCTGATGTGCAGCAAACAGAATCAGTGTTTTAACTGAAGGTCGCCATTAAATGTGAGTGAACATGTTGTGAAGGAGCAGCTGCAGAGACACAAACCTTCACTACAGCTGGGACGTTTGAGTGTCACCGCCCAGACCAAACTCCCCCTGAAAATCTCTCACTTTTCAGAAATCGAATTTAACGATGCTACAATTAGCCTTTAAGTTGCATATATTGATTTGTGAATGACGAATTTAAAGATGTTTTGATATTCGGCGCACAAATGCCGCCGTGTAAAGACGTTAACCTGCAGTTTATTTCAAATGTCCCCTAAGGTTTGGCGACTTTTAACGGAACGTTGCGCCGTTTGTGTCGCTGCATGAGCGGCACGAAACAGCGATTTAAGTGAAGATTAATTGAAGTTAAACACTGATTAGTTCAGCCGAAGAATCAGACAGATCATAACAAATCATAACATGTTAATTTGTGTTGGGTCAGATGTGAACCGCTGCTAAAAAGCGTGAAAATTTTAAAAGGTGCAGATTGTTGATGCAGTCTGGAGTGACGGTCTCCGGGCCTGACCCCGGCCTGCCTCTGACGTCACAAAACTTCTCCCTCATCCCAGAAACTTTGAAACGGACATTTATAAAAACTCACCTTCGTCAGTTCGGTGCAGTCGGTGCTCCGTCGGTGGGTCATGATCACAGATCCGCGGCAGATGTCGTTTTGTCCCAGGGGAAGCGCCGGATCACCGGACCGGCCTGAACGCGTCCCGCCGACCACACCTGACTGTCTGCAGCTGATGACCCGCTCCGGCAACTGACGCTGCCTTCATGGCGTGTGGGAAAAACCTCCACCGTGCAGCGCAGGACCGAGGACTAGAGTTTCAACATCATAATTTAAATAATAAAGAACAACACAAAACAAAGACAACACAAACTGTTAATCAAGGAGTTCTTAATGTCAACTGTTTTGATTTTGTTTTGTCTCTGTCTTTAAACTTAAATCTAATCTCAGTCTTAAACTAGTGTCAACATTTATAAACCAGGACGTGTCATAAAGGAACTAAGACTGTCAGTGTTAAACAGTGTTAACATCAACTCTAATTAGTGAACAAGATCCAAACCATTTCTAATCAGTTCTATGTCTAATTAAGTTTTTGTCAGAGTTACAAACATTCAGTTCACTTACATCTCAGCTTGAGCTTTAACCAAAGATGCTACAACAGCTCGTTGAAAAACTGGTTTCATGTGAGGTTTGTGTGAAATAAAGACACACCTCAAACTGATGTCGCCATCCCAGTTTCAACATTTCAACATGAGCCGCAGTCAGTGTCCGGTCACTGGTTCACGTTGAGTAATGTTTCTGTCTCACACAAAAAGCCTGGACCAAGTGTCTCAAACACACAGTGAGGTCAGAGGTCATCAAACTGATGTTAGAATGAAACTCTAAGAAAACTGTAAGTGCTCTTTGTACAGGATTCAAAGCTTAAATGTGCCTCATATCTAATTGCCTACGGACATGTATGACAGTTCAGTAAAAATGTTTGATCGACATGTAGAGAAAACTCAAGTCTTAGAGTTGATCGAATTACAAAGGTCAATGCTGATCACCTCCAGCTGTTTAAACACCTCTTCCTTCTTTTCTCCTCCTGCTCCTTTAATGATGTGGATAATATTCACACACTCAGCTGGACCACAAAATGAAGCAATTTCCTAAAACATCTGGCAAATAGTTTTTATGAAACATTACTCAAACAGGAAGAAATTTTCAGCAGCAAATGAATCCACATTTAGTCTCTAGTGAGTATTTGGGGCAGCAGGACAGTGTTTGTGGGACTGAGTCCAAATAAATGGAGAAGGAACATGTCACCCAGTGCAACAGTGGGGCTCCACAGAGGCTTTGGATATACTCACAATACTTAGTTAGTAGGATACATTCATTGCTGGTATGAGTCTGCACATGGGATTTGTTGACGACCACCAAACGTATGATTTCATGTCCCGCAGTAATCAAATGGACAAATGCCACACACATAAAATGTACAATTGCCTTTTATTATTATTAACCATTTTCAACAAAGAAATTACCCACGTTTCAGTTTCTGCTCACATTAAATGGAAATCGAGTATCTGTTACATAATAACCAAAATACAGACAGTTCATATCTACAGGTAGAACGCAACAAACAGTACAAGTACAGAGGGACATTGTTGGAGTTACGTTTTACTTAACTGTGTTTGTGTGTGTGAATGTGTACGTTTCTTATTCAGGTCATAAAAAGAAATGTACAAGCCGGCCTCTGGTCATCGTTGCTTAAAAAACAAACACCTTGTTAATAAATGTGTGGTGGCTCAGAACCAGAGAAACAGAGAAGAAACACAGAAGAAGTGAAGCGTCTTGAGTTGTCTCCTCATTTCCTTCGTCTGCTGTCTGAGAAGCGGCGTGGTGGCTGCCTGCTGCCAGTCCTGCCGGGAAGGAGAAAGAAGAAAATAAAGCATCGTTTATTAAGACTCACCTTCTCACTGGTGGAGAGAAATTTAGCACTGAACTCAGTATTAAATAAACTTTACTTCCATTGTGTTAAAGCTGTTTGAATGTCATGCGGTGCTACAGACCTGCGGCTCGGCGACAGCTCTGCTCTCATGTGTCTTGGAGGAGAATAACTGAGTGAGCGAGAATCTCTCAGTGAATCAGCAGGCGCCCTCGCAGACCTGGCAGAGGTGTGAGGAAAGCAACTGTCAATCAAAGTCTCAGAACCAGCACAATTCTGTAAAAACTCTAGTTTGGTGCAGTATAGTTTATCATATGATTCACAAAAAATATAATCTCTAATGTCATAGAAAAGGTGTTTTAGTTATTATTCAATTTTGAACAATCAGTATTTTCACTGTGTCATAAGAAGGATCCTTAAAACACAGCATGAAAAGTTTACACTGCTGATATTAGATGCTTCTCCAGAGCTTTGTCCTATTTGAGCTGCTGATTCATCACCAATCAATACAGCTGGACCCAGTGATGCCACAGTGGATTGTTATACACAACAAGAGGACTCGCTCCAATTCAAAACATACAAATGATTTTTCCTTTTGCATCTTAAAACTAGAGCATGCTTCCATCCAGTCATACATAGCTTGATGTTAATTGATTCAGAAAGGAAACACTGGAACTCATCTCGTTGGATTTGAGGGGGGATGAGAGAGAGTCCAATGCTGGAATTCAAAAATCTGATATCAGCAAACAATCATTTTTCACATAAACACTTCTCATAAGATCCCTTAAATTTTGTTATAAATGTGCCCAAAATGTTTTGGAGTGGGATATTCCAGAGTGTAGAACGTGAAAACTTGTTGGTGCTCTCTGATGGACACATTCAGTGGCCACAAACACATCATTAAAAGCAGAAATGTTCAGATGCCACCTGATGAGTGACAAGTTTTCAGTTCCTCTCTTCTTACCTCTTCTTCTTAATTTCCTTTTCATTGTCTGATGAGGAGGACGGGGAAGGAGAGCTCTGAGCTTTAACAGTCTTCCTGTTAAAAAGAAAAGATGGTAACGAAGGTAAATTTAATTTAATTTTAAGTAAATTTATTATTTCGTCTTATACTACTTCTTCTAATGTTGATTTATCTCACAGCTCACGCAGCTTACCCCTTTCCTTGCTCCACCTCAGAGTCAGAACTGTCTGAAGAGGAGGATGAAGACGAGGAAGAAGAGGAGGATGACGATGAGGAAGAGGAGCTGGAGCTGCTGCTCCTGTTGGCTTTCCTGTCAGCATTTGCCTCCTTCCCATTTACAGCGCTCTCACTTCTGACAGTTTGGTCTGACGGTTGAGGGGCTGTAACTGGTGACTGCTTCCCGCTTGGACCTTGTGACCTTCTAGAGGTCACGTCGGAGTGATTGGACTCAGACTGGGAGCCTCTGCTACCTGAGGTTGGAGCATGTGAAGAGTCTCTGGAAGGGCCCTGCGAAGAAGAGGAATGACTTTTCTGCTCCCTGTCCTCTCTCTTCTCATCACCTCGCTCCGTTCTTCTGTCTCTCTCTGTTGGTGCTAGTGTGTCTTTCCTCTCTCGTGGCGGTGAAGTTGAGGACGAAGAGGAAGAGGAGGAGCCGGAGGAAGACGATGAGGAGGAAGAGGACCTGCGAGGTTGGGAAACAGCTTTTGGTGGCAGATGCTCCTTTTCCCTTTGTCGCTCTTGTTCTACCTCTCTCTGTCTGATCCTCGCATGTTCCCTTTCATTTGCTCTTTCTCTGGAGAGGGAGCGACTGCTCTTCCTTCGTCGCTGAGGAGAAGGAGAGCGACGGGACCTGGAAGAAGAAAATATAAAGGACAAACTGATTTTCCATTCAGTTTATGTATTTATTGAAAGAAGAACACACATTAATCAACATTTCTCTAAATGTGCCAGCGTTCGCCAGCTGGATAATGTTCAACTGCAGTCTTCTGGCAAACAGTTAGCAGGTGTTCAGACAGGTTCTCATCTCACCTGCTGGGGGGGCTTCGTCTCCTCGGGCTTCTCGCACTGGACCTGCTGCGCCTTCTTGGGCTTCTGGACCTGCTCTTCCTGGCAACACGTTCCCGTTCTCTGTCCTTCTCTCTCTCCCTATCCCTCTCCCTCTCTCTGACTCTGTCCCTCTCCTTCTCCCTCTCTTTCTCCCTCTCTCTGTCCCTCTCCCTCTCTCTGTCCCTCTCCCTCTCTCTGTCCCTGTCTCTCTCCCTCTCTCTGTCCCTCTCCTTCTCCCTCTCTCTGTCCCTGTCCCTGTCCCTCTCTCTCTCTCTTTCCCTCTCTCTGTCTCTGTCCCTCTCTCTGTCCCTGTCCCTCTGCCTCTCTCTCTCCCGGTCTGACCAGGCCGGAGGAGGAGAGGCTCTCCTGAGTCGGTTTGGGGGTTCCTGATACTGCCTTGGTGGAGTGCGACGGGCTGGGGAGGTGGTTGAGGTTTTCAGGGGCGGAGAGCGTGACCTCCTGGTTGAGGGGCTGGACCTTGCAGGCCTCCTGGCCTCCCTCTCCCTGACTTTTGCCTCCACCCTTGTTTTCTCTGCCTCAGCCTCAGAAGGAGAGTACCTGTTGCTGCCTCTGCTGGTGCCCACTCTGTTGGAGGGGGAAGGAGGCGGACTGGGACTGTCCATCTGTGTGGGGCTATATCGCTCCTGACCTTTTGTCTGGGATGAGTAACTCTCTGCAGGAGCTCTGTGAGAAAGTCTTTGCCTCTCACGTTTTTCTCCCCCACCTTCTCTCTCCCTCTGGGCTCGTCTAAGTCCGTCACCCTCAGAAGCAGAGGCAGGGCTTTCCTTTCTACCATTGGCTACATATCTTTCATCCGCAGCCCCAATGGCAGATGATACACTCTTCGAGGGGCTACTTTTTTCCCTTCCTACTGACCCAGCCGTCTTCGCCTTGCCCTCATCTTCAGAGGATGAGGACGAAGAGGAAGATGAAGAAGAGGAGGACGAGGACGAGGAGCTATCACTGTCACTATCGCTGCTACTGCTGCTGCCACTACTGCTACTGCTGCTGCTGCTGCTGCTGCTCTCTCTTTTCTTCTCAGCCTGTTTCGCTTTGTCATCACGTTTCTCCTTTCTCGGAGGGCTGCTCGTCTTCTCTTGGCTCTCATTCATCTCTGTTCTCTTGCCTTTCTCCGCAGCTCTCGATCCATCCCGCCTACTTTCTGCAGATGATCGGAGAGCCTCATCTCTCTTTCTGCCGTCTTCTTGACCTCGCTCTCTGTCTTGTTCCCTCTGCTTGTTCAGATGCCTGTCTCTCTCCTTAATACTCTCCCTGTCTTTTTCTCTTCTCCTCTCCTCCTCCCTTTCTCTTTGACGCCCATTGGTGACAGGTGAGCGAGAGGTGGGGGACAGGGAATTGGAGGACGGGTGTCCATCTCTTCTCCTGTCATTCTTTTGTTGGAAAGGAGAATCCTCTCTGTCCTGTCTCTTTCCAGTGTCTCTCCTGGGGTCATTTGGCACCCTTGAGTGCAGCTCTCTCTCAGTCCTACGCTCCTTCTCTCCACTCCTCTCCCTCTTTGCCCTCTCCTTCTGAGGCGGAGGCGATGGGGATGAGGAGTCGTGTCTCATCTTTTTGTCCTGTTTATTCCTTTCTTTTTCCCATTCAGTGTCTCTGCTCCTCTCCCTCCTAGTCTCCTGTTTAGGTGGAGGAGACGGGGATGAGGAGGAGTCATGTCTGGTCCTCTGAGGGGCACTCTCCTTTCCCTTGTCCCTCTTTTCTCTGCTCCTTGAACGCCTCCCCTTCTCCACATCTCTGCTCCTTGAACGTCTCCCCTTCTCCACGTCTCTGCTTCTCGAAGGCCTCCTTTTCTCCATCTCTCTGCTTCTGGAGCGCCTCCCTCTCTCCCGCTCGTTGTCTCTACTCTTTGATCGCCTTCCCTTTTCTATCTCTCTGCTCCTTGAACGCCTCATTCTCTCCCTCTCGTCATCTCTGCTTCTCGATCGCCTTCCTTTCTCCATCTCTCTGCTCCTTGAACGCCTCCCTCTCTCGTTTTCTCTGCTCCCTGATTGCTTTCCTTTATCCATTTCTCTGCTTCTGGAGAACCTTCCTCTCTCTCGCTCCATTTCTTTGCTTCTTGATCGCCTTCCTTTGTCTCTCTCATTTTCTATGCTCCTGGAACGCCTCCTTTTCTCCATCTCTCTGCTTCTGGAGCGCCTCGCTTTCTCATTCTCCTTTTGTTTGCTTCTGGATCTTCTCCCCTTCTCCCTCTCTCTGCTTATTTCTGTCTGTGGTGGTGGAGAAGGCGACGAGGAGTCATGTCTCCTCTTGGTGGAGGCCTTCTCTGTCTCACTCGGTCGCTCTTTTTCTCTCTCAAGATTGGGCCTCTTCTAGATGACAGAGGAAAGATTTGTTGGTGTCATTTTACAAAAACTTTTATGTTCATGTTTGAGTAAAGGTAAGAGTAAAATGTTAGTCCAGTGCAATGGTCTCAGCCTTACCCCCTCGCCTCGCTGTTGATGTGGCCTTTGCTCCTCATAGCCCCGTCTCCTCCTGTCTGGTGATCTCCCCTTTCTATCTTCATCAGCTTTTCTTGCACTTTGGTCCTGTTGACGTGATCTCAGTGGAGACGGAGACTGACTGTTGATATCATAAAAATAAATACATATATTGAGACACGCTTGTCTGGAAAATGGATTTCGATCAGGTTTAGCCCAGTCTAGTCCTATAAAGTGTTCTGGAGTTTGGTATCCACTTTGCTAATAAATAGTCACTAGGTAATGCTGTATTAAGTAAAGAGTTGTTTGTTTCAAACATGACTTACAAATCACTAGTCAATAGATTCTAGTACACTTCTAACAGATTTTGTTATCACGTTATGATCATCTCATACCTGTGAGCAGAGCTGGAGGAGGCACTCCTGTGACGCACTGCCTTTGCTTTTGGAGGACTTGCACTTTCACTCTTCTTTCTTTTCTTCTTTGACAGCTTCTGCTTCTCATCTGAAGAACTGTGAGTGGGTGAAGGTCAGAGAGGACAGAAATTTAAACATGATGCTGTGAATAATCCCATACATTGAAGCTACAGGTGTTAGACCGCCTCTTTCCAATTACTTTCTATGTATGTTCTATGAGTATGAACTGTGCTAAGACCAGAACAAAGCAACAATGTTCTGCTGATTGCTTCAGATCTGCAGGTTGGATATGGACACATTCAGATTAAAAACACCAACCTGTCTTCTTCTTCCTCGTCTTCTGACACCTCGCTGAAACACAGATTTTTCAATCAATAATTACAGTCGACGTGAAATGAATACATGAGACATAAAGTTAGACTCCAGTGATGGAATACCGTTTCTTTTTCTTCTTTTTTGATTTCTTCTTCTCTCGTCGGGGAGATGGGGAGGGACTCTCCGAGCTGCTGACAGAAGGAACAAAAAACTGTCAGACCTTTTCTTCATTGTCAGGATCTTTACTGCTCTTATGTTCAATTTCTCACCTGTCTCTGTTCTTGTTCTTCTTTTTCTTCTTCCGGCTACGCTTCTTGGGAGGAGAATCTGAATTCTCTGAATCTTCCACTAACCTGAGAGCACAAAGGCAACAGACCTTGAGTCAGAGACAGAAACAATGCTGGGTGATGAGTGTACATATTACACAGCAGTAAGTGACCATACTGGTGGTGGAGTTTGTAGTTATCATTATAGGTTGTCTGAAGTCAAGACCATTTAACACATGTGACATATCACTAATTAGTGCACCAACTGCTGTTTTCACGTAAGCCTTTTGGCCCATTTCATCTTTTCAGGAGCTTGATAAAACAGAACGAAATGTGCCACTCTTATCTATGCTACACAAAAATTGTTCTGGATCATATATTTTCACGGAGTGAGTGGGCTGTACATACCACCAACTCCTCTGGTTTAATTTTTCTGACAACATGTTAATCTTGCAGTTACCCACACCTCTAGCTCTATGGTACATATATTCAATGTTCATCCCTTTTTAATCAATTATTTCTAGCTCCATTGTCCAGCTCCATTTTCTACTTTGCTTGAAATGAAAAATACCCATTAATATGACACACACTCCAGCACTGTGGCTGTGTTTATGTCTGTCCTACTCACGTATATTTCTGCTGCTGCAGCCTCTCCCTCTCCAGGCGCTCCTGCTCTCTCTTCTCCTTCTCTCTCTCCTTGCGATCAGCATGGAAGGACGATCCGTCCACATAGTCACTGGCGATGCCAAAAGCTGCACGGAGACGGTCATTCTTCTGCTGGTTGGCTGCAGCCAGAGCATGAGTCTCTGTCACCCTGAGAGAAAACCAACCGAACGGCTTCGTATTACGGACGCTGTGCAATATGAACCAATGAGATGCACTGGGTACTTAAAGTTGCACAGCACAATATTTGATATTGTTCGTTCTGCTGTTTCAGGATACGGATCATTGAAACAGGATGGGATAGTATATTGTGAAGGACCAGTGCATAATTAAAATGTTATGTGTCATTTTACATTTCTAACAGCGTATGTGTTTTTTCATACTGAATTGTTACAGTATTTACATCCTGTAGTATTGTTTGCATCAAAGAAGACTAACAAAGAATTATGATGCAGCCATAATGATCTAACACTGAAAAGACAAGAGTATCTGGATTTTTTTTATATATATATGTATATATAATTAGTCTCAATCAGAATCAGAGTCAAAAACTGTCCTTAAAAAAATTGGAGCCACGTGGATTCTTGTTGTCTGCCTGTGTTGAACTTACGTTGGTCTCTCATTGGCGGCGGGAGCTGGCTCCTGTTTCTCCTGTAGCATCATACGAAAACTGTTCACTTTCTCCTCTATTTCCTCAGCTGAATACCTGAGCATTGAAAAAGAGAAGAGTATGTTAACACTGTACAGATTAAAAGCATCAATCTTGTCACTATTCTGTCAACTGTATGTCCTTGTTACACAGTAGACGACTACATTTACAATACATGACCAGAAGATACTGTTTGCAGTGTTGCCAACTTTTACACACATTCAACTAACTACCTTGGACACTATGTTAGACCCAACACAAATTCTGAGCAGCAGCAACAGTTCATTTTTTTAAGTGTGATTACAGCTCCATTCAAAACCCTGTGTAGTCCTTAAAATGTATATGTATACGAGACTGTAAAAAGTATGTAAAAATACAATATTTGTCTTACCCTTGCTCCTCCATCATGTCCTGCAGCTCGGCACACTTGACCTCCAGCTGCCTCTTCCGCTGGTGCTCCAGGATGTCAGCATTGGGCTGCCTGTTGAGCTGGCTCTCCAGCCTCTCCCGGTCCTTGTCATCCCGTTCGCCACCACGCTCATCCCGCGGCCGTTTGACCCGCAGGCTCGACAGGTTGCGCTGCACATAGCCATTGGTGCCGCTGCCACGCGGAGTCGTCAGGCCAATCCCATTGTACATGGCACTGCAAAAATGACAAAGAGGGAGAGATGCAGTAAGTGGTGGGACTGACAATAGGATTTATGCACCGGCACTCCTTAGAAAAGCATCAGTCAGTGTGTTTCCCCTGTAAGAAACAACCCCTTTGAATCAGTGCTTTTCACCCTCGTCTCTCTGTAGTCGACGGGTGGAGGACACAGATAAATGGTTGACAGTGTCTATGAAAGGGTCCAGAGAAGTTTCTCTGAGGTCAAATCCAACACAAATCTCAGGTAGGTATATCTCCAGAATCAGAGAAAAAACGGATTGTCAAGACTGAAACTCAACATCCTTGATATGAAACGTAAACTATGTATTTTAACTTTTTAAAAAGTCTGTTAGCACAAGCTTCTGTTGTTCACCACCTCTAAGTATTTTAAAAGATTAAGGGAATTAGTTTTCTATAGTGGCCAAACAAAACGGCCTGGCTGTATTTTCAGTCGTGAACTAAATGAGGGTGTTTGACAAACATACGCAATGATGGAGCTTCATGAAATCAGAGACATGAAGAGGAACAACTAGAATTCAGGCGGCATTTTGTTGACACAGCTTTGTGTGAAGTGAAGCCCGGGTTTCTCGCTTCTATCGTGTTTGCTGAAAGTCTTATTAAACACTGAGTGAGTCCACGTGTCTCTTGACAGGTCTAAATGTACATTCTTAAACATATTTAGCGAATTTATTCACCATTAGATGGATTTAGTCGAGCATTAGCACGTGCGCCAGGACGGGCCTGTTGCTGCGTCTGGATGGAAGACAGCAAACTTATGATGACTAAGACAAACCTTCCAACACCGCGTCAGGAACAAGCTAACAGGCCCGAAACTCGCTGCTCTAATGTTTCACTTAATAAGAGACAGGTTTAGTGTGAGGCTGTACATTTCTAAAGGCCCGACCACACTTGTGCGTAGCGAACAATTTCTGATTTAAGCTAGTTAGCTATCGTATTGGTTACGTACCAGTTTTCTCCGGGAGCGGAGAGAAAACGATGTCGGGACGAATTCGAAGGTTAATAATGTCCTGTGGAATCAGATGCCGAAGCAGCCCTCAAAATATCTGCGTCTCTATAACTGTGAAGAATAAAGAAATGTGGCTAGTTAGCTACCAGCTAGCTTGTTGGTGATCTCAACCAGAGGAGGAACGAGATGAAAACCCGATGACGTCAGACGTACGAGACGAACGACCCACTGCGATGCGTTCAAGTACAAACGTCTCAGAACGGGTTTAATCAGAATTTGGATGAAATCTAGAAATTTTGCATCAGAAGCCATTTATTCGCATTTGATGATAAAAAAGGCGGCTTGGGTTTGAATATCTGAGTCTGTGTAAATACCATAGAGCTTCGATTACATGTTAGAAAAAAGGAGATAAATCAACTTGAGAAATAAGTGGAGGGGGGAAGGATCAAGGATGATATTTACTGCTCAGCAGTTCAGACTAGTGAACAATTTGTAAATTTGTCAGAGCATCAGTTGAAAAATGGGTTATCTTTCTTTATATTTCACTACTTACTTCTTGTTATGCACTGAAACACCTAGGCAAATTCCTCCTTAGTGAAAACCTACTTGGCAATAAACCTATTGCGATTATGAAATGTTTTGTGAACACAACCATCCAAGAGACAAACGTCACATTTCGTTTGAATGTAAGAAATCGTGATTTACAAGGAGCACTTGAATGCACCATGAAGTCCCTCTGTGTGTGTTAAAAATGAAATTCTGAGTTTTGTTGTAATTAATTTTACTTTCAGAAAAAAAACTTTATTAAATTTAATGTTATGGTTATAAAAAAATATATATTTATTATAGTCGTTTTCATCAATGAAGATGATAGTTCCCAAATAAGAAAAACGACTGAATCACAAATAATAACCATAGACTGTAACGATCACGTTGTGAAAATGAAACAAAACAGTTTCCAATCAAGACTAAATCAGTCTAAAATATCCTGAAGTAAATGCGCTGAAAGAGACGCTTTCCTGGATCAGCCCACAAACAGCACACCTGAAATCCATAACAATTTAACTAAATCTTTCAAGAACATTTGTCACATAATGATTTTTTTCATGTAGCATCTTCAATCAATGGCCTCGTTTTAAAACAGTAGTTATAATATTTGTAAAAGATTTCTATCACTGCATTGAATTTAAAAACGGATCAAAATACTTTAATGAGTTATTGTGATCCTTCCCATGTGACTCTGACTTGACATATCGAGTACAAAACTGTATTTCCCAGAATGCACCCGGCTGATTTTGACGCAGATTTTGAGATAAAGACTTCCTGTCAGAGCGGGACGGTTAGTGACGCCGGAGCCAGTGAAGAGGAGACAGAGAGCTGCTGCTCTGCGGGGCCGTCTGCTACAAACACCCAGAACATCCACGCTACGAACCGAGCCGACTCTGGATCAGTGACCATGGCTGAAGGCGACAACAAAAGCGCAAATATCCTCGTGAGTATCCGCCATTTTTCTCTTCACCTGCGAATTTAAAGGCTCGTGTGAGTCGTGGGTGTGTTTGTAGTAGAACCGTTAGCATAAGCTGCTAACCTGCTGGCGTTCGTGCAGCCGACGATGGACCCGATTTCTTCATTTGTTCAGCTAACGTGAACTTTGTACCGCCGAGTGTGGAGCCAACTAACCAGCGAGTTAACTAGCTTTAACTCGCCAGTCGTAGGTTGTGACTGTGGCAGCGGCTAATGTCAGCTAGCAGTTAGCTTAATGCGCCTCACGCAGCTTCAGAGCCGTTTCCTTTTGTAACCTTGCTAGCAGCGCTAACGCTAACTTTTCAGCCGTTCTGCTTCAGATCTAAAGCAATAAATCCAGTTATTTTTCACACGATGATGATGATGAAGATGTGTCTGTGGGTGGCGCTGGTCATTTCCTTTTCCTTGCATAGAGACATATACTGCACAGTCATTGCAGGAGTAGAAACGCTTATCGCTGCCTTGCTTATCTCTACAGACACAAACACAGCCCAGACTTGACTCTTAATAAATTGTTCTTTAAGTTCAGAATTGCATTAATACAAACATAACCAAGCAGCTAACGTCCACAATAATCTTAACTCTAGCAGGATGAAACCAATGTCAAGGTTGAGTATTCAGTTGAGCGCTGGCTGCTCTTGTTCCACCAAACTCTTCCATTTTCAAAACTGTGCTTTGAATTACAGCTGCTTTGCAACGAAGCAAACTGAGATTAGATTCTCATTCTTTTGACATGAACATGTCGAATGTGCAGATTATCTGTAATGGATATGGCAGTGAAATACTTCACGTGTCAAACTGTGCTGATATTACATTGATTTTCTTACGATTGACGAGCCTAATGAAGTAATGTGGTTGTCAGTTTGGTACTAATGTGTGATTTTGTGTCCAGGCTCAGGAAACGGCCCAGCTGGAGGAGCAGCTGCAGGGCTGGGGTGAGGTGATCCTGGCCGGAGATCGCGTCGTGCGCTGGGAGAAGCCTTGGTTCCCCGGAGCCTTGATGGGTGCCACCACTGTGCTCTTCCTGTGAGTCCATTTTATTGTGTGCTGTGTCATAGGCTTGCACACGGCTGGGCGCATAGTTGGCATAGCACACATTTCCCCCCTCTCAGCAGTCTAACATATCTGTAAGAAGACAGACAAAAGTATCTACATTAAATAAGCTGCTCTTCACTGGTTCAAAATCAAATTCAAAGGTGAATGAAAATGTCTTAAAACACTCAGGTTGAAATATTATGTTAAAGTTTCTCACATTTTTGATGCACAAAGCCAGAAAAGGGAAATGATCTGACGCCAGATTTTGTAAAATGAGCTTAAGTTCTAATGTTCTTTTTTGTCAGAGTTAATTCTTGAATTACATTGCAAGCAAATAACTGAAACACTAACTGGCTGTTTTCTGTCACTGATTACTGAACGCCTTATTGCAGTTCACATTACAGCTCCACTGTGACGAGGGAACGTGAAAAACATGCTGAAGTCATGCATGGATGATACAGAATGCTCTTCATTCCATCGTGAGCACTCGATATTAAAGTGGTTCATGACCGTGACTGACTGCTTTGTCTCCCTCCTTGTCCAGGCTGATTTACTACTTGGACCCATCAGTGCTGACTGGGCTCTCCTGCTCCGTCATGCTCCTCTGCCTGGCCGACTACCTGGTGCCCACCCTCGCACCCAGAGTCTTCGGCTCAAATAAATGGTGAGAGCCTGAGGATGGAAATCACATTAGCAGGGGAAACAAATTAAATGGGTTTTCAATTAGACCATAAAATCATGTTCATTTCCTACCTATATTTGGCTTTCAAGGTCATTTCCCCTATGTTTTGTCTAAGGGTTTTCTACTAGTCAACCCTTCCGACACCTGATTGGACAAATACACCGCTCTTTGGGTTGTCATTGTTCTTGGTGTCCAATTTTCAAAATGGAAGTTTCTCATGAAAAACATCCACTAAAATCATCCACTGACTGAATCTGTGGAGTGAAATGGGCCATAAATCATGTTTGTGTGAGAGGAACATTGTGATCTTTGTGACATATTTTTCTGCATTCTAGCAGCTGCATCCAATCGTAGTGGGATTTTCTACAGAACAAAGCCTCCTTATATGAACTGAACATGCAAATTTAAGCAGGTTATTCTAGCCTGAGAATAATTGATTAACACCGACATTTAAGGATCTGTATTTCTGAAGGCTCTGTGAATTGGTTTGTTCCTTTTAGAGGAAATAGTGTCATATTTTCCTTTATTTGAACACATTCTCTGCATGACACTGAAAGCAGACTGAAAATCAACACTAAACTATGAAGAGCATGTAGAGTAAAAAGTTCTGTACTTCTACATCATACTTGAAATGCTGTAAATGAATCTGCAGCTGGAAATGTGGACTTTGCTTGTTTGCTCTCTTGTTGGTAGCAGGGGTGACAGCCAATAATAGTGGTATTCAATTGGAACCAAATCATCAGTTGGACATTTGCTTGGTTCTTTGATCTCTGTTCTCTTGTGATCTGAGCCATTTCGATATCACTTTGTGGATAAAGGGGAGTTTTCTCCTCATGGCTTCATTTTATCATACCTAACCTAACAGTCTGAATGTTGTAACCTGAAACCCGTGCTATAGGGTGTCCAACCACTTCACAGAGCTTTGACATTACATAGTGCTTACCTAACGGCCCCTTGACTCAGCTGTGTGTGTTTGATGCTGAGAATCAGACACCCGGGACAGGATAGAGTAACAGCCTGCAGTTGGCACGGTGTCTTGGACGTCCGTCCCCCATCAGACGCCTTCGGCCTCTCAATATATAACCCTGCATCAGCAGAGCATGACCTGCACCATTTTGCACTGCTGCACATTCCACAGGCTAAACAGCAGACATGCTGGGTGTGTTCAGCGAGGAGGAGCAGTGAGTTTGTCATTTAGATAAATAATTAAGTGACCAGTTTTCAGGATGTTTTTACATGCAACACTTGCATCCACTGGTGTCTCAGTAGGTTAAAAGCACCAGCCTCTTGTCAGGGTTTAGTTATGAAAAAAATTAACTGAGGGATGAATACTACCTCACATGCCTGGGTTTCAAAGGCCGCGTTGTACTTTCAGATACAGGCCAGGACAGCGTAGCTATTGATCTCTGCAGTCTGATCAACATTCTTTGAGATTATGCTGTATAGCTCAGGCTGCTGCTCATTCACTGAGCCTGCAGCTTCACAAGGCAGCAGCGTCAGCCAGATAGCAGGAGAGTGTCTGAGGGCTGGATAAATAGAGCTGTTAAAGTCTGGTCATGGTCCCTGTTTGGCTGCCCAACAACAAGGACAGAAATACAGAACGATAGCTAAGCAGAAAATGAAGGCCACTTTCCTCAGCTGTCCTCAATCCCTCCTCCAGTCAGACCCTTGCCAGGGTTGTATCCCCTTAATCTCACAGCACTGTAACGTACCAATGCAGGATGTTTTCTCTGCCATTATCCAACCAAGTGTTGAACCTCTCTCCATCTTTCCAGGATGAACCTTTCATACCCAATCATGATCCTATCACCTGTTACCAATGAACCTGTTTACCTGTGGACTGATCCAAACAGGTGTTTCTGGATCAGTCCACAACTTTCACAGTCTTTTGTTGCTCCTGTCCAACTTGTCTGAAACATGTTGCTGCATTAAATTCAGAAGAAGCAGATATTTACAAAAATCAATGATACTGATGATCAAACATTAAATATATTTGTACTGTTTTCAATTGAGTATATGTCCAAAAAAATAGCAAAGTATCACATTCTGTTTGTTTTACACAGCATCCCAACAGTTTTTTGGAATCACTTTTTCTCTGGCATAAAAGAGCTCATTACAACCGAGGATATTTGTCTTGATTTGACAAACCACACTGAATGTATTGGTTTCCTTCTTGATGAAAAGAGTAAGAGTTGTTTCTGGCCTCTGCTTTAAATGAACAAAAACTCTTCCAGGACACAGTTAGTTTTTTTGTTTTTAATCACTCTTGTCCTCATCCTCTCCTTGTGCTCAGGACCACTGAGCAGCAGCAGCGTTTCCACGAGATCTGCGGTAACCTGGTGAAGACCCAGCGTCGGGTGGTGGGCTGGTGGAAGCGTCTCTGTGCCCTCAAGGAGGAGAAGCCCAAAATGGTAAATGAAAATAAAGCTTTAATCTGACTCTCTCCTATAAAGGAACTGAATCTGTCTTTAAAGGTTGGACAATGGAACCTTGGTATCTGCTTGTTACAATGGTGAGCTTTCTCTGCTCCAGATAAAATACCCTCAGCTGATTTGGCTTTGCTGCTCCACTTAGCAGACTTCAAACTGGGTTACAGGCTGCAATAACCAGCCTTTTCACAGCATGCTTTAACACTGTTACACACTCAGTTAGATCATATTCTTTCATTCAAAGAATACGGTGCATGTTCTGCTAATATAAATAAATTGACTTATGTTGCACTATGTCGAAGGAATTATTCTTTTCAACTCATTTAAAGATGTTCAGGCTGCACTTTGTGTTTGAGTAGCTGCTGGTCGAATGTAATGTGACCTCCCTGCTCTCCACAGTACTTTGCCTCAGTGATCAGCAGCTTGCTGGCAGTGGCCTGGATCGGACAGCAGGTGCACAACCTGTTCCTCACCTACCTGATTGGTGAGTATATTACCACATACAGGAATTGTACTGAAACTAATAACCCTTTAAAAAAAAACAACACCTGTGCTGGTAATTCTACATTATCTGTCATATGAACTTTCACACAGTTAAAGCAGATACAGTTGAGCCTGTGGTGTTCATGCAGTGTCACACTGAGTGAGAGACGTGTGAGACATTGTCTTGGATATAAATTCCACTGTATCGAGTAAACCTTTGAGAAGTAAATGGGATCAGGGAATATGTTTCACTATGGTATGGTTTTATACATTTATGTTTCAAGTACACGGATTATGGAGCTGAATGCCCTCAGTGTTATTTAATGTGAGAAGTCAAATCGAGATGAGAGAGGCCTTTCTGGAAAATGAAGCTTTGGTCGTCTGCAGCTGCTTTCACTGAATGTGTAGGTTTACCCTCTATGTTTGGCCTCTGGTGTACTGCACATTGGACGATATTCACACATGACATAGCAGAAACAGGAAGTGATTGTTGTCTGCGTCAGGAATTGCAAATGTTGCTGCTTGTCATGGGTTTTTCTGCTTGTGCTGGGTGTGAAGTGATCTTTAATGCATTTAATGCCTTCGGAGGCAGATGTTGAATGTATGTTGCAGTAACCCTGCTGTGGAAAGCTCTGGAGAGCCCTGCCCAGATTACAAGGCTTTCTGGTACTGTGACTCAGAAGTGAATCAGTAATGTGGATCAACAGACAGTGTTAGTCGCATTAAATAAGAGCAGGTATTTTCTTCATTGTTAATGACACGTTCAGGAAGTTGTTGTTGTTTCTAAGACTTAATCCCACAAGTTTATTGGCACTGTCTGTATTAAAGAATGCTGTCTGCTCACCATCCAACCTGTGCTGAAGTCAATCAGCTGATCATTCTGGTGCCTTCAGATGAGACCGAGTGAATCAGTCACTGCTCAGTTAAATGACTGAAGAGCTTTCTGATACTTATGCATAACATGTTGACTTCATCCACTCTCTTCTTGTTCCTCAGAGTTGTGTTGGCATGTGAAGCATCCTTTTGATAAGACATTAGGGAGTTGTCTTAATAGTGGTGTCATCTTTTTTTTTTTTTTTTTTTTTTTTTTACGTTGCCTAGCAGCAGTAATTTCATAATAACCACTTGAAGTGTTTCATCTGCTGAGCTTCCTGTGTCAAAAGTAAGAACTCATCACAACAAGTGTGTCTTATCGGCAGCAATTCAGGGCTCCCATAGGTCACAACATGTCTACACTCCTAAAAATAAAAATGTCACTATAGAATACATATCAGAAGCATGTGGTAAACATTTTGGTGTTTAAAGAGTGCTAAGCTTTTGGCATGAGGTGTATTTGACACATTTTGCGACTGTACTCGCATTAATAAAACAATGTCAGACGAATGTTGTGAATCTGTCTGAGGAACTTCATAAACTCTCGCAATCTCAACAGAAGGACATGGAAAGATTAAAAACTTTCCAAAACCAGAAATCAAGAAAGCATCTCTATTTGATTCTGCACTTTGGGTTGAAGATGTCATTTAGTTTCTCAGTACAGTAACATGTACTGGTTTGTGCCTGTTTGTTGCTTGAGTTTTATTGTGCTTAGATGGAAGAGTATATGTGAATGCAAAATTAATCTCAAGTACTTTAAATAAAAAATTATTAAAGTTCATTTACAACCGAGGGCCTCATGGTCGGACGATATAATTGAAATCTTGATTTGTGTCAGTTTTAAGCTGTTTTGTTTCTTCTGCAGTGAGCTTCCTGCTGCTGCTGCCGGGCCTCAACCAGCACGGCGTTATCACAAAGTATGCATCCATGGCCAAGAGGGAGATCAACAAACTGCTCAAACAGAAGGAGAAGAAGAACGAGTAGATGAAAGTGTGGATGGGAATCTCTGAAAGATGAATCACAACACAAATGGAAGGTGGAAAGAAGTTGTTTGAAGAAAAGAGAGGAGAGCAAAAGTTAAAGGAGCCTCCTGCTTCGTTGGTCTCTGCCACAGAGGAAGACACACATTTTTATTTTTTCTCACATTGGATAAGTTTCATTTCTCTCCCTCCCACCCTCTGACATTTCAACCTCATTACCCACTATATTTTTTTTCTTTTGAGTTTCTCTTCCATGCATGCAGCAACCACAAGTTTATCTGACACTGTCACACGTTCATACACAATACTGCTCAACAACACCCGTTCCCCTGCCATGTCCACAAAGTTGAAATCTTCCTTCTGTTTGCTAGTTAAAGTGTCTTTATTTTAAGATGTCAGTAATGCTTTTAAGCCATTCCCTCTAGACAAAGTGACTACTGAGCAGTTTTTGTAGCATTACTGCATCATTTTACCAGTTTTTGTCACATAAGAACAGGTCATGTAAATTATACCTACTTTAAGTTTTTGCTTAATGCTTTGGTTGTATTTAAAGATAATACTGAAAACAAAACTGGATTTAAAGCAGAGCTCATCAGGAGTGAATCTGTGTCTAGATACAAGCCTACTGCTGTACCGCTGCTAGTTGGACTCTTTGGTCTATTAGTTCTTCTCCAAACCCCCACAGTGTTGTTACTGGTGTGGGTTGTCTCTGTGTAAATAGACCTATCCTTCACTCTGTCCCTGTCATCTGTTTCTCTCTTCTGATTTATGTGTTATTTGCTCCTCAGTCTCATTGTATCTGGTCTGATCACTGTCTTTCAACTCATTTCATTATTTGTCTTTATTGGAGATCTTTACGTAAATGAATAAAGTTTGATTTAAATGAATTTTCACTGGCCTTTTTGTTTTCTGGGTTTAGCAGCTGGATTCTCACAGCTTAGATGCAGTTAGAGACTAGCTGGTGAACTAATTAGAGTTATGAGTGAATATTTTATATATATGGTTCAGGTGAACAAACACCGCTTCAGTGGGAGGATCGTGTTGCTCTGTGTCTGATGGATGTGTAAAGAGGTAACTGCAAACATAAGTCATAGCTTTTTAAGGTGATAATGTTTGTAGCTTGTTTTCACTGCCTCATTGTAATTCAAAAATTATTGCAAGTTTAATACATGTGTGGAAATCTTGACCTGGCCGATGCCCTTGAACTGAAGAGCAGGTGGCAGGAAATGGAGGAAAGACAAATTTCTTTGGGTCAAAGGTGCTTTTGGACACACTGAACAGCAATAAGATAAGAATCAAATAAGATGTTGAACCAAACTGAAATGTGGCCAAAGATGTTTTATATGAATCATGAGATCCCTAAAACAGTTGAGGAATGAAGCACTTTGACGACTTGATTGCATTTCCCAATGTGTTAAATGGCACAGTTTACTAGTTTCCTGGGCTTGTGCTTGTCCATCCATTCGTTCAGCCGTGAACATCAGTTAAAGCAGTACTGAGGCTTTGGTTGTTTTTCTGATCCTCCCTCAGACTTGTCCTGTGAAAGCTTCCCTCCAGGGCCGTTCTCTCAGAGAAGGTTGTCTTGTGACATGTCAGATTGAATATTCACTGTAGTCTGCTGCAGCTCTGACGCACACACCGCCTGTAAAGTCCACTGTGAATGATCTCTTTATCATGTCTTATACATATCTTTATACAGAGGGAAAATCACTCAGACAATCTGGGAATTTTACTCGAGTCACGAAATAAAATTGAATAAATTGAATTGAATTGTCCAGCAACGTATGAAAAAGGCGTTTCTCCACTTTTAACTTTATTACAATCTGTATTTCTGGTTCATTTTCGCTTCTGCTGTTTTATCAGTTTTATTTTGTTTGTATTTTGATCCTAATATCAAGATTGCTTCTGAGTTTGTATATTTGTTCAGTGTCTATAAAGCACTTTGAAGCTGCCTCGTGTCTGAATTGTATATAAATACAATAATTTTTCTTTGCCATATTATGTTACGTATGTTATAAACAGTATATGAATAATATATTATTTGTTTGACTGGGAAGACACCTCAGGCCGCTGCCCGCCCCCCTGCGGTCACAGGAGGAACTGCAGGACCGGACTGTGAAAGAGACATCGGCGCATCCATCTTCATCTCCTCCTCCTCCTCCTCCTACTCGGTTAAGTCTGTCTGTAAACAGCTGATTGATAGATTCTGTTTGAGGTTAGAGGCTGTTTCCCGCTCGTCGAAATGGCGTCTAACGGTAAGAAAAAGAGCGAGTTTCTCTCCAATGACTGAATAACATGAAGCTTAACAAGCTAACGGTGTTAGCTAACATCGGCTAACAGCACCGAGATGTAACGTTACCGGTGACAACAGCTAACTTGTTAATTAACGTTGAGGTCTGCTGATGTCAGTTATTACCTAGCTACTGATTATATCTGCTTAAATTAACGTTAGTGCTTAAAGGTGGGGCGTTTTATTTTCTTCACATCATCCTGTCGGGCGGCAGAAGGAGGCTGAAGCCGGACTGAATGAACCTGCCGGCTCGCTAACACTGACGGACCGTCACTGTGAAGCTACATGCTAGCAGCTAGCTGGGTCGGTTGTGCTACTGACCCAGTTTCAGTCCACTGACACGGCTTCATTTAGATGATGGAGACATGATGATGTCTGTTATACATTTGTTTATCCTTAACACGTGTCTTTTTCTTATTAACAGCAAGAACATCAACATTACAACACATAAAGTAACAGCTTCAGCTTTATCACACTGCTGCTTCATTTCCCATTCAGATGGTGATTTCATTTTCATTATAACAGACAATAGAACTAGACACAAACCAGCATCCCACTCATTCACTTTCTGTTTTACTGTCATCAGTGATTTCAGTGAGAATGAAGCTTGTTAGCATTTGAATCAGTCTTATTAGATCAAGTTTTTTTTTTAGAAATATTAACACTTCATTTTGTTTATTCCATAGATTATTCCCAAACCTCGGCTCAGGGGTAAGTAATGTAATACTCAGTCTTAAAACTAAAGTTTCTCAACCTTGGAGTGACATGACATTTAGTTTTTAAACATATGTTTTACTGTATATAAAGCATCAAGAGCTTCCTTCATTCTCACATAAACTCCTAGAATAAAAACCTACAGTATATCATCGACAAATTCACATGAGAACTTTCCATCTGTCGTATTTGGGGACATGAGAAACAGGTCCTAAATTTGAATTAAGGCAAGAAAAAATATGTTCATTTAAAATTTTATTTAAAAAAATTAGTTCTTGGAAAGTTTTTTTTTTTTTTTAACTTTTTGCAGCTATGGGTCGTATGGCGGAGGTGGTGGTGGAGGTGGTGGTGCTAACCAGGGCTATGGTCAGTCTTCTGCACAGAGTTACAGCCAGCAGGGCTATGGAGGCTACAACCAGAGCTCTGACAGCGGCTCTGGCTCCTACAACCAGGGAGGATATGGCAGCTATGGTCAACCCCAGTCAGGTAGAGAAAGACTTAGTGTAACTGTCCAAAACCACACAGTTACTCAGTCACACATTGTTTTATAGTTAACTTTAACCTGATGTCCTTCCTCCTCTCTTCTCTTAGGAGGATACGGTTCTCCATCTTCTAACCAGGGTGGTGGTGGTGGTGGTGGTGGTGGCGGCGGCGGCGGTGGTTATAGTCATTCCAGTCAGTCCTATAGCTCTGGAGGCTACAACAGCAACCAGCCCTCCAACATGAGCTACAACCAGCAGTCATCCTTCTCTGGGTACAGCCAGCAGCAGCCTCCTTCATCATCCTCTTCAGGGTGAGACATCACCAGCCTCTGGTTCTCTATTTTTAATTTACCTTAAGCCTCAGTTGGGCAGGAGTAGGGATTCTGGGGGGAAGCAGGTGATAAAGTATGAGTATAGAATACTGCTTTGTGACCGACCTCTTCATTCTGGATGGCATTTAATTTGGTACCTATTAACTAGGGCTGATGCAGTTACACAGGGAAACAACATGTCAGGCTATATACTAGCCTTTCTCTCACGTGCTTTCTAGATTTTTAATACGTTTTTTCTCCCCTTCAACAGATATGAAAGTAGCTCACAGGCTCCCGGCTACAACCAGCCACCGAGCGGTGGACAGAGCGGAGGTGGTTACGGCAGCAGTGGAGGTCAGAGTGGTGGATATGGGGGCAGCGGGAGCCACCAACAACCATCCCAACACGGAGGAGGTCACTACAACCAGCCTCCAAGCTACAACTCCCCCCCTCCACAGAGCTACAGTCAGCAGAGCCAGTATGGTCAAGGTGGAGGTGAGGAATGGATTTATATTAGCTTTTTATGTCTAGGTTGTATATTTTAATTTTTGTTTTGTTTTTTGTGAAAAAGTTAACATGAAGTTAACAGGGACAAAGCATGACATACTTGAGCAAATGTTACAGCTCAGGATAATCTGCAGACCTGTCTAACGTCTTTCATAGAGACTATTTCTTTGCTAGAAAAGTAGTTCCAAAGAAAACTGTTTTCAGTGACGTCTGTGGGTTTTGGTTTCAAGTTGCTATTATCAAATATAACCTTTCAGTGCTTTGACCAGCTCAAACTGTATTTCATTCCATTCACCTCAGCATACACATGTCCGCAGAATGCTATAGCTACACAGTTTACTAGAGTGACTGGAATAAAAATACATCAAACAGACAATGCTATGGCATAATTTTGTTTTTATAATACAGTGTTGGCTTTCAGGCTGGTAAATCTGTTGAGATCTTATTGTCTCATCTTTCTCTCTCAGGATATGGAGATGAAAGCCCACCAATGAGCGGAGGAGGAGGGGGAGGGTACGGTGGTCCTGATGGAGGTTACGGTCAGGATGGCCGCGGTGGCAGGGGCCGCGGGGGTGGATTTGGAGGCCGTGGTGGTGGCGGATATGATCGCGGTTTTGACCGAGGTGGCCGAGGTGGACCAAGAGGAAGAGGAGGCATGGGGTAAGTGTTTAAAAATCACCCAGTGTCCATGTTATCAAGCACACGGAATCCGACTGCAGTGATGCATGTAAAATTTTCCTCAGCTTTGGTTACATGTGGAACTGAGTAGAGGAAAATAAAATAGGAGAGAGAGAGAGTGTACTGTTCCTCATTTGTAGCTACATGCTAAAGCAGTTAAGAAGTGTGTGCTGATGTGTTTCCCCTCCCTCTTGCTTTTGAGGAAAATGAATCCCAGGGATTCTTTAAATTGCCACCAAGCATTTGATGCGTTTTTTGCTGTCTGCAGTGAGGCCTGCACAAATCTTGGTTTATTTTCAGAGCCAAACACGCACCTTTCTTAAGTGAACATTTACATACAAATTAAAATGTATCTGTGTTTCGCAGCACTTTCCCAAGTTAAACTGAGGACAGATACAGTTTAAGTCATGTGCTGCATCTCTGGGTATGTGCCCATTAGGGGTGGGGCAATAGCATAAAATTGGTTCTGATCCCTTTCAAAATAATATGAGGGCAAGAATCACTAACATCAATCCAAATACTTATTATTAACAGCTGCTTCCGTACTATGACAGAGGGAGAAGCCATGTGTCATTATGTTATAAGGACTTATTCTCTTTCTTCTACTTGTACTCACTTAAGTGAATGCATCATCAATAAGCTACTTCTGCGTATGTACTGAGTGATTTTAATTCTGTGAATTACTTAATCTCATGCATGTTAAAGCACAAACGAATTTTTAATGATAAATATGTTAATTGTGTGAATTCTCTGAACTAACACAGCGCTCGCAGCCGAGAAGCAGGGAGTGCATGCACTAAGGAGAGAGAGAGAGAGATGAAATGTGATCTAATGTGACAGACAGATCGATTAGTTTATCGATAGTACCAATTCTGAAAGATCAAGACAAACTTCAGAAAGACATCTTGAAGTTTTCATCTCTGATCGCATGAAATGTATATGTTCAAAACGTGGTTGCCTGGGTCCAAGCACGACATGAAGGTAGTGTTTCAGATGAAGAGTTGAGCTTGTAAACTGGGTAAAATTCAGAGTTGGCATCATATCATATCGGGGTTGGGGTTGCTGGGTTGCTGTGTTGGGCTTGTTAAGTTAGAGTTCTTGTGGCTGAATACTGGTCATATCCTCAAAGACTCTGTTGTGATTATTACCTCCAAACACAAGGGGGCACTTGTGTGACTAATATGAAGGACTAAAAATGGATCGTTGAATCAAAGTGCAACAACATGAACCAGGATCAATCATTGTGTTGGGTCCAGCCCTCAGTCAGTTCAGTTATGGCCTCTCACCGCTGGACCGGCTGACCAAGTTCACTTCTATCTCTGTTTCTGTTGCAGATCTTACAAATGACAGTTATGTTCTGAAACATGACCCCCCCCCCAACCTCAGCTGTTTAAAGAAAGGCCGCTGTTTCAGCGATTCTTTACATACAACAGAAAGAAAAAATGTGGGAAGGAATGAGGGAAAAGACAAAAATTGAAAAATTAACTTTCTCGTCATAAACCTGTTTATATTTAAACTACCACAGCACAAATATGAAGCTTTAACAGCAAATATCTGCAGAACCAGATCATTGTCTCATTGTCAACAACAACAACAACTAACAAACTCTTTTTAAACTGAAGTGCGACATACGACTGTATGATGGTGGAACTTGGTGGTGATTTGGCTGTATATGGTGATGCAGTCACCTCTATAGCAAGTCTGTAGTAATATACATTATATAAATTGTCTGTCCTGTTAATGTTCTTGTTGCTATTTTTACGTTACTATAAACACAGAGAAAACTTGTGTACAGACAAAAACAACAAACACAAGCTACGTGCTCTCTCGTGCTCGAACAGTGATTTTAAAGGACGTGATTTCTTGTCCCAAACTTTCATTCAGTCATTTTTACAGAAACTATCGTACGACGGACTCAAACTCAACATTGCATGAAATCCAGGTTATAAACAACAGCAGCTGCAATACTACATTGAATTTGAGGTTGAGAATGAATTTGTGGTGGCTCTTTGTGTGTAGCTCAAAAACGCAGCACCTGAGAGTGGATTACAAAACTGTTTGCCATTCACAGGCTAGTTTCCGATCAGAGAAGAAATTTGAAGAAATGTTTTTCGTAAACCTACAGAGACTGTGCAAACCTAAGAAAGAAAGATACATGCAAACATTCAGAGAAATAGATTGTGTCTCTGTGCAAACCTGTGTAAATCCAATGAATCGTACAGGACAGAACAGAGACAAATCACAGTACAAAGACTTTACAACAAGATAATCACCGTTGAATGAGTAAAGGTATTGTATGAAGCAGAAACCGGTAAGTTGAAGTTTTCGTTTTTCTTACAGAGGTTGCACAGTATCTCATGCACTTTCTTGTAACCTCATGGTGTTGGTAATGAAGTCACAGACAAATTAGTTTGCCATTTCATTGTATGTTCTCTCATCCATTATGGACTATATTTGAATCTCCTTCCCCACCATTATATTTGGAACTCAATCCCCAATGCATCATTAGCATCCTCTAAGTAGACAGATGGCACCGAGCACTGATCAGCCAATTACCTCCTGTGTTGTTCAACAAAAGCATTGTTAAATTATGATACATTTTTATCTTTATATATTTAAAAGTTAAAATGGTTTATGAGGAATCTTGGTTTAAGATTTGAGAGTAGAGGAACATGTAAGTGTGAGTAAAAACGTGACTGGTGCTTGTGTCCTACCACACCTACACGTTTTCATACTAGATGTGAGATCTTGGTATAATGAAGTGTCTGTACTGTTTCTAAAAGTGTTTAAAAACTAAAGGCACAAGTGTAACTCTGAAGTCAGCTACACACTTCAAGTCTAAAACCAAAATGGTGTGTTTTCCTGCTCATTATTGTCTTGTCTGCAAGAACTTGCCAACACGGCAAACTGCGGCCTCGACTCTGCCCACACACTAACACGCCACGATACATTACCATCGCCTGCCTTCCTCACCTGTTACCACCACCTTCCCAACCAGCCCTGATAGGATCACTGTGTCATACTCTGCTTTAATCAATCTTTGAATCTTCTCCTAGGCTTTTACCTTCTCTCCAGGCTGACATTCTGCTCTTAAGCCATCATTTGGGAAATTGCAAAATTGGGGAAGTCTGCAGACAGTCTATAGTCCTCTTGCAGTTGGAGGAAAGAATGGTTGAAAATACTTGTTTTTGATTTGCTGCAATTTGTGTAAAGAACAAAGGTTGTCTGATGCCTCAAAAATACCCAACATCCAGTCAGGGATCAAAGGCATCAACGTTTGGGTTGGTTAATTGACACAAAATCAAGTTATCAAGTATGATAAAATGAAATGGGTGCATACAAGTCAATTAAAGACTTGATAGAACTTAAAGGTAAAAATGGCAAATTTCAGCTGCTTGGGAACATAAAACGATGAGGTCTTTAAACTGGCCTCTTGTCCTCAAGGTACACTCAAGAGACAAGATTAAGTAGGGGTTCAGAAGGACAAGTGCCAGATGAAGAGGGGTGGGTTTAATTGAGAGACTGAGAGAATGAAGGTTACCCACAACCCACTGAGAGAAATCGCTGTCAGCACCAGCCTTCAATGTGTGTCGTTTCTCTCTTCCTCCTCATCAGAATGGGCGATCGTGGAGGATTCAGTAAGTTTGGTGGTAAGTGACAAAAACACTTGAGCAAAAAGGTTTGAGTTTGAGTCAAAGCTAAAAGGAGGGGAGAGCAGTGTACTTAAAGCATGAAGCGGGTAACGCTGTGGTCATTTGAGTGTGTGGTTTTGAAGTAATGTAAGTAAGATTGTGTTGATGCTACTGCACTGATTGCCCTGATTGTTACAGAGGAACACATGCAGAGACAAACAGGACTATGTGAAGCATGTTGTTGGAAAAACCCTAGTACAACAGGGAGGTCAAACTTGTTCCTAAGACGCTGATGTTCTTTCAACATTGCAATATGCTACATGTGTTAGAGTATTATGCATAATGGTTTCCAGGTAAGAGGCCTCAGTGTGTTAGTTGTTATCTGAATGCACTCAGTGAGTTCAAATGTCCAACTGAGGGAGTTCAATGGTACATTAAGGCTTGACAGGTAGTTCTTCCACGACTCTATCTGGAATCTTTGCTGTTGGAAACTGACAGTGTTTGAATGTGATGGGCGGTGTTCAGAGATTTTATCTGCTCTTCTATGAGTCACAAAACCTGCAGTGTTCGATCTGTTAGCGTGTCCAAACGACAGAGGAAATGAGATGAGAAAGGTATGGTATGGTTCAGATTTAGCAAACATGATGCAGGTCATACGTGAATGGATGAGCCCACATTTCTGCTCTTCAGGTGTAAAAATAGCAGCAGCTTTGCTCCCAAACAGCAGGAATAGAAGAAAGAACGTCTCGGTGCTGCTGTTCAGAGATGAGTTGAATAGTAAAAACTGGCTTGATTACGCAGCTGTTTTTAATCAAGTACCAGTAACTGGATACGATACGCATTGTACTGTTAAAGGAAGGAAAGTTTGTGGTTTCTCCAAAATGTGGTCATTCATTTGGAACAATAGACCAGCTGCTATTAAAGCTTGATCACACGACTCCCTCTATTGTACCACATGCAAAGGTTGTCAACCACACGCTCGGTTTCATTAGCAGATTGTAAGTTACTGAGTTACAGAGTATGTTTACGACTGAAGGTTTACTCACAGGTTCGTCGTGGGAACAGAGAGATACTTGTCATTTACATTGACATTATTCAGCTTGAAGTTGCTTTTATTTATTTCTGCATTTGAAAGGTATGATCCAGCAGAGTTGATGCAGGTGCCATGGTGTTGTCAGTACAATGTGTGTTTTACCTCCACGTAATATCTGTGCAATTTACAGTATTAAGTATGTAATTCTATATAACTAATATTTATAATTATATAGTAGTTCTACTCTAATTGTTGTATTTGAAGTGCAACATGGTCCAGTGTTCAAAATCCATGTAGTTCTAATTATAAACTGCACCAGCAATTCTGATTCAAAGGGATTATTTGTTACAGACACAAACAATATGTGTAGTGAATGAGAAAAGAAACAGAAACATATAAAATGAAATATGTGTAAGTTTGTGTGTTCATTAGCTCCGTGTGTCGCTGGTACTGCTCACTACTGCTCCACCGCTCTCTGTAGAGCTGCATGTTTCCCAGACCAGTCGGTGCTGCTGCCTTCAGTTAGGATGATCTCCACTGTCGGACCCATGTTGGTTGTCAGAATAAAAACACTTTACAGTAACAGTTTTCTAATGGAGCAACTCTAGTTTTCCTGCTAGAGTTTGATGTTGCTTTTGTTTAAATGATGGGGAAAGGCGCCGTTTGAATGAAAAATCGATATATATTTATAGATATATAGGTATGTTGTTGATAGAAAAAGTAATTACAGTAATACAGTTCCTGACATTGTAAAAGTCCCTGCAAGTTGATATGGAAACATTTTCAAATGTACGTCAGGCGCGGTTGTTGGATATGAAATTGATTTACCAACATTCAACTAAGATGCTTGTCCGTGTCGTGGAAAAGCTGTCAGACCGTGACGCACCCTGACAACAGCGATAGATGCTGGATTAGCGATTTCTGGGCAGTTTACTGGGTGACGTCTTCAAAATAAAGAAGAATCGACGGTTTGATAACCAACTGCAAAAAATATCCTCCTGTTATGTTGATGCCAGAGGTTTGGTTTTGGCTTCTGATGACAATGAAACATTTGTTTGAAAGGATGGATTTTTACGCAGTTCCAGAAACTCTGGTAAATCAAGCTGCCAGTGAGACAGAATTCAATCCATCTTCCAAAGGTGATAGACTTTAACAAACCAAAATGTCTAAGGTGTTTCAGTTCACCGCTGGAAACTTCTACATTAGAAGTTGGTTTTATGAATGGGTCAAGTGTCAAGTTCTCAGAATGACACACAGTGTTCTTATTTCCAACAATCCTTTGTTGAGCTGTGTGGAAACCAAAGTAGACAAAGGAATGAATGACATGGATTAACATGTCAGTCGAAGGTACACGTACTCAATAAAGGGGCTGTGTTGCACTGTGTGGGACTTGGTTCCACGAGTTAACGTTTGTGTGAGAGGAAATGTTTATAGCGTATCAAACAATCAATCCACACAAATGTATTCATGGACTGTTTGAAAGCTCAAATTTCAGAGCCCGACCTGTGTGGCTCTGCATGAAGTGTCATAGAGTCATTGTACATGACCGTGTCTCCAACCAAACCAGTGAAATGGTATCCTGTGAGAAATATGTTGGTTTTTTCCAATGCACAAAATTTACTGAAAGGCAGGATCTCAACAATGTGGGCAATCTTGTTCCGTACACATGTTCACTTAAAGATTCTGTCAGCTACTTATTATCCTCTGCCTACAAACGCTGTGATGAGAGAAGCATTGAAATAATGACACGGTTGACAGACAGGATGGTAAACGCACGTTTTGTTTGTGACGAACATATAGGCCGTCATGATAAGCATCTCAGCTCAGAAACAGAATTTACAGTATGTGTGATGTTTGTTTGTGGTTTATCGTTCGTTCTTTTCCACAACTGATTTCTGTTTCTTTCGCCCTCTCAAGGACCAAGAGACCCGGGACATGGAGGACCCAGCTTCAGTAAGTTTGTCCTATTCTGTCCTGCTGAGACCTAACTCTCTGTGTACACTGGACATTTTTCTGACAGGACAGACTTTGATTTTTATCCACTCTGTCCTTCTTCCCTGTGTTTGGACATTTCACCTTGTCCAAACTCTCAGTTTAGAAAGTTATCTTGATAATGAATATCCTTGAGATCCTCAGATAATAAGTCCCGATAACAAGCCTCCAATTGGCCAAAAAGATCAGTTAATGCTGCTTTAACACCAAGTTAATGACTAGAATCAATTTGCATTGCTTCTTTTTAGTGTCTGTTATTGGGTCAGACATCGAGGCGCACAGAGTCACAGTTAAACATCTAAAGGAGTGATATGTCCAGTGTAGCTTCGTGTTGCTTTCTGAACGTCTCCTCCTGTTGTCCTCCACCAGTGCAAGACCAGGACAACTCTGATAATAACACCATCTTTGTGCAAGGCCTGGGAGACGAATACACTGTGGAATCAGTGGCCGACTTTTTTAAGCAGATCGGGATCATTAAGGTGCTCTGCGGTGCTGTGTTCTGTATGTGTCGAGTAAAGTTTCAGACAGTCGATTTAACCATCACTGATACGGAGATGAATTAATTAGTGGAATTTGTACTTGTTTGTTTGTTTTTTTTTTATTTGGAGCTTGTCGTGTCTCAGAAAGCTTGAATCACGTGACCCAGTTCAGTCACTACATCGTCCCTGTCTCCTTCTGTCCGTCCTCTCAGGTCAACAAGAAGACTGGCCTGCCCATGATCAACCTGTACACAGACAGAGAGACAGGGAAGCTGAAGGGGGAGGCCACAGTTTCCTTCGATGACCCCCCCTCAGCTAAGGCCGCCATCGACTGGTTTGATGGTGAGTTGTTTGTCTTCATCAAGCTTTGGTTCACTCATAACTCTTCGTGTTGCAGCCGAGGAATGAAACGCAGGCAGTGTGTCGGGGGTCTGTGGAACATTCTGAGCTCAGGAGTGGACGGCAGAGAAGAGGGAGAGGGGTTTGATACTGCTGTTCTTTTTAAAGGACATAACTGCAAACATTTTACACTCATGTATCTCTTGTCTCCCTTTTTCTGACCGTTGATTCCCATCTTTCCTTGACAGGTAAGGACTTCAATGGAAATCCTATCAAGGTGTCTTTTGCCACCCGCAGAGCTGACTTTGGAGGCCGAGGTGGGATGAGGGGAGGCCGAGGACGAGGAGGTGAGCCTGTATCTGAAACTAACATTTAGTTTTTCAAGGTTTAGAAGTCCGGTCTCATTAGAAACAAATTAAGATTGAAAATTAATTCTCAGCCATGGAAACAGTCTGATCACAAGGTCCATCCTCTGAACTTTCTGCTTTTTCTATATTTGCAAGGCTACAATACGGCGCTACCTGGCTGCCATCCCAAGTCTTTCTTATAATCACACGCAAAGGTTATTTTACAGCTGGAAGTATGAGCTGAAGAAGCAGTTACAATAACTTCAACGTGGCTAATTTAACATAAACACCTACGAGGCCAACTGCTGGGAAAGCATCACCAGCCACGCGTTGCACTGACAGAAGATCTGACTGGTCGGGTTCTTTGCTCTGTGCAGGGCCCATGGGCCGCGGTGGATTCGGAGGGGGTCGAGGTGGAGGTTTCCCAGGAGGCAACGGGGGTGGTGGAGGAGGAGGCGGAGGAGGAGGCCAACAGAGAGCTGGAGACTGGAAGTGTTCAAACCCGTGAGTCAGGATTTAGTGTTTTCATTCACAGAGGGATCTGGATCGAAACATGTTTCTGCACAGTTTGATAGAACAAAATGATTTTCTTTATAAAGTATTTAATGAATGAAATCTCACCTTTATTAAACGTTTGAACCTTTGCACACACTGGATGGTGTTTATAACTCATGAATACATCTTTCTTGAAATGTTCTTAGCAGATTGTTTTTATTGCTTGAGCTGAGTAGAGACAGAGATAAATCTCAAACAAAGTCTCAACAACAAAAAAGATACATTCGGGTGTTTTGGAAGAATGCATGACAAAAATATAAAGATCATTTTCATTCTGTGGTTATTCATTATATACCATCATGTGCATTTCTCTTCAGCAACTGTGGCAACCTGAACTTCTCGTGGCGTAACGAGTGCAACCAATGCAAGGCCCCTAAACCCGAGGATGCTGGTGGGATGCCCCCAATGGAAAGAGGTCAGACTTGTGCAGAAGTCACCACTCGACACGGTCAGAAAAAGTCTGACGATAATGCTGTTCTCTTTAAGATCATGTTTCTTATTAAAGTCATGATCATGCAGGTAGTTTAGTAGCCGTCACTGTAGTTAGTTGTTCTTTCTGTTATAACTTGTTTTGACTCATTCCCCTAATAACAAGTCATAACTTGTAATAATACAACAGAGAACTATGTTACTGCTGTCGGTCATCCATAAGCACTGTCGCAGCATCAGGCCGCAGGACAGATTTCTCACCCCAGACTCAAATGTATTAAAGCTGACACTTTCTGTCAGTAGTTTTCACATGGTCCTGAAGTTGCTTGTTGCTGTCAGGAGGTTATGGAGGAGATCGCAGAGGGGGGTTCGAGCGTGGCGGCTTCAGGGGCAGAGGCGGCGACCGCGGGGGCTTCAGAGGAGGCCGAGGAGGCGACCGGGGAGGATACGGCCCAGGAAAGATGGATGCAAGGTCAGATGCGCTCAGACAACACTCTTTGGTAAAAAGGCCACATGGCTTCTAAGTTTGAAAGCTGCGTGGCAACGTGTGGTTCAAACCAGCATCAGCATCAGAGGCACATAATGCAGTGCTTCCCACAAACACACACGGAGGACAAAAACATCCACAGTCCACCAAATATTTCGTGACACTGGCGTTGGCGAACACTGTTCTCTGAAAGGTCCCATGTTTGTTTTGTGCATCAGCGTATTATTTGTGTAAAACCTACTGTTCAAACACACACACACACACACACACACCTGTTCATCCTGTAGACGTTGTGCATCGGTTGGATGCTGATGATGTAATAGGTGTGTTTTTTTCCAGGGGTGACCGCAGACAGGAGCGGCGGGGCCGTCCATACTAAGTCGAGGACAAACTCTCCCCCTCCCACCTCAGTACAAAGACCAGCGTGTGTCCCCTCGTCCAAACTGGGCCCGGCCCACAAGTTTCACCTTTTCTATAACTCGATTAACTTTGATCCTCTTTCTTCAGTGTGTAGAAAAATGTGATTGTCCCTGTTTTTTGTGTTTGTTCATGTCGCTCAGTTGGTTCACGTCCACCTCTTCACTCCCTCCTTCTGCTCAGCGAGGCCTCATTTACTAAAACAATCTCAGCATCAGATTCCATCTAAAAAACAAACTTTAGTCACCAGCACCATCACGGCTCTATAACTCAACACGAGCGGTCAGAAACAGATCCAGCAGCATCTGAACCACAGGGAGGATATGTTTTCTCATTTTGCCAGATCAAAATGAAATCGAATTTCAGGAACCACTGATTTGTTTTTGGTGTGAATTCATTAACATGGTTTTCTCATGAGCTGCTGAACTTGCATGAATGAAATCTGGCACTTATATTCTAGAACTATATCCACGTTTATTTTGTTGCATCTCCACATGCAAATGAAACAGTTTGCCGTTAATCTGAATTCAGGAGATGAGCAGCGTTTGGCAGAGCGATGAGCTGTCTCTCGTGTTTGGAAGTGAAACAAAGCTGAACGTTACATTTTTTCCACCCAAACTGTCGCTGTAACGTCAGAGCGGCTTTATGTTCTGACCTGCTGTTCTGAACATACACAGACACAGACTGCAGAGTCACAGGTGATGACAGGTGAACTGACATTTTGAGTGCCTTTGTCTTTGTTTTTCACTTCAAGCTCGTACCGACCCGGGCATTTAAAAACCTGTCTGATGGCTCATGTTCTTGTCACTATTCGACTATTTCGTACATGTGTCGCTACTGTAGCAGAAGCTCAGGTGTCAGTGGTTAATGAGTGAAATAAGACCCCGGCTATTTAAAGAATCCTTTTAAGTGAACCTCAAAATGTTTTAAGATTTAAAATGTGATGTGAAAATATTCTTTATCTTTAATCAAACTAGCCCAGAATTTCTGCTGGTTGTGTCAGATCACGGCAGTTTGTTCACAAAGGGAACAACTCAACAGCTCAACAGTTGAGGGTTGAAGATCCGATGCAAAGCACTGAAACGTAATTCACACATGGTCCAGGCCAGTCGTACGTGTCCTGGGCCAAGGCAGTTTACTTCACAATGGTTTTGTCTGTTTGTCTCACATTTTACATAAAATACATAAATATTTCGGCAACTTAGCCGAACTCAGCCTGAGGGTCTTTAAGCAGGTTGCGGTCGAGGGGAACATCCTCCGTTGGACTGAGTAACATTTAACAATTGTTTCCTACATGAATCTATTAATCCATAAAACATCAGAACAGAGCGACAAATGACCCGTCAGTTTCCAAAAGCACAGCTGATGTCATCAAATGTCTTATTTTGTCCGACCAACAGTTCAAAACCCAAAAATGTTCGACTTTCAACTTTAATTTAAAACAAGGAAAATCTGCAAATTCTCATATTTCAATTCTCAGACTTGAACCATTAAAGCTTTTTGGCATTTTTTGATAAATGATTAATCAATTATTCAAATAGTTAATGATTAATTTTCTGTTGATCAAATAATCAATTGATCAACTAATTGTTCCAGCTCAAGCAACAAGACCTCCATCTCCCCTCGACCACCTCCGATGGACGTTATGGACCATTTTTCTTTCGGTGTCTCACTTCAGGTCGAAGCATTTGTTGTTGTCGGCTGCTGATTTTGACGACTTGAAGTTCGGCACTGTGAAATTCTTCTTTTTACTCTTTGTTCACTCTCAAGTTCAAAATGTTTTCACTTCAGTCCAAAGTATGATGTGACATATGAAATGATCCTAAGATCATTATCTGATGATGTTTTGTAAATGAGGCTTCGTGGTTGTGCAGATGTATTTAAGATGTTTTCTTTGAGACAGAACTTTTATTAGTCTATTTATTATTCATGAGTTGTTTTTGTATTGTGAATGTGCTAGTTTTCAAATGAAAGTGTTGATAAAACCAGACAATGCGTCTTTGCTTCTTACTGACTTGTTAATAATCAAACATTTGATTGTCCAGACTAATTAGTTATTAAGAGCTCGGCTGAGTTTTATTCCTCAATATTTCAGCTGCTGTCAAACTGACGAACATTTAAATCCACATGCTTCAAACATCAGTTTGTGTAAAGTTCGGATTATTTCTGAAAGGTTGTTTGATAACTGGATGAATTAATGGGTCAAGTTTAAGTCCTTGATTCTTTTTGAAGGGTTCGTCCAGCAGGTTATCGGCGTCTTTGGCGCTGGCACGGTCTCATTCTCGCCGGTGTTTGTCTTTTGATAAACCTGTTTATTAGATTGCCACTCCTCTTCAGACTTGGCACAATTCACACTTATTTTGCCGTTGTGACAGTTTGACACAGTACAGAGAATGAAAATAAAGGAGCTGTGTGCACATCGTGCTGCTCTTCATGCACAACTACATTCATGTCTGTTTATGTCAAAGTTCATTCGGTGTCAGCTGATGTCCTGACAGAGAACGTGTCCTTTATCCATCCGCCTTTCATTTTGACAGTGACAAGTTCATATTCAAGCTGCAGAGTCTTCAGCTGCTGTTCCTCTCTGACCATTTCTGTCCCAATGAGATGATTTAAAAACTGTTTCATCTAAAATATTTTCTGAAGAAGTGTGACCGAGTGCTTTAACTGGATGGACAGGTATCTGTTTCGCTCGGTCCTTCGATTTGTCAGGATGAGTTGTTGTGTTACTGTCATCAAACCCTCTGAAAAAGTGTTAGTGTTGGAGCTGGAGCAACACGACCACAACACAGCTGATGGTCTCCAACTGATTAAGAGGGAGGTGAATTCCACTGATGAGCTTTGACGAGACAAACCTGTTGACTGAAGCCAGTTGACAGCAGATGACGGCCTCATGAAGCCGACTGTGCAAAGCTGGCATCAAGACAAACAGGCTATTTTGAAGAATAGAATATTTTTTTAAACATATAAATGAACCTAAAATATAAAACATGTTCTGATTTAACACTTTTCTGTACATGATTCCACATGTTGCTTCAGTGTCTTCAGTACTAATGTACAATGTAGAAAATGTGTTGCTTCAGCAGTTTCAGCTTTTAGCTTCTAATCTGTTTCATGATTCACAGCAGCCTCTCACACACATTTTCTTCAGATTCAATACGAAGCAGTGAGCTGAAAATAGTCTTTGGATCATTACATATAAAAACATTCACTGAACTGTTATAATGGAGCTTTGGCCAAATCATATCCTAACCTACTTCAGCCAACCTGTAATGAACTGAAATGGGTTATCAGTCATTGGATAAGATTAGATTTTCCTTTATTAGTCAACAACAGGGACATTTCCAGGACGCTGAGTCATTGAACTCAGCTTCACGTGTTCAACCTGTTGATCGTCTATGAGCCACAGAAACTTGCTCCAAACAGCAAATGTGAATGTAGGAGGACGCCGCTGATCACGGAGTCGCCTCCCAGTCATTACAGCAGTTTGAGAGCAGAGGTTTACTGGGACATTAACGTCACAATGCTTTTAGTGTTCTGATGTTCTGGCTCTGAGCAGAGTGGACTGACATCGACTGACGGTCAAACAATTAGTCGCCTGTAATTGAGCTACAGAAACATTAATTATCTTAATTAATTGAATTGATTAATCAGATTAACTCTGTTTAAGATCTTTGGGCTTTGAATTGTTGATCAAGTAAAAGAAGCTGTTTGAAGACGTCACTTCAGGCTTTGAAAGACATTTTAAAGACCAAATGATTTATGAGGAAAATAATTGCTAGTTGGAACCTTAACTGACCTGAATTTTTAAACACATTTAAAACTATATGGCTGAGAAATGTTGAGCTGGTTTCCAAGTTTCCAGCTGCTCAGTGTCGTGTCGACAGCTCACCGCGCTCACATGGAGCTCACCAACCTGCGTGTGCATTTCTTCGCCTGGTCTGAATGGTTTCTTTATCATTTATCATCTGGTTTATCCTGCTCTGGACGTTTTGTTGTTGCCTTGAGGTCATTTCCTGTTGCCATGTTTTCCAACATGACTCTGCACTTTTGCAAACCTGCACAGATTCCTGCTGACGTGTCGTGGACGTTCCTGGAGAAAACACGTCCTGAAACAACCCCTCTAACAATCTCCTCGACACTTCAGCCCGTGGATCTGAATTCATTCATGAATCAAGGTTTAGAATCTGTTTGCTGAAGCGTCTCCTTCACACCTGAACCATCACTGATTCAGCCACTTGGTTCCACAGGTCACGTAATCAGATAAATGTAGGTCACCTGTGTGTGACCGAAGAATAAACGCTCCGTGTGGTGAGTGAGTAAAGACAAAGGAACAGGTCGACGCCGCCACACCTGGTTTTTGTCTGATGTGATGTTGAAGAATGTGAACGTTTCAATCTATCTATTGTTTAGATAATTATTGAACCACTGTTTGCTAATTATGTGCTGTTCATTGCAGCAGGTGAGCAACAGAGAAAATCCACTTTGATTCAATGTTGTAAAACAATGAAATATGAAATTTTGGAGTTTAAAACAAGCATTTGAGCCTTTAATGAAGCTCAGACTGAGATCACAGCGTGTGAGCGGTGACATTTGGCCTTTCTTGTTCCTGGTTCCTCTCGTTTCAAAACAGTCACCTGATGAAGCGGACGATGACGATCCAGATGCAGTTTGACCAGTTCATTCCTGAGCACGCGACACGCCTTCGTGCTTCTGTCCGGCTGTCAGAGCAGATTGATGGAGTTCAAAGGTGCGTCGGCTCTAAGAACAAACCCGTGGTCTAAACCTCCTTCAGTACTTGATGATGAATCAAATGGAAGAAACAGAAGTTGTTTCTTTATTTGAAACTGAGTTGAAAGTGTCAGAAATTAGTTTGGCTTCATATTTAATGTGTTTCAGTTTTCAGTGTTTGGTCTCGTTCATCACGTCTGACTCACTGATAAACTTCAAATCACTCCTTCATCATCTGATTAGAATCCACTAAATCCACCTGTGGACGGCAAAGTACACAAGTATCCTCCTTAAATACAAATTTGTTCTTGTTGTGTACTTTCTGCTCCGGTAGATTTCAGAGGGAAACATTATACTTTTACTTCACTACATTTATTTTACAACTTGCTAATTTTATATAAAAAAAACATACGATCAACAAATAAAATATCTCTTTACGCTTTATAAATTACACAACCGACATATTCACAACAGTAAAATGCTGTTTACTTTAATACAGCAACAATAATAATAATGATCCCACATTTTGATGTACGTAATAATTTAATATCTGACAGGAGTGAATATACATAATGAGTACTTGTACTTCAAGCTAATCTACAGCTTGAAGGAGGAGCTACTCCATGATTTAGCTTGAAGCTTAACTCTAAAATAGCACATGTGAGTTGTGTAATTTTAGCAAAAAATGTGACTGACAGGAAGTGGAACATCACAAACTGTCCGATTCGACCAGCCTCGTGTGCAGAGACGCAGGAATGTGGGCAGGTGAGACCGGCTTCAGGTGCGTCTGTCTCCGGCTTCCTTCCTGTGCCTGACCTCAGATAGTCTCAAATCAAACACTCGTCCTCATCCTTCACCGTTCGTCTCAACAGCCTGGAACAAACATGTCATGACTCCAGATTTAGATTGTTTATGTAAACAGAAGTACTAATGCAGTAATGTACTCCATTACAATAGCTCCTCCAGGTGCCACTAGTTTGAAATACTAACTCCGGTGGTTCAACCTGAGGGGTCGGGCCCCTCCAAAGGTCACCAGATAAACCTGAGGGGTCGTCACATGATTCATGGAGAGAAAAGAAGAAAAAAGTCTGACACACAAACCTGTTTGTATATTTGACTCCTGCCAGTGAAATTATTCACTGATAGATTTTCATTTCTGAGTAAAATTTCCTTTGTGCCGTTCACTGAGCGACGCAGAGGCTCCACTGTGAACTGGGTGACCTGTTCTCTCTGAACCAGTCTGATCTGAGTTGATCGTCAGTTCCGATCCTCAGCCACAATCTGAGCATCGCTGTTAAACTGTGAAACAGGATTCGGAAGAAGCGTGAAACTTCCTAACTTCCAATTCTTTTTAAAATATAATCAATTGAAAACAGGACAAAGACAGTATATTTAATGTAATGTAAAGTTGGTATTTAACGTAAATGTTTGAATGTTTTTCAGTGTCTTCAATTTTTGTAAATATCTGTTTATTCTGAATTTGATGCAGGTTTAAAATCTTAATCTAAAAAGTTCCTGCTGGTGTCAAACATTCCCCTCAGTGTAGTGGGACTGAAGTAGAACTGTGAGGTAGCATGGAATGGAAATACTCAAGTAGTGTACAAGTACTTCAGCTTACTTGAGTAAACGCACTCAGCATTCAGAAACGTTTGATGTGAGCTGAATCAGGTTGTCTACGGTGAGATGTGGGGCGTGTCTTTGGACAGGTAGCAATGTTTGTCAGAGAGGTAGAGAGAGGTGTGTTTGTGTTGGAGGTAGAGAGAGAGAGAGAGAGAGAGGGAGGGGAGAAGAAGGTTATTTATGTCGGTGCAGAACTGAGAACATGGACTTACAGTGATGGCTTTCTGCAAAGTGACGTGTGTGGCGGCTCTGCTGACTCTCCTGACACGAGGTAAGGACACACCTGTCCACACCTGTCCACACCTGGACCAGTGATGTTTGATTACACAAATCCTGCATTTGAAATTCAGTGATGGTCAAATCTGGGAGAGAGGAGAAAAAGAAAGTAGAAAGTGTTGAGCTCTTGGCTTCTTTTAGCCTGATTTGCATCTTTGTCTGGAAGCAAGAAGTGAAATAATAACACTAATAACTATTTTGGTAGAAAGTAGTAGTAGTAGTAGTAGCAGATAATCATTACTCACAGCTGAGTGGTATAAGTGCTGCTGTCAATCACTGTCTGCATTAACACTGTAAAGTCTGTAATTACGTCTGTCACCATAACGTCTTCGTCGTATACATGTCCTCTGCTTCTGCACCGCGACTGGAACTAAAGCCTGACGAAGCTTCACAGCCGCGGTTTTAAAGAATTGAATCATGATTTGGTTCAGACTTTGTAACCTCCCTGTTTGTTCTTCTGAACTTTTTGATCTGCTCTTAAAGTTCATATGAGACAAAGACAATGTCTGTGCAGCTCTGTCTTTGTCCCCGATGTCACATCTGTGATTTGTTCTTGTTTGACATGAAACAGACACAAAATCTGCCTCTTGCAGAACTTGATTAAAGAAATGAGTCTGTTAAATGACCTGATTACATTCAGCTGTGATTTGACAGTTAAAGGCAATTTATTTTCTATCAAAGAACCAAACACTTAATAAACCCTGAAAGTGAGTTTTGAGATTAAGTTAGCTCAAGTTTTTCATTTTATTAGAATGTCTTGTTTGTTTAAAGTGAAATATTTTAACATAAATTTATTGTTTTTCTCAATCTATTATTCATTCAACCAATTCTAAGGATGTTTGGAGAAATAAGTGTAAATGATATATGATGAATGATGTTTTAAGAACTTTCTGGTTTGTAGAGACAAACATTGTGCAACAAGGTCAATCCGTTAATGTTTTGTACCTAAACCTCATTCAGACCTGTCACGTTCACATGAAGCTGTCAGGCAGGAGGACAAACATCCAGAGGTTCCGGGGTTTGTGAGGCTTTAAGTGAAACTACTTACAGATGCTCGTCTTCTATAAAGGGACGTGTGGACAGATTCAAATGTGATTAAAGGCATTTTAAACCCCTCAAATTAGAAATAAGAGTTTTTGAGGTCCAGGTGGATTCTGTATGCTGACGGATCCCACACTGAAGAGTACTGGTTGTTTCAAGTGTTGGTTGTCATTGATCAAGATATTTGAAGGAAGATGTGGTTCACAGAGGCATCGATCCAGGCTTGTAAGACTTTATTGTAATGGTTCGAGTTGAGAATCCTCGACGTTTCTGTTTGATGGTATGTGGACGGATCAGACACACACATTCTGTCTGTGCCGACACGGTGTCTCAACACACTTCTGTCGTCGCTGCTTGTTGGAATGTGTCCAGTAGGTGCGTTTCAGGTAAACAGAGCCACACAACATCACATCCCCGATTACAAAACCGATTCTGATTACCAGAAGTTTGACGGAGAAGAATCTGTTGACTGAACATCGAAGTGAGGCGACTTCCACCTCCAACATTCAGTGACAACAGGATTTGTTGTGAAATGGAAGTCGCCTCAGATCAAGAACTTTAACCCAGACTGATGAACTCCTCCGACAAGGTTATTTCTCTGTCACTGTCCATGATGCTGGTTCCAAACAGAGAAGGAGAAATGTGGTAGATTTCTGGAACCTGATGGGTCTCATGTACAAGAAAGATTCACAAATGATTTTCTCCACAAATGTATTTTTCAATGCACACACACTTACATTTACAAACTGTGTGAATCTGATTCTATATATTTGCCCAATTTTTCCTGTCTGAACCAAAAATAACACAAAAACCTGAGGCTGCGAAAGCATCTTAACAATCCTCTCAGACGAGGCAGTAAAACCAGTTCGACAACAGACGGCCGAAGTGAAGACAGATCCGTTAAAACAGCACGACGGAGTCTAAAGTGTGTCTGTCCAAAGAGACAGGCGGAGTGTCACCGGCCGCCGACAGCGAGGACACGGTCGTTCCAACTCGACATCACTCAGATGAACTTTTCACTACATTTATAACTTCAAGTCAAGATTCATTGAAAGACTAATTAAACAGTGCAGGTGAATTTCAGCTTCAACCCGTGTTTGTTCAGCTGCGCGTTGAATGAAGCGATTCAACGTTCGACTTGTCCTGACTGTCTTTATTAAGCATCAGCATCAGAAGATGGAGGCTCATGTTGTACGAAAAGAGAGAATAAATACAAAGAAAAAAATGTTGAATGGAAAACTTTAAACTGGTCCTGTAAAAACAGAATTGTTGTTTGAAACGTGTGTTTTGTTTCTTTTCTGTTTTTCAGAGTCTCGCTCACAACTGGACGGTGAGTCACACTTTTTCACTTTACACATGTTGTTGGGACTTTGTTGTTTTGGCCACAGTGTTCTTGTTGTATTGCAACTAATTTTGAAAAAGAGAATCATTTTTACTTACTTACTTCGTCCGAGATCGTCGCACCTCAGCCTGCTTCACAGAGCACAGAGCTGAGACGAGGGGACGCCGTCGCTCACTCGCGGTTTGTCTTGTCGGTCTCTCCTCAGTGTGCGGTCAGCCTCCGCTCAACAGCAGGATCGTCGGGGGCCAGGTGGCTCCGGCGGGCAGCTGGCCCTGGCAGGTCAGTCTGCACAGATCCGGGAGTCACTTCTGCGGAGGATCGCTCATTAACAAACAGTGGGTGCTGACGGCCGCCCACTGCTTCCCAAGGTGAGTCTGCCACGCAAACAGACGGGGGTCCCCAACCTGGGGGTCGCGACTTCTCCAAGGGGTCGCAAGAGATGATTAACCGGACAGGAGAGAAGAAAAATATTGTTCTGCCACCCAAACTTCTTACATCGGGCCTCTAACAGTCCTTCAAATGAAACATCTGGAAAACCATGTATTTTACACACTATTATTTTGAGTTAAACCAGTTTAATACAGTTAACGATTTTGGACTAAAATCAAACTTTTTTTCAGTTCAGAAAAATTCACCTTTAGTTTTCTGGAGGTGCAAAAGAAAAAAATGATTGGTTTGAGGGAACGTATGTAATTAGGACTGACTAAGCTGAGGTCATGAACAGTATATTGAGCACATTGAGGAGGAAGTTGAGAGAATGATTTGTAATATAATGAGGATACAAATGACTCGCTTGTGCGAACGATATCCGTCACATCCGTCAAGCTCGGACTTTAGATTTCAGCTCTGCTCTTCATGTCTTCGCACCGTTTCTCCTCTGATCTCCTCAGCACCAGCACAAGCAATCTGGTCGTGTACCTGGGTCGCCAGAGTCAACAAGCAGTTAACACCAATGAGGTGTCTCGAACAGTAACACAGATCATCAACCATCCCGACTACAACTCTGCTACTTTTGACAACGACATCAGCCTCCTGAAGCTCTCTGCAGAGGTCACGTTCACCAACTACATCCAGCCCGTCTGCCTGGCAGCTCCGGGCAGCACCTTCTACAACGGCACCGACATGTGGGTCACCGGCTGGGGCAACATCGGGTCTGGAGGTGGGTCACAAAGCAGCTGGATTACATTTATTGTCAGAGATGGTGTGACTCCAGTGATGGCAACAACTGTCACATCTCTTTAGTGCCGCTTCCTTCCCCACAAAACCTGATGGAGGTGGAGGTGCCAGTCGTTGGGAACAGACAGTGCAACTGTGACTACGGAGTGGGCGAGATCACAGACAACATGATCTGCGCCGGGTTACGTGCCGGAGGGAAGGACTCGTGTCAGGTGATCATTTTTACACCTGTGTTTGTGTCAGATTTCACCTCTGGCAAAGATTCCTTCTCCTAAATGTTTCTCTCCTCAAAGGGCGACTCGGGCGGCCCGATGGTGAGCAAGCAGAGCGCTCGCTGGATCCAGGTGGGCGTCGTCAGTTTTGGAAAAGGGTGTGCCGAGCCTAAATTTCCAGGAGTCTACGCCAGAACGTCCGAGTATCAGTCCTGGATCAACGGCCATATCATCAACAATCAGCCAGGCTACATCGTCTTCATGTCCTCTGGGACTGACGGTGACCTCAGCGTCACCTGTGACGGCCTGCCACCAATAACCACCCTCGCTCCAACAACCACACCCAAACGTGAGTGCCCGCCAGGTCCAGACAGTTTCCTATATATTGTGTGTTAGCTTGTCCTATATCTTCATGACGTTCAGACTGAGGGAAACATTCAAACCAAAGACTCCATGTTTTTTATGGCTGGGTGGGTTTGAAAAAGTTTGACTAAACAGCGTGACATCGTGACATCAGCTCTGCAGTATCTGCTCAGAGTTTTTAAAGCCTTCTGCTTCTCTCTCCAGCTGTCGTCTGCGGCCAAGCACCAAAGAATTCACGTATTTCTGGAGGAAGCTCGGTGGCGACAGCCGGCATGTGGCCGTGGATGGCGAGCCTGCAGAACAATGGAAGTCACGTGTGTGGAGGGACTCTGGTGTCCGTCGACTCTGTGTTGAGCAACGCCGACTGCTTCTCCAGGTGAGACACCTGGAGTGACGTCATCGATGGTCCAATGACAGGCTGTTTAATGTCTGACACCATAACGGCAGCTGATTTACCCTGTTTTCGCTGTTTTCCAAAAACATGCTCTAATGTTGTAAGTGTTTGAATGTCCCTTATGGGCAGCTGTTGACTTTCATTCCTTCTAATAAGGTATGAAAATAAACGGACAGGGACACGAGACACGATTAATCCTCACAGAGAGCATCATGTCTCACGTCAATTCTGTGTTTTGGAAAGTCGGCCGGTGATATTCTGATATGTTCTAACAATCTAAGAAGCTGAATCTGTAAAGGTTCGGCCCTCGTTGTGAACACAATCCACAATCAGTCTAATTCATTCATTTGATCTCCCACAGTTCGTCCGAAGCGTCTCAATGGACCGTGGTTTTGGGTCGTTTGAAACAGAATGGACCCAACCCCTTTGAGGTGGCGCTGAACGTGACAAACATCACTCTGAGCAACCTCACCGGGTCAAACATCGCACTGCTGCGTCTGGACACCCAGCCCCCCCTGTCCGACTACATCCAGCCCATCTGCCTGGACAACGGACGAACCTTCGCCGTGGGCTCGACGTGCTGGGCTGCCGGCTGGAGCTCCGGCCGAGGAGGGGGTGAGTCCAGCCGGTCAGGTCTCCTCTTCAGATTTAACATTGAGGCCGTTGCACTTTGTTTTGGACACTATTGATTCAGGTGTGTCACCTCTCATCTTTTTTTATTTTTCTCAACTTCAGACGAACAAGTCCTGCAGGAGTTCCAAACCTCGGTGGTAAATTGTATCAACGGGTCAACGAGTGACATTTGTACAGGAGTTTTTACCCTGGAGCAGGTTGGTAGTGAGAGCTGGATGTTATTACACTCTCACGTCTTTCTGTTTTATCAAGGTGTTTGTGCCTCCTTAAGCATTAGAAACTTCATGTCTAAAGTTTTTCATATTTGAAAATGCACATTTTCAACTGAACAAGTATATTTCATCAAACTTTTCCTTTAAGGCATAAGTACTGTCCATAGAGCAAGTTTGGTGAAACTAAGAAAACAAAACAATATCATGAAAAGAGAATATTATTTTCTTTAGTTTCGCGAAAAGATGTGACTGAATCCAAAATTGATCTCGACTCGACCTCGTCCGTCTCTCCTGTTTGTTCAGGGCGACTCCGGTGGTCCAATGATGTGTAAGCTGGACGGCTCTTGGTTCCAGGCAGCCGTGTTATCAGCTGACAACAACAGCACCAGTCGAGCACGACAGGGTTCGGTGATGTCCTTCACCAAACTGAACACATATCAGTCCTTCCTCGCTCGGACAGTGGGATCGTTCTTATCTCCGGCCTCCAACAGCAGCACCAGCAACACCAGCAGCACAACAGCTCCCACCAACGTGAACGCCACCACCACCGGGGGCGCTCCCGCTCACTCCCCATTCTTCTTCCTCCTCCATCTCCTCGTCTTCTCGGCGTGTCTCCACCTCTTCTTCTAGAAACTTTATGTGTAAATAATGATTTACATGATGTCACAAGAACAAATGAATGTAAACAACGTTGAATTTGAGAGACAATCTACCTCGAAGCTGCACGAACTCATCTGTGACCTGATTCGGCCTCTTGGTGGGAGCAGAGTCGTGACGTCGGCAGGGTCATATGAGACGTTCAGGGCTCCTACAGTCACACTTCGGTTCATTTGAGCTGTTAGTTGTGAGTAAAGTGCATCGAGACCAAAATCATCCTCAAACATTTTTAGTCTGTTTTTAGTAAACTTTGTCACTTGTCCAGTGTGAACACGCGACGTGCTCCAGCCTGTGTCTGTGTGTCGCTGAGACAAAGCTGATGTTTGTATTTGGCAGGACAAACTGAGGAAGGTGAACAAAAGTATATATGATGATTTGATTATCCAGGAACTTCCTGTGCTTTTTCAGTTAAATTGAAACTTTAAAACGTGGGTTTACTTTAGAGGACAGTGACCTTCAGCCCACTTCACCAGCCTGTTACAGCAATAAAACAGGATTCATCTCTATCATCTGTTCGCCGTCCTCAAACCTTGTTGTTGATCTTGACGCCAACTGCTTCCAGTCTAAAGTGAAGGTTGTAAAATATGGGTGTGAAATGAAGAATTTTTGAAGTTGCACTAAAAAATGCACTGACAACAATCATTTGTAAGCTACATTAACCATAAGAATATTTGCACCTCAGTTTTTATTATATATACATATATATATATGTTTGGGTTGTTTTTGATCAAAACAATGTTAAATGTATGAAATCATTCTTATATATTTTTACTTGCTTAAGATTACTTTGTCCATTTTCACAGGATTGGATTGGACGGCAAACATATTACAGAGGTCTGAGGAACACAGTGTCAGTAATCTGCCTCATCTACCTCATACTGTCAGAGCTACTGTACCATGATGTACATTTGTATCTGAAGTGGCTCTTAATGTGAACATGCAGCATTTGCTCTAAACATGCTTAAGCTGCACTTTACATATATTATAATAATAATTTGTTTGAAAGATAAGTAAGTTTCGCCAAGCTTTGCTGTTTTGAAAATCCTATTTTTCTTGATTCAGTGACATTTTCCCTGATGCTGTGAGCGTGTGTGCTCCTGCTCTCAGGTTTATTCCTGAAAAGCATCACATCAGTCCTCAGTTATTTTGATTAATATCTAACAAATTAAAGACATGCATTGAAAATGTATTGTGTGTGTGTTGTTTTCCTCGTACATAGAAAACATTTATACAGCACAATCAGACAGAGGAGCTCCATCAAACTGATGGATCCAGATTTAAAACATTTCAGAATTTATCAAAACTTATATATACATATATACATATATATATATAGAGAGAGAGAGAGGGAGAGAGACAAAACTACATACTGTGATAGAGGGTTTTATCCATATCGCCCACACCTGACCCTCACCCCTGCTGATGCTGATGACACCCTGTTCTGTTAATTACATTTTAAAAAGACAAAGAAAGACACCATCTGTTGGCAGTAACAGAAACATTTTTAGTCTTTTTTAAAGGTTAAAGGTTAAAAGAAAATGACAAAGAGGAGGAGTCGTGTTGTCGCTCAACAAAAACTCAAAGACAGGGCAACATCTCTGGTTAGGGACCTTTGCTGCAGGTCCTTCTCCATCAGTCTCTTCCCTCTTTTCCTGTTACCTCTCCACTGTAAACTCTCTAATAAAGGCATACATGAAGTACTTGTAGTCAATCGGGTGACGACGGCATTGGTGCACCCCCATCTTCTTCTACTTGATCCTGATCTCGAAGCAGAGACAGTTACAGGAGTCACACTCAGGAGGCTGACAGGTGCAGGCACAGTCCCATTTGACACACTGTGGGAAAAAATATCAAACAGTTCACTGAGGAGAAAAACAAGAGTTCACTAAAATGGTGTATTGTAAATTTTAAGGTGAGCTTTCTGCTAAGAAGCACTGATGCTCCTGATTAAAAAAACTGGTACAGCAGAAAGAAACAACTATGTCAGTGACATCTCCTGTGTTGTGTGTTGGATATGTGACAGAGTTATTGACAACACAATGTTGGCTATTAAACATTACTAACAAGCAGAAGCAGTTCAGCCATGTTTGTGAGACACTGACAGGCTTCAAGTGCAGCTTCTGCTGCCCACACTACAATGTGAGATGTGATCCAAATGAATTTGAGAGAATGTTTTCACAGACCCATTTTAGGAGGAAATCACTGGCTCAGTGTGGATGAAAGGACCAAAGGGGAGAGAAGAGGCTCGGTTTTTCAATGTATACATGTTGGTTTTGATTCTTAAGTCTTTGCAAGTTTGTTGATGTTCACAGCAGAGTGAAATGACATCAATATCTGCCCTAGAAAAGGATTTGATTCTCTGCTTTGGAAATGCTCAGCAGTGTTGAGAATACATGATTTAATTTGTGGTTAATGTGCTAAACCTCTCTGTTTGGAGGATACTTACAGAAGAAGAAGGACATGATTGGGTCCAACATGAGTGCACGCTTGGCAGAGAGCAGTCACACATTTCTGCCAATCTAAAGCACTGATCACATATAGAAATGTTTGGACAGCAATCACCACACTCTGAAGAACAGCGGTCCTTTGGGAAGAGAGAAAACAAAAATCTGCATCACTTGTCACACACACACATACCTGTACTGTTTTGCTTGTGTGTGGTGACAAATATGAATAAAGTGGCACATAAACCCAACTATATAGTTTGTATTTTTGTTCAATTAAAAGCTGAAACTTAAACAAACAGTTACAAACTGTGTCCTAAAGAATGCCCTTTCCCCCAAATGTTCCATACACACATTAGAAAGAACTTGAATAACCTCAGACAACCTTCCTGAACTCAACAGATAAAGAAGATTCTAAAGACAATGAATAGATGTGTCTGAGCGAGACATAGCTTGTCTGCTGCTGCCTCAGCTCAACACCAGGGAGTGCCAAGAAACAAACCATGTCACATTCTCCACATAGTGACTTGAGTTCAGTGTTGATACTTGCGATTATGAATCAGCAAACAGAAGTCATAGTCCACGTTCCTATTTATTTTCCTCTACATCTGTGCTTCAAAGTCTCATAAACAACACATTTTACTCATTTTACATTTTACAAACTGCAATAAGGAGAAAGGCCTCCCTGCTTTGTAGGTAACAGCAGCCGGGCCAGCAGCACCAACCTTGAGGCAGGATCGGATCCACAGTCCAACCCCCAGGACGATCATGTAAAGACTCAGAGTGATCATCAGCACTGCTGGGAGAGGGATGGCCAGCCCCCAAACAGGCAACACCTGAGGAGCAGGACCAATGAAATACATAACTCTATCTAACAGAGGACATTTCATGAATGGCATCCAGATAAAAGTGTCCTTGCTTACTTGCATTGTCTATTTCTGAAAAGACACCTTTGACTGTCTCAGGCTCACATCATATCTGGGAACTCTGAAAGGAGAAAAACAGATCCAGAATTATTCAGGCGTGTCTGTTTTCTTCTGTTTTTGCAGATATATATGCAAGACCAAAAACTGTTTGACTGTTTTCCATCTGATCAAATTAAAGACTCATGCGAACGTTATGAGTGTGGTCTGTTGAAATGTTCTGTTTCGTACAGAAAGTGGTGGAAAGAAACTAAGTCCATTTACTCAAGTGTAGTGTTTCTCCATTTTGTGTTACTGTATTATACTTTCTACTCTACACTTATTTAACAGCTATAGGCAATATCTGCATTTCAGACTTAAATATTCATCAAAAACATACGAAGAGCTCATAAAATACCATCAGTTCAAAATAGCTCTGTCTCGACCAGTAACATTAAAATGTTGCATCGACATAAGCAAATACCTTTTGTAGCTAACTCATTTCAATAAAAAGTTTAAATGTGGAAAACTACTCAGATTGTTTAGGAAGAAATAATTAAATGCAAAGAAATGAACACTGATTAAACCAGGTAGTTAAAAGCTATTAGCAGCAAGTATCAGTACATGGAGTGAAGATGTTTCCTCATGTGTTAAATGTTCGTTCAAAAAGTCAAATTTAGGAAATGAAACAGGCTGAATGAGAGAAAAGTCCAGTTTGTTAAATGGAACAAAGAACACAGTTCACGGCAGCTAACGCTGCTAACGCCTCACCATCCTGTCTGCGCATGTGCGGTCACAGAGGAGCGATAAATAAAAACGTTGCTATATTTGAACTAAAGTCACATTTTCCCGTCATTTTGTGGTTAATTGTAGATAAAGAGTCGATTCTTCCGCCTGCCGCTGAAAACAAACCGCTCGTGCGGTAGCTGCGTTGCCATGGAGTCGGACGGGTCCCGAGAAGGGACAAAACACGTGTTCGGCGCAGAGACTCTATAAAACATGGACGTCGCCTCCGTGACGTCACCGTAGATTTGTGATTTAAAGTGAAGAATCAGCTGGTAAGATGTGATTCACGGTCCCATGTTCATGTCAGTGAGGAGCTGAGTCACAGCATCACGTGAAGACTCAACAAACACATGGACGAAATCCTAAAGGACAGTTTGTTAAAGCTCTCAGTCAAACAGCGATGATCCCGTCAGACCCGTCCAGCTCCGACTTCTCTGAACCAGCCTTCTGCAACAAGAAGCCATTTTGACTCCTTTCCCAACAGATAAAATTCACGGTATTCAGATATTATTTTTGATATTGTCATTGTGTGTGTTTGAGTGCTTGTGCTGTTCACGCGGGGACATGGGGCCACGTGACAGTTATGATGCGAGGCAGCAACAGTGACGACGGAATTCAATATGAACGACAAGGTCTTTATTTGCAGCCTCAAAAAACACTTTGTTTGCCATATTTTAGGCAAATTAATCAAGATTTTAATGCACATTATATTTGTAATTATCATTCATCTTAGAAATATCTACATTCACTGTCTATTGTCAATATACTGATCCCATGTTTCATAGATTTCTCTTGTTAATAGTTTTACGTTTCTTTTAGTAAATTGGTTCATACTTTTTAGGCCTCTCTTGTTTATATTGCTTATTTACTATTGATGTCCTCTTTGCTGCTGTTCACTGTGAGTTTCCCCACTGTGGGACCAATAAAGGAATGTCTTATCTTTTCTTTTGTCACAGTTGGAAGACCTCCAGAGCCAGCTGGCTAAGAAGAAGAAGAAGAAGAAGTGGTACCACAAACTGTTGTAACGGCCGACTCCATGATTCCAGCACAGGCCAACAAAACAGGTGCATCTGTACAACTGTAAATACAACACACACACACACACACACACACGTGTTGTTAAAGTCTTGAGAGGATCGATCAGTGTAAACTGTCAAGACCTGACTTTACACCAGAACACTGAGTCTACAATGTCTGACTTTTCTGGTGTGAAGCTGAAACTGTTCCTCACAAAGACAAAATGCGCCTGCTGGTCTGGAGTCTTCGGCAAAACCAACACCACCAAACTTCTTCTGTTGGATCAACAACATCAAGATCAACAACAACATCAAATGTAAATACTTCAAAATAAAACAGAAAACAAAAAAATAAAAATAAAAAAACAATTAAAATAAACAAAACAACAAAACCCTGGTGGTGGTCCAGTCGTTAGGATTCGGTGTTCTCACCGCAGCGACCCGGGTTCGATTCCCGGCTGGGATCTGTTGGCGCCTCATGGGGGGCAGCCTGTTGCCTGTATGGAAATTTCCCCATTGAAAATGAAATCCAGTTGTAGGAATGAAGTGTTGAAGGGAAAACTATGTCGGCAGGAAAGTGATGTGAGCTGAATCCTGAATCTTTCCCAGCCCTTTATCGTCCTCATTTCTGCTCTCAGCCTCTGGAATCAGTTTGAAATGTTTTCCTACAGACGCTCTTCATTTTCACATTTGACTTTAAGTGACTCTCACATTTCTCATATTTTTATAGTATAAGTGGCATCATACAATTACACACTTATACTATTTTTGCATTTTTAGTTTTGAAACTAATGTAGACTTAACATTTCCTCAAACTGCACATTTTGTCCCAAATTCTCCCTAATTTATCAAACATATATACAATCATGTCTCCTCCTCATGGTTTGTATGTATGTGACCTCTGTTAACTTTAATTTAAATATATATTACAATTTGTATTATAGTATTGTAAAAAATGGCCCAATTATTTCTATGTAAAATCTGAAATATTTTGTCATAGTACAGAAAAATATTTACATCCAGTGCTAAAATAAATGTACTTTTGATCCACACACTGAAGCAAACTGGAGACAAGTAACTTCACCCACACATGCACAAAGAAACAGGACATGCTTATCAACTACAGAAAGTTTATTGAACCAAATATGGATTTTGCAAAACAGGCTTGCTCTCCATCACCTTCAGTCACAGGAGCACAATATGACCTGGCCATGGCTTCGATCTTTACTGCATTACTCCAGCATCACTACATCTTAACGCAGGTTTATAAATTATTGCATTATAGGACTGTAAAATAAAGATTTAAGTGTCCATAACCACAGGCCACACTTTGACCAAAGTAAGACCATCACTGAACAACCATTTAGTTTTAATACTTAAATTGGGAAAAAAGAAAAACATGCCATTAAATAAGAGCAAAAAAACCCCCAGTTTGCTGGACGGGACAGTGGAGAAGGTCAGTACTTTACATCATCGCTGCTCTGAAGCCTGACAGCAGGCAGCTGGGCATGTAAACGATGCAGTGTAGGATATTGAAGCAGACTGAAGAGGGAAGTGACTTATGTTGGCAAACTACAGAAAGAAATTTCTGCTGCAAATGCCTTAACAAAAATCCCTCTTTGCCCCCATCCCACCTGCAGCCTTTGTTCTTCTTAAGTTACCCACTTCAGTCACAGACACTGTTATAAAGTCTGGCGCTGTTCTGTACACACCCAGACCCCAACCCATTCCCCATGACACCACTCCACTCCGACATATGGACACTCATCGTTTTATTGAAACACCTTGAAGTACAAAACAAAAAAGTTACACGAAATGGTGCCTCTTCACTGCGGCACAAGAACCTAAAAAGAAAAAATTAAAAGGAAATAAACGAGGGGGAAAGGAAGGAGGAAGTGTGTGCAGGAGGGTCATCACCACTCATCCCTGATGTTGTGTGGAGCTGCAGCGGTGCGTCTTTTTGAGAGCGAGCCTGCCCCCTGGTGTTGTAGGGGGGCGATGGTGTCACAGAGTCCCATGTTTTTTCAGAGGTAATTCACGTGTTAGCTAATAGGAGCTGGTGGGGCTGCAAGGGGGGAGAGGAAGAGCAACAGCAGCACATAGGAGGAGGGGGAAGGAGAGGGGGGGGTTAATGGCCTTCAAGGGGAGAAGGGGGAGAGGGCTGCTAGCAGCTTCTAGAAGCCGTGGACTTTGAGCTGCTCCTCCTTGGCCAGGTCAACCTGCAAGGAAGAAACAAGAGATCAATGAGAGTCACCTCTGACCTGCAGTCTGCACCACAACTTCAGTCAGCACAGTTCTCACAAAACAGGGAAAAAAAAACCCCAATGTAGCACAACCTTTTCAATAGACCTACCTCCATGATGAAGTGGCAGATATTCTTACGCTGGTCTCCCTGAAGCTGGATCACTTCACCATACTCTGGGTGCTCAATCACTGTCCCATTGCAAGCAAACTTCTGTTGAGGGCAAGAGAGCAAAACAATGTGTCAGTGTAAGCTGGGACAGAAAACACACCATCCCACATTGGCCACCAACTAAGATTGATATGGCTTACTTTAGAAGAGCATGGAAAGTATTTCAAAACCAGACCCAACCCCAGGGCAGTACCTTCTTGAAGGCCTTGACTAGCTTCTTCTTGTCATAGTCGGCAGCAATGCCCTGGACAGTGGTGAGGGTCTTCCTGCCGTTCCGCTGTTGGATTCTTATGTGGATGTAGTCGTCTGTCCCGGCTGGGAGGCGGTCATCACCCTTAGTTGCATCAGCAAAGGGGTCTGGAGGGGAAGAGTGACAATGTAAGAACAAAAAAAACTGTTGAAGATTCCTCGTATTCTAACGACAACGCTGCCGAACTAGCTCTTCATCCTCCCCGTGTTGTCATCTGCCAGATCTCTTTGGAAGGCTCGTGTTTCAGATGAACTGCGCAGACGTACATGCTAAATATACAGCTTAACAGCTTACGGGCAGCGTTAGCTCGTCGCTGCTAAGCCGCAACGTTTCCCTGAAGCCATCAAAAAAACAAAGAAAGAAAAACAGCTGTCATGACAAGGCAACTTCCGTTTTCACTGCGTGAACCAAAGCCTCAAATAAAGAATAAGAGTGAACTAAATGTCGTGTTTTTCCATCAGGAAAATGATTTCCTTCTCAGCGCAAACAGAGCTGAAGAATAAGCTAACGGCTCAGGAGCAGATTTTAGGCCTAATGGCGGCCGTCGGGCGGTTAGCAAAGGCCTGCTAACCGAGCAAAATCACCACGTCCACACCGACAGGTTAACACACAAGAGATTTCACGGCGAGTTTCACATTTAAGCAAAACTGATCAATTTGAAACAACACGCATTATAACAAATAAACAAATCCGCTCCTGAACAATTTAAACGTCGAAGTAAGTGCGAAGCTAACCGTTAGCCTGGCTAGCACTCGCCCTTCCCCCACCTTGTCTCCCGGATCAGTTGGTAAAACGATGACTTACCATAAGTTTTGAGGTTCTCGATACCGGACATACGATAAGATTTGCTTTCCTTTCGTATGATAACTTGGTTAGCGAGCGGTTCGTCGGCTGGCTTTGACTCTGAGTGTCTGGCTTCGGCCTGTTCGCGGGGACGTCGCTCGGCTCTGCTTCGGCAGCTTCTCACAAAATGGAGTTCGTCGAGCTCGAAGGCTGAAAAACAAGCCTTTATAGCCCCGCCCCGAAGTCTACGTCAGCACGCCAACGACGTACGGGTGGAATGTCGTCAGCATCCACGCCCCATTGTTTCTCAACTTTACTGGAAATGTGACGTCATCACGTCATAACGTAGAAATTATTGCAGAGGAAAATTACCAACACATATTAATGAAGTTTTTGTAACAGTCATTCTTTGACTGTTTTATGGTTTTAGAGCAAAGATTCTGTCTGAAACTCAAGAGGATTTGTTAATTTTAACAAAATGTTGATACCAGGGTGGAAAGTAACTAAGTACATTTATTCAAGCAGTAAACATGTCTTTGAATGACTCAGTCTTGGTTCTGTTTAATGTTTGTTGATTCTGTATTTCTACAGAATAGATGTAATATGGACATATAATCAAACTGGCTGCTGTGAATGAGGAGAGTCACTGAGCTCTGTAATGTTGAATGTTTATTAGTAATAATTGTATTTATTGTACAGCTTTTAATTGTGTTTTCTGGTGTTTTTTGTCTTTATTTCTCTAAATATGTTCAAAACTTAATCAACATTTTCAAGTAAGGTGCCTTCATTATCATAAAGGTGAGCATTCAGAAACTTGTTAACTTGTTACACTCAGCTGTTAAAATGTCGTCAAATGTTGGGCTTAATATTACGTTTCCTGTTGTGGACAGTGTGAAAGATTCACAAGCAGCTAAGAACACGTGAAGTGAACTCACATGCTGCTCAAGCCACCAAATGACCGTCCCTCTGTAGCCACGGCTAAAACATGATTTCATGCAGAATAGTGTCGAACTTGTGATACATGTTTCAGTCTGAGACATCAATGATGGCCTTGTTACAATTTGTCAACAGAACATCTGCAGTCCAAAGACCCAGAGCTTCACACTGTGGTTGTTGTGGAGACTGGAGTTGGTAAGAGTGCCACAGGAAACACCATCCTGAGGAAAAAGGCTTTCAGTCTCAGATGTTTTCTTCCTCAGTGATGCAGGAGTCTGGCTGTTGATGATACTGCTGGTCTGTTCGGAAATATATCTCAATTAATAGCTGTTACTCTTTATTGGATGCTCTGTGGACTTTCATGAGTGTAGAAGTGCAGTGTTAGTAATTGTGGGGAATAAGAGTAAAAAAAGTCTCATATTGTCAACTGCATGTTTGTAAATGTACACACCAAAAATAAAACTGAAACTGTGGAATAAAAGAAGAGGCCCAAATAGACAAAACACCAAAATCTTTAATGAAAGTCACTCATGTCATCCATGACCATGTGGGAAAAACATTTCATCGTACAAAGAGTGAGACTGTAGGAACCGCAGCACTGGTAGTCACAGGAGCATTCTGGGTACATCCAAGCACTCAGCAGAGCAACACGCCACCTTAACAGCTAACCAGCAAAACTCAACTGCTACACAACTGCGCCTAGTGCACAAAAAAACAACATACAAGCAGGATTAGAATCAAAAATTCAAAAGAAAAAACAAGAGTGTGTCTGGAGTCCAGTAGATGATGTCCTGTAAATGTAAATGATTTAAGGAGATGAGCTAATACCTTAAAATCTGCAATGACCTTTCCCTGATCTGAAACATTCAATCTGATGTCGTCTAGACTTCATCACCACAGTCGTTGTGTACCATATATGCCATATGCAATTACACTGAACACATGTAATCACAGGAGTTAAAATGATCTGCTGTCCCATCTAACAAAAAACACCCTGAGCTATGCAAAGTAAAGACAGCAAGGAGGCAGGTAACATTAAGTTCTTGAGAAGTGAAGTAGTTGCACTGATATGAAAACAATAAGAAAAGAAATTTTAAATATTGGCGTGGGATGGTTTTTTTCTCACGATGAACAGTCGTAAACGGCTTCTTCGGATGTGAAAAACAAGCCCTAATGCGTCCAACTCGACTGTGACACCACAGGTCTGTATAACAAAGCTGAATGAAATTGTTAGCCAGCCAACTCTGACTTCTCAGTATCACAAAGCTGGTTCATCATGGCTAACACAGGAAAAAATATCTAATATAACAGGATCTCGACACAGACAAAAGTACTAAATTTAACATAAAGTGAGATCTCAGTGAAATGTTTATGAATTCATCTTTCTCCATCTCTAATGAAAATAGAGACGGAGAGAAATGTTGAAGCCCTAGAAATGTTTACTCATTAAAATAATCTCTTTGCTTTCCGTGATAATTATGAAGATAAAAGATCTGTTGATGTTGCACGTTGGCCTCTTTCATGTAAACGCACTCATCGCTGGATTGAGTCAGTTGGTGGCCATGTTTCTGAGACCACTAATAAAGGATCAGTGTGAGGCTTAGCAGAGCCAGCAACGCCAAGGAAAAGCTAAACTATGTTCTTACTTCTTAATACAGGCCATTAAAGGAAGGGGGCAACTTAAACCACCAGTACAAAATTAAACATGGACATACTTGTATATTATCCTGTGTTGTCGTTACAAAAGCACGTCAGAACAGAAATCCCTCTCCACATTGACGACTATTAAAATCACAAACATTATGAAGAAGAAATAAAACCACAGCACATCTATGAAATGAAAAAGCCCTTTGTGGCCAAATGAATAAAAGAAATCAAAGCATGGAAGACACACTAATAACCTTTTACAGCAGGACACTGTTGCTCGCGTGGGATCCAGTCTCAGACTTGATGTTCTGAAGTCACCTGAAAGCCATCAAAACAGGAACAGTTAGGAACATTTTTGCTGGGCCAATGTGCTTTGCAAATTGATTTTACTGTGTCATTTAGGCCCATAGAAAGTGATTATTATAACTTTCTACATCATCTTGACTTTTAATACAAAGCCTCAAACACACATATACATTTATATCGTCTATCAACACATAAGCAGTGTCATTCTTTGGCTGTAATCACATAAGATTATTCTACACACACACTGACAATTTTTCTGCAGTTATTTTCCAGGCATGCATTCCTTTTTTCAGATATTATTTGTTCATTTAAGGCCTTTATTAGACAATCAACAGAGAGAGAGATGGCAGAAAATGAGGTGGGAGAGAGATGCTGGGAATGACATGCAACAAAAGTCTTCAGTCTGATTTGAACCAGTGATACTGCAGTTCATGGTCAGCACCTTAAACCTCTCTGCAGTTTTTAACCTCACACTAAACCTGTCAACTATTTCTTCACTGATGGATCATTATCATTGGTCTCCAATAATCAATTTAGATGATTAAGATGAATACTGGGCACTGGAGAGTAATTGAGCTTTGTAGACCAAAGCTTTGTGAGGCTGCTGTTTTTAGGGAACACCTTTTGACATGTTAGACATTAAGTAACAGCATTAGTTTAGTTTCTGAATGGGCTGAACATGACGACCTTCTTATCCCACTACAGTCAGAAAATTGTAATAAATGTTTAAATTGCAAATCTGTCATATTTAAACAAAGAACAGATGTTATCGGGAAAATGGAACTGAACAAACAAAGTGGGACTGACATGGGAGGAGAGTCGGACAAACCTCAGTGCCCCTCAAAGAGCAGCACCTGGACGGGGACGCGACCTGGAGGACAATTTTATGTCCAGTGGCGGACAGACAGACGTACCTCAACACCAAACCCCAACACTGACTGCTCCACCCCGCTGCTCAGAAACCCTCACCAGCAGCAGGCGGCCTGGTGGCAGCTCACCACACACCCTTTAACTGCTCATACTGCTCAGCTCAGCTCAAACTCCACTTTAGCAAACAGGATGCCGCAGCTTGGGAAGGAGAGAATTCCAGATTTGGTTTACCGTCAGAACTCACACACACACATCGCTTAGTATTCAGTGAAAATTATGAGCTTGTACACTGAGAGAACATGTGAGTATGAGTTCAAGAACTTATGTTGAAGATCAAGTTTGCAGTTGCACGTTTTACCAGGACATTTGTTTTTTTGCTTATGAACTAAATGGCCTTGATCTAAAATGGTCTTCAAAATGATGTAAGAGGACGTGCTGAATTGAATAAGGTGGACTGTCTCCCACCCTGGTACTGACAACGCTAACAAAGACACTGGAAACCAATCTTTAACAAAAGAAGCTCTCGCTGCCTGTTCAACAGCGTCGTCTTGTCATGACTCACCTGTTGCTGATGCGCTGAGCTCTACGGGGACCCGCCTCCATTTTCTGCTGCTGACTTGGGCTGGCTTTTAGATCTCGACCTGGACCCTCTTTTGGAAGAAGGGGTGCGGCTTCTGGACCTTGACTTGGACCGGGACCTTGATCTGGATCTAGACCTGGAACGAGACTGAGACTTGGCCTTGGTCTTCTTGCTCCGGGGAGAGTGGGACCTGGATCGGGAGTAGGACCGGGACCTGGACTTGCTGTAGCGGGATCGGCTTCGGGAACGAGAGCGGCTCCTGCTGCGGGATCTGCTGCGTCTTCTGTGTCTCGGGCTGGGGGAATAGCTGAATACATTCAGTGGGATGGTTATCATCTACAATATGACAACAGCTGGCACTGAACTGAGGAACACATGATCTGCAGTGGCAACCCTGAGGGGGGCTACACTGATACACAAGCGATGTTACAAACAGTCAGATGTGACGAGAGCTCGCTGACATTCTCATTAACAGATTCAGCAGATATTTAATCCTGATAAACACAAGTGAGAAGCCGATATGACTCAGTCTTGGGCTGCAGCGACTTGTCTCTAACAGGAAGAACAAGAACATTAATATAGATCTGATGGACAGTTCAGCAGGTTCTTCTGGTAAAGTCCATCATCCAGCAAGATTCACATTATGTGTTTCAGTTGTGTCTTAATCTGTTCACTCTTATAAAATATGTTGTGTTTTCTGTATCTGATCTGACCCGAACCGTTGGGTGAATCTGGCTGGTTCAGCAATATACTTGGTGTTTGTGGTTTGGGGAGTGAGTGTTGATCAGTGACCAGCTCCACGCAGAATAGGCAGATTCTTCAATGGAGTCTGGCATCAGACCTCGTCCACAGTTATAACGGGTTATAAAGAATACTGAGTTTTCTGACCTTCTGCTCCGGCGGCTGTGGCCGCTGTGCCTCCTGGGAGGACCTCCTCTCCGCCCTCCGCCGTAGTGGGAGTCTGGAGGTCTGCCGTACCGGGCCATCTGGACCCGGAGCTCCCGGCCGTCCAGCAGAGCTCCGTCCATCGCGTCCATCGCGTCCTCGGCGTCCCGCTTGTCGTGGAAACGGACGAAGGCGAAGCCGCGGCTCTCCTTGGTGTATCGGTCTCGGGGGATGTAGACGTCCCCGACCCGGCCGTACTTCTCAAACACTCGTCTGAGGGTCTCCGGGGAGGTTCGGTACGTTAAGTTGTCCACTTTGAGGGAAGTCATGCCGTCGACGTCCGGAGGAGCTCGACCGGAACTCATGATGCTGAGGAGCCGCTGAGGCCTGGAGCCTCCTGCTAACACTCAAATCTGGCTTCGGTCAAACCTGCTGGTCTGCAGGAGTCCACACACACACACACGCACACACACACCAGCACGGGCGTGTAATTTAAACAGAATCACTTTTCTGTGGAGTTTTTTTCTGGCGGTACGATAAAAAAACAAGCGACTTCTTCCAGCGGAGCCACGCCGTCTTCAACCCGACAAACAGGAGCCACTTCTTCTACTGTGGAAATTAGAGCCTCCTCGGTGTGTTGTTTACGACATGAGCGCCCCCTGGTGGAACCAACATAATGTTATTTTAAAAACAAAATCGCGGAAACGCTATCGAACAAACACACGAAATAAAACAACTATTTATCTTTCTAGGTGGCATCTTTGCTTTATTACATGGCAACGGCAAAATGTTCTATTATTGCGTTGTTTTGTTTTTGACCGGAAGTAGTTTTACTTGCGCTAGCTTGCTTGCTAACTGTACCTCAAAAGATGAAAATCTTCCGTGTGATTTTAAAAAAAGGAGCACTTTAATATTCATAGAAGATTATCAACAAATCTGGTTAAGATTACGCCTTTATAAGAAGTAAAATTACCAAACAAAGACCCGGAAGTAGAATCAATTTTTCATAAACAAACCAAACAAGTCTGGATGGGTTTAAGCAGGTTGGCTGTTGGTGAATTTCTCTGCACTAATGGTATGTAGATCGGCGATGTCGTGCTGACAGTTAGCAGCTAGCTCTGAAGTCAGCTGACGGACTCACATGACAACTCGGTCTCTGTCGGCCGAGTCTTTTTCACCGAAACTGTTCGGGAGAATCTGTTAAACGCGACGAGATCCACCGTGTTGAGTTAGTTCAGGAGCCTCAGGGAGAAGATGACAAAGACCAAACTATGTTAATGTGACTGATAACAGAGAGTCCAGAGAAAGAGGAGCAGCAAAGGTCTGAGCTTCAGTGTTGGTGAGTTTTTCTGCTGTGTCAAACCTTCAGTCGTTTTCTTGTAGGAAAAGACAAACCTGTCTGTCGGGATCAGTCTTTGCTTTGAACCTTTCCTCTGTCTTTGGTTTCAGAAATGAACACTAACCTCCATTTAAAAACCCGTCAATTAAACATTCTTTGCTTGTAGTCGGACAACGACATCTGATAGAAAACACATTAGGATCTAATGATAATCCAAGCGAGCCACTTTATAATTCGGCTGACAATTCATGAACCAAACAACACTTATTTTATTACTTTTATCCACCTAAACACATGGAGATCAGTGGCAGCAGGCTTTGGGAAACTATTATAAAAGTTCTGATTTTGTCCAAGTGAAGTTGTTCTGTCGATCTGTTTATGCCGAACTCATCAATGTGCTCCATCCAATCATAGATACCAGGAAGCATTTGGGATTTGTCAGTCTTTTAAGTGCGTCTGTGATGAAACAACAGATTTTTGAATGAAGTTTGGCATGAAGAGAGAACGTGTGGCAGTGAGTGCTTTAATGTTGCTTGAATCTCAAACACTCTTCTGATTTCTCTTCTTCTTCTTCTTTTCAGATGTGCTGATCTCTACTCCAGAGTTTTTTTGTAATCACATCCTCAAGGAATTTGTAGATATCCTTCAAGATGAGTCCAGAGGGGAAGAGGCTGTTAAACATCATCATTCTTGGCTTCGGCTTCATGTTCATGTTCACTGCTTTTCAAACATGTGGCAATATAGAGGTAGGTTGGATTTACTGATGCACATTTCAGATTGATCACATAGCTTCAGATAAGATGCATAAATGTGTCTTCAGTCCTGAACAGGCTTCTTCCTTCATCTTTACAGCAAACAGTCATCAAGAGCTTCAATAGCACTGAGTTCCATGGGAGCGGATACACAAGGTAACCACCTGCTATCACACAAACACATGGTTTATTTAGTTTTACATTTTGGTTTTCATTGGACCCACCAGTAAACGATGTCTGTGCAGATGTTAGATCGAGTAGAGCTGTTGATACAGACCTGGTGGCATCTTCTAGATTCCAATCTGTCACACTCAGAAGTCATTGAAGGATAATTCAATCTTTGGTAAACCATTTCAGAGAACAGAGTTTGCTCTGAGCTCAGCTTGCACCAGTCAGTCAGGGTTTCAGGAAACGTCCTCCATGACCATCCATTGCCACTTAAGGAAGGGAAATGTTTGGAAGCAGGAGGAAGAAGCCCCTCCATAAATGCATAGTGGGCCGGATAGTGTACGCATTGTCCATTACTGTCTACTCGAACTCTTCTGCTCCCCTCACCTGTAGCATGGCCATCATCTATGGAGTTTTCTCTGCATCCAACCTGATCGCCCCTTCGGTGGTGACCGTCATTGGGCCGCAGCTGTCAATGTTTTTTAGTGGGCTTTTGTACAGGTAAACCAGCACTGACTAACACAACGCCTGCACTCTTCTTTTCATGCAAACTCAGACTCCTAATGTCTCCGAATGTTGTTTTCTACAGCGGCTACATTGCTATGTTCATTTACCCGTACACTTGGAGCTTCTATACAGCATCTGTGCTTGTTGGAATAGGAGCAGCAGGTAAACGGACATTATTTTATCACCATTTCTACCTGGGGAATATGTCTTCTCCATATTTATATTTCCTTTTTGTTTTTAGTCTTGTGGACGGCTCAGGGAAATGTGCTGGCCATCAACTCCACTGATAAGACCATTGGAAGAAATAGTGGTATATTTTGGGCGCTGCTGCAGTTCAGGTGAACCTTTTTGCCATTGGTTTTATGGAGAAATGTGTTGTTCTGTGTACGTCTTCAGTTTTGAATGTCAAAGCTTTTCAACATCCCTCATCTCTCTGCAGCTTATTCTTTGGAAACCTATACATATACTGTGCCTGGCATGGACACGTTCACATAACAGGTAGGCTGGAAGCTGCATTGGATAAAATCTGTGCCTCATGCATGTATTTATTGCTATTCATAGAGTCCAGTTCCCATGCCGACTTCTCATATGAAGTTTCATTTTAAGCGTGTGACTCATGTTGTGTGTCTCAGACAAGGACCGTCAGACAGTGTTCATCTCTCTCACGGTGATCAGTCTGGTCGGTAGCTTCCTCTTCTTCCTGATCCGAAAGCCTGACCCTGAACCCTCTCCCTCTGAGGCGACAGAGTCGCTGCTGCAGGCCGAATCCACAGAAAGTTCCTCGACAGCTGGGTGAGTGTTATCAGGATTCCTACGAGTCCTGGTAAACCTGGAATTCTGTTACTGTGTGTCGCTCAAGAGTCATGAAAAAGTCCTTGAGAATAAAATTCATCAAAATGTCCTTGAGAAAACAATAAGTTGTCCTTGAAAAGTTTTAATGTGAGCTGATAATGACCTTTATGGGTGAGTGAAAACATATGCAAATCAGACTCAACCGACCAAAGATCAAAGACTAAAATTCTGGAATGAAATAAAACCCACAAAGACCAGATTTGCCACATCTGGCTAATTCAAGTCAGACGTTAAGTGCAAGAATATATTGAGCCTAGCAAGCTCTCAGGGGTGATTCCCTAATAATTCACTGCACAGGGACCCTGGAACTTGCCATAGATTAGAAATATTTATTGTGTAATTGCTTCTGAGCCGTTGTTAAGGGGCCCTTGATGTCTAGCACTGCCCCTGCTTGAGCCTCTTTTCTGGTACAGTCCATCCGTCTCTTGCCAGCGTTGAGTAACCCAACATTATTTAGATATCAGACTTCCACAAAAAACTCCATAGATTAGTCTGGAAAGTAACCAGCAAACAACCTGGAATATACTTTTTTAAAAGACAGATGGTGGCCGCGGTCATGCCACCCGGAGCAGGAGTGATATTTTTTCCGAGGAGCAGTGCAGGACGAGACAGGTGACCTTTAGCTGTAAATGCTACCCTTTGTTGTCTTTTCTACATTTCTCTTTGAAACTGCTGTGATACCACCATGGCAACCAAGTCCAGTTTAGGCACGAGTTGGAAGGTGAAAATGTCCAAGAAAAAATATGCGTCTGTCAAAGGTCGAGGGACAGAGTGCATTAAGACAAAAAGATGCATCAACTGTCCGTATCATGACGTCCTTATCCGTTTTCGTCCTCTTCGCAGCTCTCCTCGCTCGGGTCTCTGCTCACAGGCTCTGGATGCTTTTGGTATGTTTCCTAGAATAAACTCCACTTCCTGAGCTTTTACTCTTGGTGTAACCAAACTGTCTTACGTGTTAACGTCCTCCTTTTGTTTTTTGCAGTCAAAGCTTGTAAAATGTTTGTCACCAAAGAGATGCTGCTGCTGAGCATCTCCATAGGATACACAGGTGGGTGAGAACAGACATGTCAGGTGGGAGTCTGTACTGGATGTGGAGACTGTCGGTAATGAGTCTGAATTCATGCATCTCCTCTGTCTGCTCTGTCAGGCTTGGAGCTCACTTTTTACAGCGGGGTGTATGGGACGTGCATCGGAGCCATGACGCGGTTTGGCCAAGATGCAAAGAGTTTGATCGGCATCTCTGGCATCTGCATCGGCGTGGGCGAGATCTTAGGTGAGTCGTCTGTGCTGTGTCCCTTCTTCACCTTATTTATGATGCAGGTTGTCACATGACAACACCGCAGAGGTGACGAGGAAACAAGCTGAGGAATGTCAGGAGGCAGCGACTTATTTTGGCCCTCCCTCTCTCTGCTCTGTCTGGTCAGGAGGGGGCGTGTTTGGGATGCTGAACAAGTGCAGCCGCTTTGGGAGGAACCCAGTGGTGCTGCTGGGGCTCATCACTCACTTCGTTGCCTTTTACCTGATTTTCCTCAACATTGCCAGCGACGCTCCGATAGCCCCGGAGGCAGGAACAGATCTGGAGGCCTACATCACCCCCAGGTACAAAGACGGCAGCGAGGTTCTCAGAGACAGACTAGAAAAACCAGAGAGGCTCTGTTCAGCCCTGAGGGGTATTTCCCAAAGTGAGATCACCAGTTGAGTTTTTATTTCAATCACTGAACAAACTGGAGATGAGGGCAAAGATTCAGAACTTTCAAGAGTATTTTGATTAGTATATTTTCTTGCTGGAGAATAACTTACCCATAGTCCTAAATTATGTCCAAAGTTGGTGTTTCCTCTTATACATCTTGTACAATCATTTTCAGCACTTATCATACAAAGAAAATTCACATTATTCACACTGGACCTGAGTTCAAAGTGTTGAGTTCAGCTGAACTTGAAACAAAGTCTGAGCTGATTTGAAATGTGATGCCAACAGTTCTTTTGGTTTATTGCAGTGATTTCGTTTGTTTCTCCTGTAATATTTTACCGTCCATATTAGAAGTTTAATGTGTGCTGCCGTCTGTCTGTCTCTTGTTTTTTGTAAATTGAGTCGGTCTTTGCTTGATGTCTCAGGTCTGTGAGTTTCAGTGTCTGTGAGTCAGGAACAAACAGTTCTTAAACCAGGCTGACTTACACTGGTCTCATTATCTCTGAGTTGATTTTATCAAACTGTTTAATCTGGGTTAGTTTGCTTTTCTCCCCTCTGATGACCTGAATCTCTTTATTCAGACTGTGTCTGGACTCAGTTGAAAGGACTTGACAGGAGTCTTTTTAACTGTAATCTTTGTGTGTTGTCCTTAGTGTCGGGGTGGCGTTGCTCTGCAGCTTCTTGCTCGGTTTGGGCGACAGCTGCTTCAACACTCAGCTCCTCAGCATCATCGGCTTCATGTTCCGTGACAACAGCGCTCCAGCCTTTGCTGTCTTTAAATTCATACAGGTGAATTTCAGACCCAGCTCACCATAACATAGAATAAGTTTAGGAATAGAAAGTGTGGAAGAAGATATTTGGAGTATAGATTCATTATTCTGCAGCCACACAGGACCAGCTTCCTCGTGGATGTTATCTGAGTTTGACTTTAAATTTCTTCATTCAGATTGACAAATGTACATATTGTTGTATTTTCTCTCCAGTCCATCATGGCCGCTCTGGCCTTCTTCTACAGTAACTACCTGCCGCTGCACTGGCAGCTGCTCATCCTGGTCGTGATGGGTTTTCTGGGCTCCATGACCTTCTTTATGGCGGAGGGGGTGGCCGAGTCCAGCAGGCGAGAATCGGACTACGCCAGCATCTGAAGTGTGTCTGAGGACGAGGAGAGCGCGGCTGGAGGCGTTTCTGTCTCCACAGCTGGAAAAATCACCCGGAGACGACGCTGAACGTATCCCAGCCTGCCACTGTGGTATGTTTGGTTTTTACAGAGCCATCCCGTCTGTACAAAGCCCGGCAGTGGCTGCAGGAGCCAAACATTAATCTCAACTTTAACATTTATCTGTCCTCCATCTGAGGATGTACCGTGCGCATACAAGATATACCTCATTTTGGTTTGTTCTGGGCCTCGTTGTTATTATTTTGTGCACATGAATTTGACATTAATTCGAACAGATTATGAAAACATGCTTTAAACTGACTTCACTGATGGATAGGGGTTTGTTAATCAAACAAAAGCACTTTACTAGTGCCTCTATGAAGAGATCCTGACAAATAATGCTGACTTTACTGTGAAGCAGCTGAAAGTTTTAACACAAAACTTCCCCAAACACTCTCTGACTGACTTAAAGGATCAGCCTGGTGATTTTCTATATTCTTCCTCTTGTCAGCAAAACCCCATGAAAAGACCAAACCAACACTGACTGTATCTACTAACAAGTATCAGCCTGATCTATCTTCTTCCTCTGTGCCATAAAGCTCCACTGTTGGCTAAAAATACAGATCGCTGAGCCTCACCGTCTCCTAACAAGTGTTGTGTGTGTATCTGGACCCAAACACCGTCCTGCTGCCCCAAATACTCACTAGAGACCAAATGTGGATTCATCCACTGCTGAAAATAGTCCCCAACAGATGCACTACTTCCTCCCGTTTGTTTGGTAAAAACCACAGTGAGCAGCTGTTTTAGGAAATGAACCTTTTAAAAAATAAAACCATATATTTGTGAGGCATTTTTTGAAGATTTACATCTTTAGTATGAACCAATGAGCTCGGAGCTGAGAGCCACTGACAGGAAGTCAGAAAATACTGAGAGACACACAAACATGTTGACGATTTGAGTCTTTTCATGGGATTTGATGACAGTTAAAAAACTGGAACGATGCCAACCTCATTCTTAATTTTTTCCACTTTCTTGTGACATCTCTTGCACTCACAATATCATGTCATGTACGCTGATTCAGTCTTTATTACAATGACATACTGACAAAACAGCTACTCGTGGGCTCCATAAATCTGTCAAAGACTGTGATTCACGCCACATGAAGAAGTTGTGTTGTGTATCCACTGCTGTACTCCTCAGTCTGTCCCACATGTTCCGCCACAGTCCCAAGTCAATCAGAACTTTAAAATGGACTTTTACAACAGATATTTAGCAGCCAAGCCTTCCTCAGCTTTGGACAGTGACGTTCATTTGAAGACGTGCCAGCAAACTGGGAGCAAAGCAATGAAAAGGGAAACTTTATGAAGAAACTGAACTTTCTTTTCTTTTTGTTTGAGTGTGAGATCCAGTTTCACTCTCGTTCTTCTGTAATGCTGTTTGTCTTCTTTTCTTCTTCCTATATCAAACAATATGTGCTGTATAATTGGTTTGGCTGTAATAAGATTGAGATCATCAGGACGACCCGTGACTCTGCATTCCAGGAAGTGTTTCGTAATCACAAGTCGGTGACAGCATTTAGTTCCAGTACAATTAATAGAGGCTGTTTGGTTTGTGCCAGAGGAAAGAAAAAAATTGTCCTTTTCTCTCCCTCGCTTCTTTTTCTCACCTCCCAATATGCTTTGGAACAATGAGATGGTGAGTCGAGAGGAAGTGCACTTTTTCTCTTTCATGTTTCACATTGTCACCTTGGTGAAAACAGACAGTTTTCCTCCACGCAGCAGCGCAGCTCTGTGGCTGAGTGTCAGTCCTGTTCCTCACAGGATGGATTGTCAACACGTTGCTGATCTTACAGGCTACTTGATTGAATTTGAGGGAGAGTTCTGTGAACAGCAGAATGATCCAGATTAAAGCAGCAGGCAGGTCAAGATCAAAACACGCTGGTTCCCATGATTCCCATCATGCAACTTGATAACATCTTGTGTTAAGTTTTCCTGCCTGGATGTTCAAACTCCACACATCCAGTTTGTGACACAGGTTTTCTGTTAAAAGTGCCCTGTTTACTTCAAAACAAACCATGCACCTTAACTTGACCTTTGTCACGCCTTTACAATGGCCATCACAGCCTCACGAAGCTGCTCGTGGAACTCTCTTCTTTTCTTTTTGATGAGCACACATTAGGAAAGGTTCCCCTCAAATCGTCACTCATTTTATCTGATCTGATGCCAAACCAACAAAGTGCTAAATATGGGCCTTTAGACTTGTTTCTTCTCCAGACAGCCTTCTGTATTGTTGTCGTGGGAACGGCCAACAAGGAACTATCTTAGATGCTGTTTTTTTCCTTTTGTTTAAAGTGTCAAGTTTATGAATTACATGATATTATTCTGGTTAATTTATTGCTGAATGAAACATAAGTTGGGTTTGCTCAGGTTTTGTTTCATGTTGTGGCGGCAATGGATGCAATCAATCTCAAGGATACGAAGGGAAATGCATGTTGACTATGAAGGTGATTTTATACTTGAATGTAGTGATTAAGAATGACACCCAAACTTTTGCTTGCTTGTTTTTATTATCAATAAAATATTATTTTGAACATTAGTGTTGTGCTTTACCTGCTGTGGGAAAACCTGTTTATACTGAGTAATCTGAACAGAGCTGTGATTAGCATGAAGGTAGGTTAGGTTGTGGGAGGTTACACTGATTTTAAGTTAGATTACATTAATAATGGAATGGCTCAAATTAAGATTTGATGTGTGAAAACATCCAAAAAAAGTCATCCAACATCAAACAACATCCAAAGTTACGTCCATCTTTTTAAACTCATGTCTGACTTTCACACATACAACAAACAGACAACACAAATACACAAACAAATAAAATACAGTGAAACAGAAAATGTGTAGAAAAACATAGAAATATAAATACACAATCACTCCTAAAACAAACCGATATTTGCTCCTATGAATAAAACGTCGTCCCAATAAAATTAGAAGGTTGATAATGAAACATATTTTATTCATATGAATAAATTAGAATAATTAGAAATAGACGAAAACGTTTTTGCCCAACAGAAATACGACATTTCTTCTACTCAGTGAACGCAGCGTGATCGCCTCTCGTTGCCTAGTGACGCTGCGCGTTGCTTCCAACGTGGGAAACCGCAGAGGGTAGTGACGTCAAGTTAGAGCTAACTCTAAAAACTACATCCGGTCACAAGCTTGAAACTTAAAGCTGGCGAACACCAATGTGAAAAATTCAGGATAGAATGGTGAAAATGTGGCACTAATTAGCATAATTATATTTAGAATTAAACTATTTTACCAATTTCATTTCAGTGTAGCACCGCTGTTCTTCAGAATATGTTTGTAGGTTTCATTAAAGCTTTACTTTGAAGGGTAGTTCAGTGTATTTCCGGTGGGTCCGTGCGGTTTGACGCAGCCGCGGTTTCTGTTTTCTCTTGAACTTTATTTCATTCTGCCTCAAACCTCCGAGATTAAAGCTGCTCGTTTGATTCGGGATACGGAAACTGACGTTAGAGAAAGCTCGGAGTCATTTGAACATTTATTTTATATTTTATGTCAGAATATTTTTTCCATTAATTTTTAGTTCTTATGTCAAATATGGGCACAGCGGTGAGAGTTTGAGTTGGCTAACGTTAGCTTCACTTTAGCGGCTCTTTAACGGCTGTTTTCTGTCTCATAAACAAACAAAATGTCGGAGGACATCAGCCTGTACGAGCTGCTCAATCTGTCCATCAGGACAGCTCAGGGGGGGGCGGTCAACTTCGGCGCCCTGCACGCCCTGCTGCACGCCGTCCTGAGGCAGCTGGATGTCCGGGAGGTGAAGACCCGCTGGAGGGACCCTCCTCCCGGGGAGCAGCAGGAGGTTCAGGCCGGCACCGAGCTGTCCCCGCCCCCCTCCTCCGGCCCCGCGGCGGAGCAGCGGAGGCTCCGGTCCCGCATCCAGACCTGCGAGGAGGACATGTCCAAGGTGAGGGGACACCTGGGACACATGGGTCAAACTGTCCCCCTCCATATGATTCTCTAAATGTCCACGTTTAGTTTTACCAAATTAAAAACTGGGCTTTTATCTCTTAAAAAAAAATCAACGAGCTGAAAACTGACATCTGTCTGAAAGCTTCAGTTAGTATTTACAGATTAACATGTACTTTAGAATATGATGCACTGTGATAGATGAAACTGTATAAACCTGCAACAGTAAACGCCACTTCATGCGTCAGTAGTGATAATGTAATATATAATAGTAGTATAACGCTCACATTTTTCTGAATTACAGTACTTTTACTTTTGATACCAGCACTTTTCTGACAATGTCTCAAAACAGTGTTGATGTTTTGTTTTGTTGGACCAACAGTCCAGAACCCAAAGATATTTAATTAGAAACACTGTAAACTAATAAGACAAGGAAAAGTGGCTATTTCTACCATTTTAAGAAGCTGGAAGTGACAAACATTCATCAGTTTTTACTTTAAAAATAAGTCAAACGATTTATCACTCATCAAAGTAGTAGCTGACTGATTTTCTATTGATGGACGAACTGATTCATGGACTAATCTCTGCAGCTCTACACCTGTTTATCACCTGTTAGGACTCGATCACTCAGCATGTTAAGACATGTGAATCATCCTCAATAAAATACATTAGAAGTTTGTTTTCAACCACGCTACAGTGTAGAAATGTTCAGGTGTGTTGTGCTAGTCGCCACATCCCATGAAGTGATGTCTGAACAGGTGTTTGCTTGTGTCAGATGATGAAAACACCTGCTGTGACATCACTGATCAGGAGACACCAGCGGTGCAACGTGCCTCAGATTTGTAGCTCAGCCAGAGAAGGACAGCAGCATCTTTCTGTGGGATTTAGCGTTGATTCGTATGTTCATCCTCACTCTGCTTGTTTGGTTAAATGACCTTTTCTTTAAAGCACAAGAGTGAGAGTCCTCTGAGTCGGAGCCAGCAGTATACTCTCATTCCTCTCGTCCATCTCTGGCGGGCTGCGCTGAACGTTTCAGCATAGTATTAAGCCGTCGCTGACAGAGCAGAGGACAATAGGAGATGGGCGCCACCCTGACATCTCAGATGACCTCTGTGTGTCTCTGTTCAGGTTTCTGGCCGCTTCCAAAAGAGGGCTAGAAAGAGGCGAGGATCTTCAGCAGTACTGTTAGCTTTTATGCTAAAAGAGACAAAGTAGAGTGAATTGCAAATTTCGATCAGCGCAGAATGTTACAGACACAGGTGTTTCTTGAGACATTGTCTGGACTTTCCATCACCTTTTCCATCTCGCTCCTGATCTCTTTCCGTCTCCCTCTGTCTCCCCCTCTCTGTGTGATGGGGGTAATTAGTCCCCTGCAGAGATGAGTCTGGTTGTCAGGAGATGAATAGCCTTCAGGTGAAAAGCAGGACATCGGGCAGGTGCAGGTGATGCTGCGTCTTTCAGAAGCCCATCTGAATCATTCATGTCCTCTGTGGGCATCATTCAGGTCATCCGGCGTATCCACTGACTTAATGATTAGGTGACCCGGCGTGCCCTCGTCCACCGCTGTCTTCCCTCTGAAGGCCCCTGTTCTGTCAAACCCGGTCGTTTAGCCCCTGTCTGAAACATAACTACAGTATACGCCACATGTCAGGGGGTTCAGGCTGGATGCCACCTATTAACCTGTCGGAGGGATTGTATTGATAAAACGTCTGTTTGGCTGTGGATCCCCCTCCACCCCCTGCGGTGCCTGGTGACGTGTGTTGCTCAAAGTGCAACAACAGTCCGTTTCCAGTTAATAGCTGACTGTTCGAAATGAGGTGACGGCTTAAAGAGTAACAAAGATGAAGCTTAAAGCGACTTCTTCTGTCAACTCCTGCCCAGGAGGTCATTTTCTGGCCCTCGTTGTTTGTTTGCTTGTTAGTAAGTCAAAGTATATGTTGAGAATAAAGACTTTCTCCTGGGATGATGATGATGATGATGATGATGATGATGATGATGCCATGTCCCAAAGCACATAATCTGATAGAGATGCAGATGTTTTTCATTAGATAAATTTTATTTAATATAAACACGTGAGAGCAAAATATTATATCATTATTATTGCTTGAGGCAGTAGTTGACATAAAGTGTAGTTTACTGAGCAGAAGTGTCAAATGAAATAAAGACACCGGTCGGAAAGAGGCGATGTGTGCCGTGTGCTGTGACTGCACTCATTAACAAGCTGTTAGTCATTCAGAAGCTCTGTGGGGTCGCTATGCATCAGCTCATGTCCGGGCACATTAGACTCAAGTTAAACACCACCTCACATGCAGCTCAGGAATTTCCTTTGTTTCAGTTTGTGTGAGACACACACACACACACACACACACACACAAATATGCTCCTAATTTACAAATTCAATGACAGCGTTTACTCTGCCAACAAACCCTGACAGTCTCACAGGAAATTGAAATGAGCCGGTTAAAGAGGATTTTCGGCCTGAGATAACAAATGTGTAACAGCTTTATTTGTCTCATCTGTAACACCTGAATTTTTCTTCACCCTCTTTGTCAGCTTCTGTTGGGGTTCTGTCTGCTTTCATTGGTGTCAGAGGTCAGATGAATGGAGCCAGATTCTTGAGACATCAGAGTTTCTTAATGAGTTCTTAAATCCATGTTCTCAGGTCGAGCCATCAATCTGCACAGTCTGTTTATATTCTACATGCTGAAGAACAAAGTCATTTAAACTGTATGGCCAATGGTCGATTGTATGTCTGTTGTCGTTGTAGGTCATGAAGCTCATACAGGAGCTTCACGACCAAAAAGACAAACTGAAGGAAGAGATAAAGGAGCTCCGCCACCAACAGAAGGTGAGATGATTACTGACAGAATAGTCGTCTCGCCATTGCACTGTATCCAACAGTGATATAATAATAGTCTTTAAATGTATTTCTGACATAATCAATCTAAAAAATAGTAAAAAATAATACCAATCTCGAGATCTACTGTGAAATTTAAGTCTTTCCAGGAGTACTGAGGTCAATGACTTAATTTATTGATTGGCAGAAAAATAATCTGCCACTAGTTTATTCTTTATTTTTTATTTGGATCCCCATTAGCCTCCACAAAGTGGTCTCCACTCTTCCTGGGCTCCACAGAAAAAAACAATGAATAAAGATCAGTAATATTAAGACTATAATATTCTATCCCCAGTAGAAATTACATTCTTGCAGCGTGGTGTTCTCTCTGTATCCAGATGGTTGGTGCTCAAACAGAGACGGTCACTGCTGTGGAGAAGTGCTGCCACCGTGTGGAAGCCCTGGAGGAAACTGTGGTGAGTTTTCTCCATACTGCAGGAGACAGTATGACATGAAGTGTACTGCTCACTTTATACTGTTCATACTGCACATGGCTGCACATTGTTACAAACAACCTCCTGTCTTTCTTTTCCATATTTCAGAAGTTGTTACAATGACCCATTTTCCACAGATAAAGATTTAAGTCTCATCTCCTGTGTTCCCGCTGTGACAGAGATCTCTGAGGGACACATTTCAGCAGTATCCAGACCCAGAGGAGCTGAGTCAGTGTGTGACCTGGGACGCCATGCAGTCAGCTCTGCTCAGTGAGAAAGAAAGCCTTCAGAAGGTAAGAGCCAGAAGTGATCGGCTGCCTCTGAGCCTGGACATCCACCACCAGGAGGCTTCTTTCAGCAGTTTCAAGCTGGTGCCTTACAGCTTCAGGTTCAGAGCTCAGCCCTGGTGTAGGTTTAATGTCCCCCTTGTGTTTGCTCAGGTTTCCTCCCACTGTCCAAAACTTTGCACAATGAAGCTGCAGCATTAAAACCCAAAGCCAATCAGAACACGGCGTGAAATGATGAAATTAAGTTTATGGGACCAACAAACAAGACCTCTGGGACCAAAATATGACCGTATACCAACAACGCAAGCTGACGGGCCTCTGCTCTCATATACTCTTTTCTGTTAACGTCAAAGTGCTTTGATTCACCACGCATTCATCACACAGTCCGACAGCCTCATCGTCTGATATCCCACAGTCTGACACAGACTGCAAATACGATTCAATCAGACTCACCTCACAGTGTGAAATGCAATAACTCATACAATCATCGTCACATAACAACAGACACACTTACATCACAAAGTATTGAATCAACAGGAACCTAAAATAATCCAGACACCTGAGGATTGTCTCTTTGTCCCTTTTAGCATGTCTCTGTGTCTTTTTTACAGGAACTTATAAATTCAGGGGTTTTCGATCCAGCCACAGTGATCCAACCCACATACACACCCTTCAACAGCAACTTCACGGCACCTTCTCATACCAGCGCACCCTCCTCCCCCTGCCGTGCTGAGGACACTGGCAGGCCAGCAGCTCCTGGTTCTCCATTGATTTCTGGACAGTTTTCAACTCTCCAGGAAGCGACGGACTCCCAGACAGCCACAGAGACCCCTTCAGTCCCTCGAAAGGCCAACGGCTCAGAGTGCTACCCAGAGACGGTGGAGGCCCTGACGAACGTCGGCAAACTGAAGGAGACATTCAACCAGCTGGAAGCTCGTGTTGTGGCGCTGGAGGAAGGAAAGGTGGACCAGTCACAGCTGACACACCTCAGAGAGCTCATCACCAACAAGGGTAACTTTACGACTCACTAACCCAATCAGCTTCTCACCAAGAGTAATAAGATCATACATGAACATTTTGAGCCGAAACATTTAATAGTTTTGCATATTTTACATTTTATTCGTGTTTTTTTGTTTCTATTTACCACACAGACATGAGAGTGGTGTCAATCTTCTCTCCATCCGGAAAAAGCAAATAAAGATATTTCCCTATTGCTTTAAAACATATTCCTTTACCTGCGACATATTGCAGGAGATTTTAGCAGATTAAGCCTGAATCTGTTACTTCACTTATTTGTACTAATGGCTTTATGACATTTTGCACATTTAGGTTCACAGGATGCAACAAATAACCTGATGGATCAACTGCACCAGCAGAGAACTTTAATAGACGGCCTGATGAGCGACCGGGAAAAGGTGGGTGAGAAAAACACTTTTTTAGAGGTAGCAAAATACGATCCAGAGGGTGTTCCTGCTTTCTTAAACTCAACATCAGCACTGAGACAAAGTCCTCAGTAGCACAAACTGTCTTCTCTGGTTCTGATGATAATGTGTCTGTCCAAAGCTGGACAGTTTGGAGGATGCATTAATGAACCTAACGAGCCGAGACAGAGAAACCACCTCAGAGGCAGCTACAGGGAGTTCCTCTCCTGAACTCAGGCAGCAATTATCCTACCTCAGGTAAAGTCAGATGGAAACACACAGGAAGAGGGATCAGTCTCAGAATATATGTCTCCACTAACAGCTTTTACAATGACATAAAAAACTCGACACTTTTTCTTTCATAATATCCTTTGTTTGGGTTAAAAACATGAGCAGGCAGGACAGAGGCAGAGTTTAGAAGAACACTGTAGTGGTTGTTCACAGTAGCTGGCGACGATGTCGGACTTGCTTTATTTTTACTTTATTTATATTTACATGCAATCTTTCTGGTTGTATTCTACTTATATTCTCTTCTGTGGAATAGTGGAGAAAAACTTCAAGTTGTCCCAACTTCAGACGTTGGTGTGTTCTTTCATGTTCACTGTGTCCAGGAGGTCTGTGCAGAAACTGGAGGAGGACATGAAGCAGCTGAAGGCTAAACAGGCTTTAACTGAGGAGAGAAGAACAGAGCAACACTTACAAGCTCAGGTCAGACAGGAAGACATGTTACTGAGGGACAGTTTTTCAACTACAGTCAGTCACCAAACAGAGACGCATAGTCGTTAGTGTGAAGGCCATCTATTATCATCCTGCTGCAGCACTGACAGGCCTGTGGTTCTGAACCTGCACTTTCAGCAGCAGCAGTTTACACCCACACTTTTTAATAACTACATACATCAGTCTAACCTCAGTTCTTTGCCCTCTGACCTCAGCTGGACGACCTGCGAGGCATGTTGGAGGACATGATTCTGTCCTTGACCTCTCAGCTGTCCGGCAGCCTCCAGGACCAGGCTGGGCAGGATGAGAGCGATAGCCAGGGCCTCGGCGGTCCGAGTATAGAGAGTTCAGCTTTCACCAGCAGCACAGTAAAGAGGAGCGGGAAGCTCGGCCGTCTGTTCCAACACTGTGAGCAGCTGCAGGACACAGTGAGCAGCCTTCTCCAACAGCACACTGGAGGCAGAGCAGGGCCACTGAAGGACATAGAGGCAAGCTAAGTCAGGACGCAGAGACAGTTCAGTTAACCAGAAGCAGACGTGTGTTGATTCAGCTGAAACTAAACTAAAACCGCTATATTGAGTGTTGGGCTGTCTTCCAACTTCAGAGGTCTGGTCACTTCACTCTTTCTCCACACCAACAGATTCGTTTCATTTTCAAATTTGTAGTCTTCAGCCGATGTCGACTCAAGTGACATCACACGGCTCCCCCTGGAGACACTAAAGGATTTACACTACGTTTTTACTCCCCAACACCTGGAAACACATGTAGATGAGACCTGCAGCTGTGCTCAAAACCATCAGCCATGATCTCAATGAACATGTGTGGAAATTTGGACATGCTTTTATTGATGCAACACTTAATTTTTACTTTTAGCCGACTTATGGCGAAATGTGCCCACTATATATTTCAGCATGACTGTGTCTGTGTGTGCGTGTGTGTGTTTGTGCGTGTGCCTCAGAATGTGGAGCTGGTGAACAATGTGCAGAAGGTGATCCTGCAGCTTCAAGCAGAGTTTGAAAAACTGCATGAAACCACCAGGTGTCTGCACGACGACAACAGACAGAAACAGAGCCACATCGAGGTAGACGGGCAAAGCTTTATGTTTTTCATCTTGCTCTTTTTTCTCTCTGAAAAATAAGCTTAACTTTGTGTACCAGAAATGTATTTCTCTCCTCTCCTGTTAATAATTGCTGAATACAACAGTTGAACTCGTTTCCACAGGATCTGTACAAGACGACGGAGGAGCTGGAGGAGAAGAAGGCTGACAAGCAGATGGTTGAGAGTGAAATCGTAAGTAGGTTCATTTGAACTTACTGAGGGGTAAATAGTTTTGATACCAGAAGAGTCAGTCGGGTCTACACAGATACTGCATGTGCAAAATACACGAGTTCATATTAGCTATAGAAGCAGCAACTCATTGGTTAAGAGGAGAGAGGATCATGGTGTCACTTTCACTATATTTCTGTTTCTTGAAGTCTTAAGCACTGACCAAACCCATGGCTTGCAGAATGTATTAATTCTTACAGGACACATATACAAATATTCACATCACATATTTGTTATTGTTATCAGTGGAACAAAAGCAGCTGTAAAATGCTGATCATTTGTTTGCTGAACAGATTTTGGCTCTTGTATCGCACTCACTCCTGAAGGCCTCCCCAGCCTCTGTCTTTAGATCCTAAACTTGTTGTTGCCTCTTCATGCCTGAAGAAAGCTGATAAATCTGCTCTGGAGAGCAAAGTGAGCCGTCTGCAGTTTGACTCTGTGACAGAGCAGCTCAACGCCATGTTCCACGAGCTGCTGAACAAGGTGACCGGCCAGGAGCAGGACTGGCACAAAGTCATCGACAAGCTCTCCACTGAGATGGAGTGTAAGGTAAGTTCTGTTCAAACAGGAGAATCGTGGCGGTGACTGTAGCCTCCAGTGATGGATGTGAGGGTCTTTGACATGATATTTGTGTTCTGATCTCACTGCAGTTGAACAGGATTGAGTTGGACTCTGTGAAGAAGCAGCTGGAAGGTCGCTGGAAGAACATCCACGAGAAGCTGCAGGCTCAGGGAGCTCCAGAGCACGAGGATGCTGCTGGTTTGAGAAAGTACATGTTAACATCATCCATGTCATACCTACTTATGGGCCTCGCATCCTGTGAGACTCAAGAACTGTGTAACATCAGCTGTAAGACGAAGGGACGTTTCTTTGTGTTTATCTGCAGACAACTCGTGGACAGATTTCACTGCCTGTCCTGTGACCGACCTGTTGTCAAGTACACCCCCGGACCGTGAGTCAATACTAATCACAGTGACTATTTCTTTACCAGATTATCATGATTTACATTATTAGATTTGTACACTGGGTTTGTATGAGTTAAGACATTTATATTCCAAATATCTGCATTTTTCTTATTTCTCAGGTTACAAAATAAAATGACGTTCTGCCCTATAATATTACGTAGCTCCTCTCTAAACTCATCTACTCTTGTATGTTTCTTCTTCGGGCGATAAAAGGCATTCGGTGAAGCTGCCTTCCACTCCTGGATTCCCTGCACACAAGTCCATCAGGCCCTTCACTGTTTTTGCTCTGGAGCAGTTTCGACAGCACTACAGGAGGTGAGATCCGAGTTCCTTGCAGTTTTCTCATTTCATCTACTGTTTCCTCTGTTCAACAGCAGGTGGCACACAAGTCTTAAAAGCTTAAAGTCCAAACAAATGGACCCATCAACATAATGTCAGTGGAAGTGTTGACGTCAGACAGGTGTTGCTTCAAACTAGACACATGGTCTCCACACGGTCTTCAAACAGTCTCAGTATCTGATCCATTGTAAGCTGGTCCTGTTGTCTCAGACTGAAACCTGGACAGGGGACAGGACAGGACAGGGGACAGGACAGGACAGGGGACAGGACAGGACAGGGGACAGGACAGGAGGAGAGTTCACTCTGTTACAAGTTTAGGTCTGAAGCTGTTAAGTGAAGTTTGGATGGGTTTGTGTTCTCATGTGGAGCTCGTTCAGCAGCTCTGTGATTTTACACCCAGCCCAGGAAGAATTACAGCCCACATACATACGTCTTGTAATTTAAGTCCGTAGAGACACTTTACATTTCTAAATTGTGTCTCCTTCTACACTTCCTATAAACAATGTTCACTGTTTATACATTTCATTAGCTCAAACTGAACCAATCACACAGAAGCATCAGTCAAAGAAAGAAAAAGTAAAGACAAATGTTTTGACTCCACAAGCTCATCCATGTCATCTTCCTGGTTCATGAGCTTCACGTGCTCTGTTTCTTAAGCAGCTTAATGACTTTCAGAGACACATTTAAGTGTCTGTGTTAATAATTAAATTGCAGCTAAATAATTACTGGTAAATAGCATTGATAATAATTCTCAGCCTGCCAGTGGTGATGGTTTTCATAGAGCAAATCATCGTCTGTTACAGAACCAGATCCTGTGATTTGCCCCTGGTTTAAAGGGAAAATGACAACTTTTATTACACCTGCCCCTGTAATATTAATATTAATAATAAATGAGGCTTCAGACAGGATGACATTTTAATAATACGTGTTGGGATAACTGTGCAGCAGTAAATTAGTTAGGACACGTAAAAGAAAATAGTAAATTGGATGAATTATAAGAAAAGGAGAAACATCTACAACAATAGAAGTAATGAGTGAAAATGTATTTGCCAGTTACACTGAACAAAAATATAAATGCAACACTTTTGTTTTTCCTCCCATTTTTCTTTTCTTGTGGCCCGGCCTCAGACACACCTGTGCACTAATCATGCTGTCTAATCAGCATCTTGATCTGCCACACCTGTGAGGTGGAGGGATCATCTCGGCAAAGTGCTCACTGACACAGATTTAGACAGATTTGTGAACAGTATTTGAGAGAAACAGACCTTTTGCGTTATAGAAAAAGTCTTAGATCTTTGAGTTCAGCTCATGAAAAATGGGAGCGAAAACAAAAGTGTTGCGTTTCTATTTTTGTTCAGTGTAATTGCAGGAATGTAAAACGTCACTTCATGATGATCCTCTTCCTCCTGTTGAGCTTGTTCAAATCTGTAAATCTGCATGTGTAATGAAGGAGAGAGGCTGCAGACACTCGGATTCTCTGTCCTCATGCCTCCATGTTTCTCTCTGACCAAACGTGGGGCGAGCGGGTCTCTGAGCCGACGGACCACAGTCACCCCACCGTGTCACGGAGCTGCGGGGGGAGTCACACCGTCACCTCGGCCAGCCAGCGACGCACCGGCCTGCAGACCGTGAAGCACCACACCCAGACTGAGGTGGACGGTACGATTCAGGTACGATGACCTACCGTCACTCTGATCTCAGCAAGAATCAGAGTGATGGTATTTATCTAAAGATATGGTCTTGAAACATAGAAAAATCAATCCTCCAATGGATTCATTTAGAAACTCAGACAGAGCTGAACTTTCACTTTTGATACTGTCTGTACGTTCGACTTTAGATAAGTTTGTGAGTGCAGGACTTTTACTAATAATGGGATGTTTTTACACTGTGGTGTTGCTAATTTTACTGAAGTAAATGATCCAAGTGCTTCTGGGTTTGTTTTAACAAAACAAGTGAATTCATCACAAGAATGAACAGTATGAAAGTTTTTAAAAGACAATATTTCTCTCTTGAGACTGTATCTCACAACCAGCTTTGTCTCTGTTTGTGTGTGTGTGTGTGTGTGTGTGTGTGTGTGTGTGTGTTGACTGGTTAGTCAGAGGAGGTTGACATCGTTGGACTGGACGGGCACATTTACAAAGGTCGCCTGAACGCAGCTGCTATCAGAAATACAGAAACTAAACTACCTACGATCTCGACCAAAGACGGTAAATTTATTGTTTAACTGTCCGTAAATGTGAGACCACAACACTCTGTTATGAAGGTTAATGTCTTTACACTTTGATAAAGTCACAGCATTGTACAAGTAAAGGCAGCAGAACAATTACTGTGAGATTCTACAGTCAGAGCAAATACTTTTCAATTGTTCTCTTTATTTTCCTCTGAGGCGTCTGTAGGTAGCTGTGTTTGTAGGATATTATCACATCATTATCTGAGCTGTCAGCAGCTTTAGCCCCGGAGCTTTGGTGGCTTTGAACCTTTATGTGAGACATTTGATTTGACAGCTGCTGAAGCTCTCTGCCTGCACGCTGCTGTCAAACATGATTTATGAGAACAAATGCCATTGACTGTCTTTTAGTCGAGAGCTGGAGACGTCAAGGTAAGAGACGGTCGGAGAGGTTTGTTAACTGTCACTGTTCCTGTTCCTCTGACGGCTGCAGGTATCTGCAAAACCAAAGACAAAGCCAAGTGCTCCCTGTCCCACAAACCGGCTGCCTCTCCGGAGGGGGGACACGCCGCTCCGCTTCTTCAACCCCACAGTGCCAAGAGCGCCCAGTGCAGCCGCTCAGGTGAGACACACACTCAGGTAAAGGTGTGACAGCTCTCCCCAGGCTCCCGTCCCCGGTTTCCTCTCATAGTCTAAAGATGCCATGTTGTGCTCAGCTCCTGTTCATTGGCAGGATCCTACGTTGTTTTCAAAATGAATAAAATGTCTGAAACCTGTGTGAACACGTCACCCTCCTGAACTGATCAGTGCATATACACGACTAAAGGTATGTTATCATGAAGCCTGTTACCGACGGGCTCAGTTCATCATCACAACCAGGAGGCGAGAACCTAGTGTGAGACGAAACGGGGAAATGAGGTTGTTGTGGCAGCAAAAAGTAAAATTAACATATAGTAAAATATACAGTATGGTCACACAACTAAAGTGGAGTGTTGCTATAATAAGTGCAGCTATAATTGCCACTTCGTGACCCCTGCAGCTGAGCTAACCCCCCCTCCCGCTGTGTGTCCAGCCTCCAGCTCGGGCCGGGACTGGCCCGTGTCCACTCTGGGCTGCGCGTCTCAGAGCTCCATCACTCAGGCAGAGAGCAGCACAGAGCCTCAGACTGACGAGCCTGTCAACCTGTAGGGGGCGACACAAAGCCCTGGACTCTTTACATGTCATGAACTTGTGCAGAGAGAAGGTAACCTGCTCTTTTCATTTGAATTTCATGCACTATGTGTTCCATAAATCGATGTTCAAACACCGAGTCCAGCACTTGTTTCCTTTTTTCTACTTTACATTTCTGTGATCAGCCGCTTTAAATATTATTATTCATAATTAATCAATAAACTTGAGTGTACATTCAATTACTTCTTGTTGCTCCAGAGGCTTTTACAACTCAGCTGGACAAACGGTGGTGAGACAGCAAACGTGAAGCCTTTCAGTATCTGCATGAAAGACTTTAGAAAGGCTTTATAAGTTGTAACTAATTTTATTAAAGGAGTCAGATGCTTCTATCTCAACCAGCTTCATGAACTCGTCACCTGGTGATGACAGTCCATCATTACTCAAAGACATGAAGATCAGTCAATCTGGAAAATTTCAAGAACTTTGAATGTATCTTCAAGTGCAGCGACAAAAGCCAACGCTCTGATAAAACTGCCCCAGGACACGAGACCAGGAGTCTGAACGGATGGTTTCTACATGTGATGGAGAGCTGAGTCACATGACCTGGCCTCCACAGTCACCTGACCCGAACCCAGCTGAGACGGTTCGGGATGAGTCGGACGGCAGAGTGAAGGAAAAGCAGGCAAAAAGCACTGAATGAGAAAGTTTGTCGTTCCCCTCAGCCGTCAGCATTTTGTGGCAGGAGGCCAAGAACCCGAGTGTTGCATCACGAGGGGAAACACATCACTTTGACCTTGATCTTGATCACTACTACCAACAGAGGTACATCCTGTTCACACCCGGCTGAGAGCAGGAAGGACTGATGAGTAAAGATGAAAGCAGGAGTTGACACAGACGAGGGACAGGCTCCGTATTTTGTCCTGTCATTGAAGAATTCAGCTTCATGTGAGGAGAACTTTGAAGTCATTTAGAAATATTTTCAAGAGGAAAGTACATTTACTCAAGTACTCTGTTGAAGTAGTTTTGGGGTGCTTGTACTTAACTTGGGTATTTCCTTTTATAAAATATAAGATTAAGCCAGAGATTTCAAATATTCAAACGTGACCTCTTATATAAAAAGTGTAGTTGGAGCTCTTTGCAGCAGAGGTGGAAGAAGTAAAGTACTTTACTGGAGTAAAAGTACAGCAGTTTAAAGTGGCTCTTTCAAGCTGTGATTTGTTGCACACTGCAAAAAGAGTGGTTTGTGTTTTCATGTGTATCAGCAGAAGCTCATTAGTCCATGAGGTTTTTCTCACTGAACTTTCTCTTTGCAGCAGTCAGGTCATGTTGTACTGTCACACATCGACTGATGAGAAACGGCAGCTCAGTTTGACACTGAGCTCCGACCACATCCTTCCTCAATCTTCAGTCTCACTAATTCAAAGAAGAGTCACTTCACAAGAGAAGCTTGGTTTGGGAAACGCACGTTTCAGTGCTTTCTCAACCGTCCTTCAGCTCTTACAGTAAAACCAAAACAAATGTGATGACACAGTGAAAGATGAACCCACAGAAAGTAGATCATACCTTGTTTTATTAAACATATAAATACAAATCTCAACAGAGGAAATGAACGCAAAGTACTTGAGAGAAATCTCTATAAAAAGAGCCATGGATTAGAACAGAGTGAAATTCTGAGAAAAATACCATCATCCACTTGGTAAGAGCAAAATAAAAGTTGACTGGGAGGTAAACTGTCTTACAGAAAAAATCACCCAGTTTGTAAAATCTTGAGGGCGGCTGGAGCACATCAGCTGTATGTTACAGTCTGAAGTACGGAGACGGGGTCGATCTCCATAATCGCCCTCCGCCGCTGCACGGATTTCCATAACAGAGCTAAGCCTGTAATCCACTCTGCAGGAAGCTCGCACAAAGACTCCCGACCTGCAGCTTGTTCATTACACGCAGCAGACGACGCGTCCCGTCACCAAAACTAATCAGTCAGGAGTTCAGCACATTTCGCACATTCGACATTTGCCTCAACTTGTCCACAAACCGCTGCACTGTTTGATTTAAAGGAAAAATCCGCCCTCGGGTCAAAATGTCTCTCAGCCTGATTTAAAGGACCACGCTGCTGCTTTTGTGTTTCTTTTTACTGCAAATCATGTCCATGTTTGATCACAGCCAAACATTTTTGTTACCATGTCGCTGTGTTCCTACCGTTCTACATTGACTTCCATTCATTTCAGTGAGCTATAAAAATCTGCAGATCTTTAACAGTGTGATCCACCACGGTGAACAGTGAACGTATACAAGTATTAGAAACATTATGTACTTAAAGTATCAAAAGTAAAAGTACTTATTATGCAGAATTGTGTTTTATTATACATTTTTTATTAATGGATTTAATTTATAATACATTTTATTAGCAGGTCATAGTTTTTGCATGAAAAGTACAACATGTCTAGTTGTGTTGTGCAGTAGAAGTATAAAGTAGCTTAAAATGAAAATACTCAAGTACAAGTGCCTACAATTTGTACTTGAGTAAATATATTTAGTAAGTTTCCATCACTTGAGGTAATTAGGGTGCGAATTCATCATTAAATGTTCTGATAATTGAATTATAGACGATATAAAGTCATTTTTAAAAGTAGACGATTATAAAAGTCATAAAAATTTGTGGTCGCAGCTTTAAAATGTCAGAATTTGCTGCTTTTACTTGTCGTACATGATAGTAAACAATGCTTCAGTCCTCTGATGTTTCACAGACTGCACGCTTGATGATAACGATAAGAATCAGCAGGTGCAGCCTTTTCAAATCGATCAGCACTTACACAGCGATACTGAGGCGTGAATGTTCACCGTGATGGATGACGCGAGTAAAGACAGCTGCAACAGTCTGCAAACTGACTCTCATGCTTCTCAAAACTCAATGAAAATCACGAATCTAAAAATGTCAAACTGTCTCACGTGATCAACAAAAATGTAAACATATTTTTGCAAAAACACAGCTATGATCCTTTAAAGGAAGTAAATTACCCAGAGAGAGCAAGTAAACAAGGATCTGATTCATTTCTGCATCAGATGTTAAAACAGAATCGTCCCAGGTTGGATCTGAACAGGATTTTGTGCAGGGACATAAGCCGACCTCCCCGAGACAGACTGGTCAAACCTGCACCGAAAAGAAACCACGCAACAATAAAACAGAAGAATCAGAGGAAACAGCTGATTGTCTGTGTGAAGCTCTGAAGAACTAAACCTGTTTGTCTTCCTCTCTGCGTCCTGTCGCTCCCTGATGTGAAGGTGAATCCAAGTTTTTCACTATTAAAACTTGAGACTAATCTACTGGTGTTTTTTGTGACGTACACCGGATCCCGTGTGAAGAGGGCAGCTAAAAAGAAAGAGCCGTCGAGGTTTTTGTGGATCTGAACAATCATTTAAGACTCTGGACTGAATCCATATCAGGTTGAACACAGATTTCAGCCTCCGTCGAGCTCTGCTGTAAATTCTTTCCCAGCAGTTTGTACTTGTTCAAAGCGTCTGATCCTGCCTGTGTCTGCAGCAGAGAATACATTCAGAGCACAGAGGCCTCTCCCATTCAGACTGACAGAGGTAGGAGTGGTTGAGCGTCTGAAAGGTTGTGTGGAAGATCACAGAGTCGGCCTCGAGCCCCCCACAGACAGAGACAGGGTGGAGGTCTGCGCCACAATGTTCACTACATCAGATTCATGTGCGCTTTTGTGACTTCATCTGTGCGTCATCATCAGCGGAACTGAAATCTTTTAGCTGACGATTTATTAACAAAACTGCCTCTCGTTATCAAAGTAAAGAGGAAATCGATGCCTCGGTTCTCCGTGAGGTTTGTAGCTGGACTCGCCAGAACACGAAAAACTACAATCCCGCTGAATCAGCAACTCAAAGTCTCCGACAGTTGGACTGAAATGATTCATAACAAAAACTCCATTAGAAATGTGGCAGCTCTCCACCTTCAAATAATCAAATTATTGCAAACTTTGCCGTCATGTCTTGACTTTACAGTTCATCTTTCTTTATCAACCCCGTGACACCGAACCTCCGTTTGTGCCTCTTGTGTATTACCGTTATGTTGGAAGCACAGAGAAACGTTCAACAAGCTTCCTGCTGCTCTGAAGGTTTTTCCAGAATCAAAAACTCTCAAAAGCATCTGGATGAAAAAAAAATCCTGCTGCAACATAACAAAGATTTTTAACCTGTTTCCTGAGTTACAATCAGAAACAATTTGTGTCTGTGCTTTTCTTCGTACAACATGAGAAACACCTGAACCCAAGTTTTGTATAAAAATAGAAAATAATACAACATCAGTGTAATCAAACAGAGAAGTGACGTGAAACTGCAACTTCAACTGACATTTGTAGTAAGATACAAGTAAACAGGTAAGATTTACTAAAGCTCCAGCTGTGGAACATGACGTTAAACTGCGGCAGAGGATCAGAAACTAATGAGAAATCTTTGTTAATGAGCAGCAGGCAGAATATTTCATCATCCAGCTCGTTTTGAATCTTGGAGGAAAAAACTTTGAGAAGAGCAGGAAGTGTTTTGAAAGAACCTTCTGGTGTTTGTGACTCAGATGTAAAAGCAGCACAGGAGATGCAGATGAGTGTCTGCACATGGAGCCTCTCCTGGCACATGCAATCCAGCCTGAAGTTTCACTGCGTCAAGCATTTTTATGGCTGCAGCTTAACACACATCCCCTCCGCACTGTACACATCCTCCAAACCACAGACACACACGTGTGGAAACATTTCATCCACAACCTTTTCCGATACGACCTCCGACCTCCGTTCCTCTGTTTATCTGCTGGTTATTGCCGACTTCCTCCCAGATTATTTCTGAAGCCTATGAAAGAAGAGTTTCTAAAAAAAAAAAAGAGAGAGAGATCACAAAGCACTTCAACAGATCACATGGCTCCGATCCTCAGTGAGTGCTCTGTCAGCTGGGCTGGTTTGCATTGATGATGAAAAAAAGTTCTGCATTTTTCCCCAAAACGTGTTTTTCAGAGACTCGGTGAAGTTTGTCAGTGTCATCGGCCTCCAGGTTCTTCCTCGGCTCCGATGACGAGTGATGAAGACGGAGAGGAAACGTGTCTCGTCTTCAGTTTAGAAAAACAAGAGAGGAAAACAGCAGTATCTTTGTCTTTTTCCATTTCCTCTCATTCCACACATGAAGCCCCCTCCCACCCCGACACCCCCTCCCACTCCCAACAGATTCATTTGGCTACCCTTGAACCAGCCTCCCTCCCTGCCCCCCCCCGTCGCTCCGCTCAGTCTCATCTCTGGCCGTGGAGCGCAGATACGACGGGGGGCTGCTGGGAGCCGCTGGGCTGGGAGACGGGGGGCCACATGGGAGTCTGTTGCATGTGGTGGTGGTGGTAGTGGTGGTGCATGTGGTGGCCGGTGGGCGACGACGGAGGAAGCCAGGCCGGCTGGTGGCTGGGCGGCGAGGAGGCCCAGAAGGAGCTGAACCCCGACGTGGAGGAGGGGGCCGGCGGGGAGCAGGCCATGGACACCTGGGAGGGGCCGCTGCCGGCGCTGGAGCCGCACTCTGACGCCCGCAGCTTGGAGAACATGGTGATGGCGTCCGGGAAGTTGGGCGGCGTGGCGGGAGTGTTTCTGGGAGTACACATCTGTGGGAGGAGCACAAGAGGAGAGACGTGAACAGGAAGTCGTTTTCTAAACATTTCTCAGTGTCACAGAACATAGAAACACTGGAGGCTCCTGAACAATAGAACCATCACACACGTTTGTCTCGACCACCAGCTTTAAGTATTTCAGCTTCTGAGGAATCAAGTTTTGTCTGTGAGTTCGGCAGATGGCTCTAAATACTATAATACCCATGATCCTCAGCCACCACCGCCATAAAGAACAAGACATTCAAAGAAGTGAAAGTAATCTTTATGGAATTAGTAAAAAAAACCTCTCAAACATTCAAAACGGATTCAGCAGCTGAAAGTGAACCAATTTAACAAGCAGATTTAAGTTGTGGAAACTGAAAACTTCTCAAATTATCTTCAAAAACACTGTTGTTATGGAGAAACTCCTGATTGTTAATGTTCGATAATAAACAAAGGAAATTCCTTGATCTTTGCATCAGAAGCAGAAAGTCGAGACAGTTTGTGAGAATGTTGCACGTCGCCACAAAGAGGTGACGGAGGCCATTTTTAACTGGAGCTGCCACCGGACCAGAGGTGCTTCGCTCATAAAAATGATTTAAAAACACAATTACGAGGGCTGAGAGTTCACGTGGAGGCCGGAGCTCGCCTCGGGGAGGAGACTCCTCAGTCTGATGGAGGCAGAATACCGAGGTCACGGGTTCAAGTTTCTCCAAACACTTACACTACAGTTAACTGTAAATGATTTCTCCATAACTGTTATTTCCCAAGATGAAATGTTTCTCCTTCACGCTGCCAGGAACAGTCTCGTTGAGAAATCCTTTAAAGAACTGAGCATCACATTTCAATACAAGCTGAGAATCAGACCAAACACGTCTGCACCAAGTGTCAAATATCGATGTTTGGTGTGAAACACTTTGTCAGATTCTTTGGCTTGTTTACTTATTGTCTGATCACGTTTCCTCTTTTAAAGCAGGAAAAGTTTGTGACTTTATTTATTTAAATGAAAAAAGGGGTGAAAGCATGTTTAAAGTCCCCAAACTAAAGTACCATTAGAGCACTGATAACAATACTCAGCCCAAATCCTTCATTTATCCTTGATTGATTTTTAAGCACGTCAAGTGTAAACATGTTGTCATCGCCCTTTAAAATATTCACCATGTGGACGTTTTTAAATCTGGACACTCACAGATCTCCTCTGGCTCCGACTGTGGACATGTGAGCTGTGAGCAACACGGCGCTAAATGCCAAAAGTCCTCAGTGAGAACATCAATTAGACAGTCATTTGAAAAGTGTACACACACACACACACACACACACACACACACACACACACAGATCATGTAGCAGCTACAAATAGAGGAGGGGTCCTCTCAGCTGTTCAACAGGAGGCCCGAGGGAGGACCAGGATATTTACGACAAACACAGTCAGGCATGCGCACGCACACACACACACACACACACACACACACACACACACACACACACAGAGCTGTTTCCCTTCTGCCCTTCTCTGTTTGGTTTATGAGATACAAGTTACAGTCATGATCTATGCTGTTTATTCTGATGATTAGTATTTATCATGCTGTCTGGTACATTAACACCAACATGTGACTCACTGCGTTGAGGATGAAAAGTAAACAGAAACGTCGGGACTGTTTTTGTTGTGACTGTTCCTGCTCGGCTCCTCGGGGAGCGCCGGTGATCAGGCTGAACCTCCGTGTACGTTCTGAACAATAACACCTCACACACCACTCCCCACATCTAAAACTACAGTATCACATATACACTACACACGACCTTCATGCATTAACCCCCAACAGACCAGATGCCGGTTGCTTGTTTGTGTTTAATACTTTCTTCCTCATATTATGTGTGAAACGTTTGCTCTGCGGCTGCAGACGTCACAGTTGTGTCTGTGCATGTCTGTTTGTTTGATCATGAATTAATCTGATCTGTGCTCGACTCTTCAGTCAGTCCTGCTTCAGTCCAAGACTTCACACTAAGAGCTGTTTTGTTGGAGCCTCCTCTCTGTTGACAGTCGGACTTTTCTTCTGTGGTTAAGAAAGAACTGGTGACAAACTTGTCCTCAGAGAGTTAATATTTGATTAAGGGCTCATTATTGCTGCAACGCTGACTTCTTTCTCCTCCTCACTCCTTGGCCTCGAGGCCATCATGCATCAGCCATGTTGGGCCGACTCGAGCACAGGAGGAGGCGGAGGAAGGGGGTGGGGGTGGGGGTCCACGCTGCTCTGCAGCTGATGCCCACCCTGAGTGTCTGGTTGCTTCAGTCTTTCTCTGTGTGCAGCCCTGTGCTCGTCCACACGGCAGAGCCTCGGGCCAGATGATGTCACCTCACTGCACCCAAAATAATAACAAACCCGGCCGCCGCCTCTCGCACACTTCCTCACTCTCTCCAGCTCCAACACGCTCCGCCCAGAGCGCCGGAGAGGCACGTACACCAACACAAGAGCAGCGGGAGGAGGAGGAAAATAAAAAACAGCTTCAGACTGAAAACAAAACACGGCTGCAGATGTTGGCACGCCGCTCCTGCACGATCGGGATCGGACAAATCCCAGGATGCAGCGCGGTCGGTCAGTGGGAGAAGATTCAGACACGACAGTTAAGAAACAGGATTGCATAAGCAGCAGTGGGCCAAGGACACAGACATCCCTCAGTACACAGTGACGCAAGTCTGCACAGCAACACAATCATTAGTTCATTCATTCAAACTGAGGTTTGTCAAGTGAATCCTCTTCATAAGCCGATAATTATTGTGTTACAGGGCTGCAATTACAGATTAAACAGCTATCATGACTGAACACACCCTTTCTTCAGCAGAAAGACTCTTAATGTAACTGTGATCTGAGGCAGACGCGCCCTCTGCCCCCCTCTGCCATGTGGTTTCAGTCCAGATGAAGCGTGAAGAGTTTCCTGCCCATGAGCTGGATGACCGTAAATAAAATGTAGTTTTACGAGCTGAATGTGAAATTTCACAGAACAGAAGAGCAACATTATGAAGAGCATCAGTGTGGACGTCTGTCAGAGTCCAGCTCCGTTCACCTGTTAAACACTCTGACGTGTTCACTTAGATGGTGTAAAAATTAAACCAAGCACGCTGTGGGTAGTTCAGGCGGCCTGGGAATTCAGAGCGTTCAACAAAAACAGTGTTTAAAAAAAACACGTCAGCAGCTGAGGACAAAATGCAGAACAGTTTTGTTTTTATATTTCATCTAATCCAGGTGTTGCCTGTTTTTAAAGTGTCTTTTTAGTGGCCGTGTTGTGAAGCAGCACCGATCACGCTTCACTCCTCATGTAGGAAAAGCTGGACCTGGTCTGACTGCTGAGTCCTGCTGGTGTGTGAAGACCAGCTGCGGGTCTGAACCTCTGCAGTCGGTCCGGCGGGTCAGCGGGTGCGTCCGTCCCACCGTCCGGTACGAGGGAATCAGCCTCGGCTCAGACACACATGCCTTAAGTCTAGTTTTTTTTTTTCAGAGAAACCAAATGCACTTACCATCTGGTGGTGATGACTGGGGATGTTGGCCTCCTGGAAAAAGGAGCTTAAGGCCGTCTGCAGAGAGAGAGAGAGAGAGAGAGAGAGAGAGATGAGTTATGAGCACTTTGATTTATTTCAATTGAAAACACAACATACAGAAGAGGACATGTTGAACGTTTGTCTTGTTCCACAGAGAGGAAGAAGTGCCCCCCCCCCGGTTCAGTTAACACAACTGGTCACATGAGCTCAGGGTTAAAACTCTTATCTCCATGCTGGGATCTAAAACAGGGTCTGACCACAGAGACTTAGACGAGTAAAGTGACTGAATGAGTGTGTGAGAGTTTCACAGGAAGACTTCGGGGTTTTCTAACATTGTATACAACAAACGATTAAATCAATTAACAGAGAAAATAATGTGCAAAGTGATTCTTGGTGGAAACAGTGACGAGGCGCAGCTCTACAGCAGAGAGTCTCCAGCCGGAGGCGGAGAAGCCGACAGAGAACAGAGACACGATAAGATGTAAACAGCAGCTTTCGTGGCTGCGTCTCTGTGCAAACAAGGAAATGAGCTGCCTTCTTGTATTGTTCCTCTTTGTTGTGAACACAGTCGAGGCCGACGTGAACACAAACACACTTCATGACCTCTGAGAGACAGAAACAACAGGCTGATAGCAGAGCCAGCCCAAACACGTCACATTCCTCTGAATCTGACGACGCCGTGATTCATGTTCCTGATGGGAAAGACGGAGGAAGACGCCGCTCCTGAGGCAGAAACTCTGCAGCTACGTGGACTTCATCACAAGATTCCAGTTTCTCCAAAGGACTCAGTCGTCCTCTCAGATGTTCAGAAGTGTTTGTGTTTATTCGCCCCGAACAGCCACTCAACAGATGTTAGCTGTGAGCTAGCAGGCAACACATGTACAGAAACAGAACTGAGTTCGACCTTATTAGTGCCATTTAAAAAAATCAAGTTTATACACATGTGAATCACTTGGTCCCACACGAGAGGCCCAGAGCAGGCCGGAGCGGCTCAGACGGGAGCGGGAGCTCGTTTTGCTGCTCAGCCTCCATTTCCCTTCACTGGAGGCCTCTTTCTTGCCAACACTTCAATGAATGCAGTGGTTTCCCCCCCGTCCCCCCCCCGCCCCTGGCGCACCCCCCCTGCCCCCGGCGCACCCCACCCCCACGCTCCGGTTGTTTGACAACAGCAGCAGCGCTGCAGGAATGTCTGCCGTACAACGTGACACACATATCAAAGCATGAAAGTGCTTTGCTGCTATTGTGTAAAGAGCCACCGGGTCCACGCTGGTCTTTGTCTCCTCTCAGTTTATTTTTCAGGACCAGGTTCGGTGAGCGTCACTCACTAATGTCTCACTGTCACCTCACATTTCCTGCTGCTGCAAACACAAACACTTTGGAGGAAACTTCACAGCGTAACAAACCTACGACCGACTACCAGGGTTCCTGTTAAAGTTTCTTTACTGTCTATTTCCTCTGTAGTGAAAGAGCAACACAGACGGTTCATGTAAAACCAACGGTGCTGCTGTGTTTATTAATGAAGGCCACTGTGAATCACCTGCTGTATATTCTCCACACTGTGTGTATCGACTCATTTGTCCTCTAATGGAGGACGAGCTCGTCACCAACTGACTGTTTGTATCCTGTCGAGCTTCAAACCAGTTGGAGTTGATGTTTAAAACACGTGATTATATCGGTCATGCATGTATGATTGTTGGCAAGCAAATAGCAAAAGACATAATGCTGCGTTCAATGTCACAACCGTGAGCATTTAGATACAATGCAGCCTCTTCTGTTCTCTTCATACAGCCGCCACAAACACAGTGATGATTTCAATCACAATAGTTTTAAGAACCTGTGATCACAAAATAATAGTGATAATCCCACCTACAGTTAAATTGATGATGATGAAATTGAAAGACTCAAAGTCCAACTCAAATATCGTTCCCTCGCTGAATGTTCATGTCAAATGTATTGAACCATCTTAAAGCCAGAATCTCAACAAACTGCATCTATAAAGTCTGATGAAAGCAGCACGAATGTTGTCGTGGCTCCGGAGCGACGGCCGAGGGCAGAAGATGCCTTCGGCCTCACAGCCAGAAGCTGAACACTGAGGAACAAAATCAGGCCACCGCCGTCACACCGACACAAACAATAGCCTGTTTACTACGTTCTCACACTGACTGAGAGCCGAACACAAAGCCACCCTGTCTACTCAACCTCACACACGTCAGAGCTGAAGGGATTAGCTGAATAATAAACAAGTGGACAGACAGAAATTAATGAACAAAAACACCAAAGGAGATGGTTCCAGCTTCAATGTGAGGATTTACTGCTCGTTCAGATTAAAAATGATATATGACAAACTCTGTCCTTAGAGTCTCGATCGGGATCAGGAAAACACGGCTGTTAAATTAGATGTTTAAGTAGAAGGATGCCCTTTAATCAAACTCAAAGTTTCACCAGTGTTTGTTTCGTCAGTCAGATGTTTTCCTCTTTGTTGTCTTTGGAGCTTCTGCAATGTTCTGCTGTCCAGGAAACATAAAGGTTCGTGACTCACTGCTGTGACAGAACAATGGCCTCTAAACACTGGAGTCAGTTACCAAACAGATTCTCAGCTCGCTCTCCTGTTTCACTTTACTTTCAAATCAGACGAACAAAAGCAGCAAACAGAAGCTGGAACCATCAGTTTTTCATGAAAAGTGACTGAAAGAATTCATCAATTATCAAAACAGAGGCAGATACATTTTCTGTTGACTGACTAATGGATTGATCAACTTTACGACTGAAAGGCCGCCATCAAAGCTGAAACCAACCAACTCCTCGACTCACTACAGCCTGGACTCGGTCCGACTCCACCGCCCAGCCCCCGATCGAGTTAAGATGACAGAGTCAATCACAAGAGCCTCCTGAGAGGAGCTGAGCCGAGCCGCCTCCTCCCACCCTCTGCTGAACCACCTGGTCCGGCTGCGGCCCAACGCCGGCCGCCCGGCCCCGACAGATTGGTCATTAAAGCAGACGGAGGAGTGGTCTGAGGAGAACCATCTGGAAGCTCAGGCTGGGAGTCAGAGATCCTTCAGGTGTCTGTCAGCTGCTCAACACAGGATATTACAGACCAGCAGCCACAGACAAAGTGATGTTGTCATTTCACTGGATGTTTGATCAAAGGTCTGTAATATGTCCAAAGACTAACCAGGAAGCCATTTTGAACCAACCAGTAGTGTTGAGAAGAAGAACTGTGAACCCACAATTAAGGTTCATTATTTGTTTTACTGATTAATAACATGTCAAACACGATGAGCTCAAATGTCTTATTTTGTCTCAAAGATGTTCAGTTTATAATCACATAAAAATCAGAAAATCCCACTGGAGGAGCTGAAAGCAGAGAAGAGATGAACAGTGTGATCAGTTCATTCAGTCATTAGCAAAGCAAAGCTTGTACATGAGAACAGCTGGAAGGATCATACATCTTAATCAGTCTATATATAACTAAATGGGATCAATGTCACCGAGTTCAGTCTGACTTCATCTCATGTTGGAAAATGATCCAATTGTTCAGCAGCAAATAAAAACTTAAATTCAGCAGATTTTTCCTCTGTCGGGTGAAAATCAGGTGATTGTTTTGAAGCTTTCTGTCAAACATGGAGGCTTCGATTCATCATCCTGAGCTCTGAGCCGACAAACCAGCCCAACCTGTACTTTCTAGTGTGAGTAATGGATGACGGTGTCTGGACATGAGGACGTGTTTTCAGACAAGATGGCATCAGACATTTGATCCTCCACGTTCACAAGAAGCCGTTTGTTTATAAATGACAGCCGTTAAACTAGAACACGACGAGTTAGCTTGAGAGAACATAATGCTTGATTAAGCCTGTGTTCTCCTGCCAGCAGCTAAGCTAAGCTAACAACAACTAGCTCGGCAGTGACACAGTGGATTCCTGTCGAGAATGTAAACAAAAACGGCCATTGAGTCGAGCACCACGTCCTCAGAGCTGCTAGCTTAGCTGCTGCTAGCTTAGCTGTTAGCAGTTAGCTGCAGGAGCGCATGGTCGCGGATCAGGACGTTAAATCCTCTACAGCACCGACACGGAGAGCTAATCTGAAGCCGTGGGCAGCTCACACACAGCGGGACCGTGAGACGGCCGGTCCCCGGGAGGAGGACACGGACTGCAGGCTGGATGAACCCGGCTCACCTCGAACTGCCAGTGGGCCGCCTGCAGCAGCTGCTTCGCCTGGTCGGCGGCGCAACCGGCCGTCAAAACAAACTGGTTGATCATCACTTGGTGCCTCAGCTCGTCCATATTCACCGACATGGCGGCTCCCACGAACACGCAGCTGCTTTCAGGTCGAAAACAAAAGAAAAAAGGTGACGTGTTTGTCCCTGAAAACGGAGACTCTGTGAGTCTGTCCGAGTCTCCGCAGCCTCAGCAGCAACAACAATATTTTCATGTCATCACCAACAACAAAGAGCAGCGCGCCGCTGATTGGACGGCGGCGGAGCGAGACACTACAACAGAGGCGCTGATTGGCTGCCACACAGAAGCGTTTAAATTTACTGGTGCGCTTGTTTATGTTTTAGAGACGCCGCCCATGGGTGGAGTCGAGCAGAGTCACAGTCAGTGAACTGTCTCCGCCCTCCCTGGTCAAGCTGCCGGGTTGTACCAGTGAAGTCTGTGGTTTGTACACGTGTTGTTCACGGCCGAAGGATAAGAAACACATGGAAATACAATACAAGAACAAAATGTAATAAAACTTAAACATACAAAAAGTAAATGTGGTGAAAACAGGAAGAGCGCTTCCAACAATAAGTGAGTCCACTGTAGTTTAACACGGAAGTTTACTACAAATCAAACAGATCAAAAGAAAATGAAAGGAAGAGCAGCTGTTTACACTGTTTGTTTGTGTTTATTAGTTATGTTCACCTCAGAACCTTCATATGAATATACATGACAATCCAGAACAGCAAAAGGAAAAAGCATGAGATTAGATTAAAAGACAAACAGAATTCATTGATGGATAAAAGGACGAAACAAGAAGCAGCAGAACAACAAAGATCAGATCTGATCAACAAAGATACAAAAACAAACAAACAATTATGAAACTGAAATTATACAAAGACTAATGGCTAAACGTGTTACGATAAAATGAACATGAGATAAAGACGTGTCAGAAAATAAACTTTCTATTGGCTCACTCTTCTCATTCGCTCTGGTTTGGTTCCAGTGTCTGAGCTTTGAAGGTCCATTTTAAATTCACTCATTTCACTTCCGGCCGAGCAGCCGTGTCCCGAAGCCTCCAGACAGACGTGTGTGGAGCGGAGGACCGAGCGGAGAACGGTTCTCCTGACAGAACCACGCCCAGCTCCTCGGCCTGTGGCTGCAGCTCAGGCCTGCGGGCCGCGCAGCCTGAATAATTCAGCTGTGCTGTGGGTGAAAGCACATGACGGAGGAAGCCTATCCATTATGTATTGTTGGAGCTGTTGTTACCTGAAGGCAGTTTGGTGCTGGACAACAGAACGCTCACATCTGAAGACAGGCTGAAGGAGGAAACCTGATGATGACATGTTGCATCTTTCACCTTTGAACCCGCAGAACAGTTTCCTCTGATATCTTCAAATCATTTCATCCCACACACACACACACACACGCTGTCTGTTGCATTACTTATCTTACAGTCTTCACCTGTATTGTCCCTGTTAAATGATGGATTGTGCTGATTGGTCAGACAAACCTTTGCAGCGTCTTCTTCAGTGAATCTTTACAGATGACTGTTTGTTTTCCACACCGACCTGCTGCTCTCTGATTGGTTAAAGACTCACCTTCATCCACCAAAACAAGAACATACAGTAAAACTTAAAGCTCTGCAGTGAATGATTAACATTGATCCATCTGCACATGCTGGACTTTGTCACAGAGAGCTTCCCAGAGCGCGCTGTGTGTTTTCTAAACCACATGTCTGAGTCCATGATGCGGATCTTTTTCACCCCCTGTGTTAGGATTTGATGAGTCTGGATGCTGATTCAGAGTCAGTTAACACACAGCTCCGAGTTTCTACGCCGGCGTCTGAATGTGCAGCTGAACACAAGCGTAGAGTTAAAATCAGTAGTTGAAGTATTCAGACCTTTACTACAGTAATGGTACTAATACCACACTGTAAAAATAGTGTTGATGTTGTTGTTGAATATGTTAAGTGTAAGTACAATCAGGAAAAAGTACTTAAAGTATTCAAAGTAAAAGTACTTCATGCACAAACATGGCCTCTGTGACTGACACTGAAACTAATGATTCTTTTCATTCTGGATTCATCTGCTCATTGTTTTCTCTGTTAATTCTCATTAATTGACAAATAGATTTGTGTCTGTCATCATAGATTCAGTTACCCAGAAGTATGTGAAATATGAAGTCATTAAAATTAGTACTGAAACCAACTCTCTCCTGTCTGTCATTAAATGGTATATGGCGCCCTCATCTGTCCAACACTAAGTATTACAGGTAGAAACAAGACAATGAGATTTTGTAAATATTTTTGGAGGAATACTGTAAAGGTTTTTAATACCTGGTGATCACGTGACAGATCAGTGTGTTGTATAAAAGGAAACTAGAAACGATGCTCAGTGAGTGAAGCAGAGTGACGGAGAGGAGAAGAGCTGCATGATGTCTTTTAATATTGATGGACTTTTACTGAAGTGAGTTTAGTTTCTTTAGTTCCAGTACGTTGCTTCATTGATAAGATCCAGTATCAAGCCTCTGATCGTTCATCGTGACGAGTATTTCATTGGTCTGCACTTGCCATCTGACTGTGTGTGTTTGTAAGTGTGTGTCCTCTGCTCTGTCTGTCTGTCTGTCTGTCTGTCTATCTGTCTGTCTCTCTGTCTGTCTGTCTGTCTGTCTGTCTCTCTGTCTGTCTCTCTGTCTGTCTGTCTCTCTGTCTGTCTGTCTGTCTGTCTGTCTCTCTGTCTCTGTCTGTCTGTCTGTCTGTCTGTCTCTCTGTCTGTCTGTCTGTCTGTCTGTCTGTCTCTCTGTCTGTCTCTCTGTCTGTCTGTCTGTCTGTCTGTCTGTCTGTCTGTCTGTCTCTCTGTCTGTCTGTCTGTCTGTCTGTCTGTCTGTCTCTCTGTCTGTCTGTCTGTCTCTCTGTCTGTCTGTCTCTCTGTCTGTCTGTCTGTCTGTCTGTCTGTCTCTGTCTGTCTGTCTGTCTGTCTGTCTCTCTGTCATGTCCACCAGCATCACTTCTTTCTCTATAGTCCCTCAGAGTCTCCTCGACCCTCCTCTCTGTGAGGTCACTGTGGTTGGCTGCTCCCGCTCTGACCTTCGACCTCTGCTGGAGCTGATGCGATGGTTCCAGGGGTGGAGGGGGGTGGGGGGGTGGAGGGGGCGGGGTCGTCTGAAGCCTCTGACATGAAGGAGTTGGTCTTGTCAGGAGCGCTGACCCCACAGACTGTGAACAATGAGACGTGGCTGCAGCCGCATGCTGAGTGTGATCAGGAACAAGGACGTGAGGAGTCAGATAAAGACCTGGACCTGGTCCTCCTGGTCCTGGTCCTGGTCCTGGTCCTGGTCCTGCTCCCTCACGCTGTCGGGCTTCACTGGTTTCATTGTGCTGCTCTGTTTTCTGTCGGCTCCACACAGAACCTCCACACGACGCTTCTGCTGATCTTGAACTTGTTTGCTCACTTTTTTAGAATCTGGCTTTTTCACAGGTAAAAACTAAATACATTTACTCAAATACTGCACTTAAGTACAATTTTGAAGTGCTTGTACTTTTCTTGAGTCTTTCCATTTTAATCTACTACATCAAGCACATCCTGATGCTTTTGTACTTTTACTTAAATGAAATAATGAATGCATGACTTTTACTTGTAACAGAGTATTTCTACTCTGTGGTATTAGTACTTTTACTTAAGTAAAACGCCCGACTACTTCTTCCACCTCTGATGTTGAGAGGATGAAACGCACCTGAGAATCAAACCAGTCATGTAAGGTGTAGCTGAGCAGTGAGGTCGAAGCTGGCCTGTTCAGTCTGTCGGCCGGCTCTTTCACAGCCGTGTGTGTGAGCAGCAGTGGAGGGTTTGACCCATTAAAAGCAGCAGTTGTCAGTAACATACGCTCGTCCTCGTCCAACTTTGAAGAGACGTCAGGACTCGAGAGATGAGGAAGCCTTTTTATTGCTTTACAGTTGTCTTTGTGAGGCGCCTCAGGAAACCACTCAGCCACACTAATAGAACATTCAAGGGGCCAAACCTTTTTGTTTCGCCTTTCTCTTTCTTTCTGTCTTATGAACAAAAGTACATTCCTTCACACACACACTCCCCCCCCGTCAGTCCAAACACTGGTTCCAACTCTTAGTTTGTTACTGATTAAATATATTCAGAGATGATGCCAGAGCTGTGTTTTCGTCTCCTATTGTCAGCATTTGTGGAGAATACGGACAAACAAGCAGAGCAGAGTATTCAGATCTGTTACTTTAGTAAAAGCACAAATACCACAATGTAAAAGTACAAGTAAAGGTCCTGTATTTAAATCCTACGTCAGTAAAAATACACAAGTATTATACGTTCCATGTAGTAAAGTCCTGGCTGCGCAGTGAAACGTCTCCTGTGTCTGATTCTCTGTCACATTATCAGACTGTTGATCCCGATGCATCAATGTCAGAGCAGCATTTTCCTGTTGGAGCCTCCAGGTGGCGCTAGTCTGAACTACTTTATATCCAGTCAGCTGGTTCAGTGCAGTGGTTCAACCTGAGGGGTCGGGCCCCTCCAGAGGTCACAGATCAACCTGAGGGGTCGACACAGGATTCATGGAGAGAAAAGAAGATAAAACATTTTTCTCTCAACTTTGATTTTTTGGTGAAATATTACATCATTTGAACAGTTATTGAAATGAAATCATGTGAGAGGTTTAGAGGAGAAAAGTCTCTTTGGTTGAACTGACGACAACTCAGAGTCATTAAAAAGAGACACACTGATTCTATAGAAGAGGTCACAAACAGATCCGCCGGTTTAAACTCTGTTATATTTTATAAGCTTTTCATCTTTTTTCAGTAAAATCTGTGATGTGAAACTAAAGATGTCAAATAAATGTATATATCAGTCTGAAAGTGGAATTGAAGTATAAAGTAGTTTAAAATGGAAATAGTCCAGTAAACTTGAGTAAATGTACTTCATTACTTTCCACTGCACCATTGCCATACACCATTTGAAATTCTTGTAAAAGTTGTATTTAGGCCACGATCGGAGCTTCGCCTTCTCACATTCATTATATGTTTAGAGTTTAATTACTGTAGAATTAGAGTAATCCTTGAAAGGTCCATGAGGTCCCCCGGTGTGTCCCCTGGTGTGTCCCCGGGCCTCAGTTTGGGAACCTGCAGCCACAGTTGACTTGAGGGTGATTAAAAATGAAGCTCTATAGAAACCAGCAGGCCAATAGAGGAGCGAGGAGCTGTTTACAGGGGGGGTGTCCCGTTTCTATGGCTGCTGGACAAACCTCCTGCTCCAGGTATTAAAGAGGCTCCCAGAGGATCCTGCAGCTGCTGACAGTGAAGAGTCCACAGAGGAGACGAGGTCCGTCCACAGGAATCTGCTGCTGCCAACAGGTGGACTTCAGACAGGCCGAAGCCGAACGCCCGACAAGTGGTTTGGATTTAAAAAGTCTCAGTGAACAGAAGGTGAGTTTTATTCTGAGAGATCACATCATTTCTCCTCTGAATCTATCTGATCCAACAAATGCAACATAAACTATATGATATACTTTACTTACAAGCATATTTTTGTATAATGGTATTAAATGTTTTGCTGTTAAATAATCAGCACGTTGGTGGTTTTGTTAAAAAGACCTTAAAGCCTGGACACAGAAATATGTGGATTTTACCTGTAAATGTACAAATTCCCTCAAAAATGACAATATATATTTTAATCTAAATCATAAAAACTAAATTATGGTTAATTTCTAAAGTTGAAATGAGTGTATTTGTGTTAAAAGTCTGCAGCTGCAGTTTGTAGTTTGTGTGCTGCGTTCAAAGACTTTCAGGAAACGCCTGAGACCTGAACAGAGAAAACAGGCTGAAAGAGAGTTTTTAAGTTGGATGAAGGCTGGAGGTCAGGTCAGTGCTGCGGCCTCTGCTGAAGCTGTGTGTTGTCGTCCCGTCAGGGTGGAGCCGCAGGTGCAGCAGGCGGAGGTGACACTCAGGTGTTGGAGCCATGCTGTCTCTGAGCTGTGTCGACCCCTGGCCCGAAGGCTCGGTGGGGCTGGAGGAGGAGGTGGTGACGGCGGCCGCTCAGGCCGAGGAGCGGGACGGCCTCCCCCCCTCCTCCACCTCCTCCGCCTCCTCCTCCGGCTGCAGCCTGGACGACAGCCTGACCAGCCTGCAGTGGCTGCAGGACTTCTCCATCCTCGGCGCCAACGTGCCGCAGCAGCCGCAGCTCTTCTCCCACCAGCCCCTGGGCTCCGAGCCGCCGGCCTCCCCTCTGGCCGGAGACCCCGCCTCCACCGGGCCGCCGCTGACCCCGGGGAAGCCCACGGCCGCGGCCTACAGCCGGATGCAGAGCCTGGGCGGCCTGGTGGCTCGCGGCCACTGCCCCGATGAGGTGGACTACAAAACCAACCCACACATCAAGCCGCCGTATTCCTACGCCACCCTCATCTGCATGGCCATGCAGGCGAGCAAGAAGAGCAAGATCACGCTGTCCTCCATCTACCAGTGGATCACTGACAACTACTGCTACTACAGACAGGCCGACCCCACCTGGCAGGTACAGACACACAGAGACAGGACACACACACAATACACACAAACCTCTCTCTCTCTCACACACACACACACTCTCTCTTTAGAGGACGTGTCATGTCTAACACACACTGTGTATTGTTTGAAAATGAGTGTCTCTGTCTTTCTGCTCTCAGGTCACAGCTGGACACATTTGTTTCTATTTAAAGATCAGTAGAAAAACTGTCTGAGTCCAACAACACTTCACTCCGCTGAAACAAATGAACACAAACACAAATGAACTGAATTCTTATTGACATCACTTTGCTTTTCTTAATTTAAATTAGTTCACTGGTTTTTCTGCTTGAGCAACAACAAGTGATGGAAGGACAGTGAGACGGGGGGGTTCCCCCTCGAACGGGCAGGAATTTTCAAGGAAAAGTTTAATTTTGCTGGATCAATGATTGATGGAGCCGTTGGCTGTGCTCCTGTCCTCCAGACTTTTCACAGCGTTCTGTTATTGTACAGCAGATAATATTTAACAAAGGTCGTCGGGTCGCTGCTCTATTTAGACTTCAGTGGGGGGTGGATGCAGGTTTACACAGCTCACTGATGGGATGCACGGCGCTCTGGCATCTGGACTTCCTGCCTCACAATAGGCTTTAGTTTAAAGATGGCTTCTCAAATAGGCATCTGTTTGAAGGAATAGCTCAGCATCTTGGGATTTGGGCTAATTTGCTTCCATGAAGAGGATTAGGATGAAATGTGAGTTATCATTTGAAAATATACGTCTCTGTTTTCAGAATTCCATCCGACACAACCTGTCGCTCAACAAGTGCTTCATCAAGGTGCCGCGGCAGAAGGACGAACCAGGGAAGGGTGGTTTCTGGAAGATCGACCCGCAGTACGCCGAGCGCCTCCTGAACGGCGCCTATAAGAAGAGGCGAATGCCGCCAGTCCAGATCAACCCGGCCCTGCAGAGCCGGCTCAGGGTCAACCTCCAGCCCCAGTCCAGAGGCCCCTGCAGCCCCACAGGAGCTCACAGCGGCCTGGGCATTAACCCAGAGTCCCAGCGACTCCTCCGGGAGTTCGAAGAGGCAACCGGCGCCGACCAGAACTGGGACCCTCATCTGGCTGAAGGGACCATGCTGGGGTCCTGGCCAGTGGTCAGGGGAAGAAGCGGGCACAAGAGGAAACAGTCGCTGGGCTCCAGAATGGGCGCCACCAAAGCACCTCGGCGCTCCAGCTCGCCGCTGCTCTCCGTGGACGAACAAAAGGAGATCGGACCTCTGAAGGGGGACTTTGACTGGGATGCCCTGCTGGACTCGGCCCTGAGCGGCGAGCTCAGTTTGGAGGGAGGAGAACCTCTGAGCCCCATCATGAACGAGGAGGACCTGACGGTGCGAGGGACCCACATCTCTCCTGTCGAAGCCCCTGCGGGGACAGTGGACGTCCATGTGTTGGTGGAGACCCAAAGGAATAACGATGTGTCAGACTTTGACGAGGAGACCTTCCTCGCCACGGCCTTCCTGGAGAGCCCCTGGCCAGAGGAGGAGGAACAATGCCGCAGTGATTTCCTCTGTAGCTCCACCGTCAATCTGGACCAGCTGTTTGACCTCGGAGACTCGTTGGGCGGAGACCCGAGCTCCCGGATTGACAGCCTCCTTTGAGGAATAGTATCTGGTCCTTTTTCCCACTGAGAACTCTTGGTTATACTACTGGGGAATAACAGACAGTTTTTTTACACTCAAGCAAACTTTATTGTCCTTTTCAAGATGTTGAAAGTATTTTTTGAATTACGTTTTGATGCTGATTTAATGCCTACTGAACAAGGATGCCACAACGTGCAGCAGCAGCTCATCATGGGGGAAAACTGTCGAATCCCTTTCTCATGAAACAACTCGAGACAAACAAAGATGAGTTTCACAGTTACGGCCTGGTCACTCCAGAAAATGACACAGTGAAATTAATCTGCGCATTTTCACAAAATATTTCATTCTAAAAACTCAGTGATGCGGTGACTCCTCGCAGGGCGGGTAGATGAACCTCTGTAGCAGGTGAGACAACCTCCAATATGTCGGTCACATTCGCTTGTCAAGCTTCTTTACTCCACCTCTCCAAAACTTGAAAACATGGATTGACTTTGGCACTAATCCTGGAGATTCCCTCGGAATCACTGGTTTTCGTGGCGTTTTAAACATGGGTGTGAACGGGCCTGTAGGACGAAGCATCGTCTCTGTTTACATCAGAAAAAGTGTGTTTCCATGTTGTTGTTGTGCATCAGGCTCAACTCTGGGGACAAAGAACAGAACACGTGACCTGAATGTCTTCAGAAGACAAATGATCCACAGTCTTTAAAGAGGAATAATGAACCGAGTGTACGAGCAGGTCGAGGTCATGATGGACAGAGATGCTTTTTCTTTATTTGTTTCTGTTTTAATATGACTGTAAATACTGTGACAGCAGCACTATGATGATGATGATGATGATGATGATGATGAGATATTTGCCAAATGATGTTTGGTGTAGGAGTGATTCTGTGTATTAGTTTTTTTGTGTGAGGTTTTTCGTACTAACTATTCTCTGTATGCATTTTTCAAAAAATAATTAGGAGCAGTTTAGATTAGATTAATGAGAATTATGCAGAATAGCTTAGTTTTCTCAAGAGGAATTCAAACAGAGACGTCAGTTTTCTTTCTTCTCACACTGAAATATTCCCTGTAGAAGTACTTAGTGACCACTGTCTTCGATCCTTCGACGCATGTAGAGGACACGTCTGAGCTTCATGGTGTAAAAGTTGAAATGGACACAAAACAGCTCGAGGCAAAATTCTCCAACAAACAACTATTAAGACCTTAAGATGGCGAGTTGAGAAAGGCCACGGCGCTTGTAAATGAATACCTGACCTTCTATGTGCCAAGAACAACACTCTGGACTCGACAGGGTGGCAGCGTTAACAGGCTGTGTTTTTTATTACAGAGAAGAAATGTCTTCATGTGGACGCGAGGAGACGGAGGGTTGTTGGTACATTAACAAAAGATGTGATGCAGCTTCAACATGTGTCGATGGAAACTAAACCAAATCAGTCATTCATATGAGCAGCCTTCACTTGAAAGAAGTGTCATTGATCCGGTTTTCCTCTAAAATGTGCGAAAGATACTCGTGATATATTTGAGTTGAAGGAGTCTGTTCATGCGGTTCACTGTCGAGAGGCCACTTTCACAGGTTTGTGTATTATGAGGTGTGAACACACTGAAAACAAAGCAACAATGAGACGTCTGTGTTTTAGCTCTTCTTGATCAAATAACACTTTCAAACCACAGTAACTTACCTCATGATTGGTTCTGTGAAGTCAGACACGCTGTACACATTCTTTTACTTTCCTGTTTTTATTTGTTTTTCACTTTTCTTTGACAATAAAAAAATATGTTTTACTTCATCTTGTTTGTCTGAATGATGAATTTAACTCATTTGTGCCCACACAAGCAGCACGACTGTCTCTGTCTCTCTGTCTCTGTCTTCGTCTCGTCCAGACTGAAATATATCAACAACTATCAGATAGATTGTCATGAAATTTGCTTCAGACGTTCATGCTCCCCAGAGGATGTGCTGTTATAATTTCATCATCCTCTGACTTTTAACAACATTTTAATGTGTAAAATACCTGCAAAACCGATGCCACTCCCATCGGCCTCAGCTGTGCTTTGTGTTCAAAGGGTTCAAACTAAACTAAGAAGGTAAGCGTGGTAACGTTGTACCTTCAGCATGTTAACAATGTTGGTGTGAGCCTTTATGTGAAAGCAGCACTGGGCCTCAGTCCGGCCTCGTTGCCTGCAGACCCCCTAACCCCCTTTAGTGAGGCTGGACGTGAGATTTACGCTGGTCTTTTCCTGCTCATCTCTTTCGGGCTCTTGCTGTGATCAGGCGGTGGATGGGTAATAGTAGCAGGGGGTGGCTGGGTTTCTCTTTCAGGGCTTTGTTTGTGCTCAGTCAGACTCTTGTTCCCCGCAGCGCTCGGGTCTGTGGTCCTTCATTGGGTCGGTGTGGGGTCTAACGGGGACAAGCGTCCCACGGCCCCATATATCACCGCCTGTCTGCCCGGCCGTAGACCACACCGTCTCTCCCTGACCCTGCGGCAGATTAGCAAGGTGGCTCGTGTTCAGAGAGTCGGATGAATAGTCGCAGTAATCAAATGCAAATACGTAGAATTTAAGAAGCCCGCGTCCCCCCGGGGTCGTGAACAGACGGGCTCTCTGTCTGTCTGTCTGTGGTCACCGGTGAGGTAACGATGGCTGAGAGATGAAGGCCACAGATAGAGTGCTGTAACGCTACACCTGTGTATGATGGACATCCAACACTTGGCTGGAATGGCAGGATCCTGCATCTTCGTGCCCGGCACGGGTGCTTTTTCCTGGAAAGGAGAGCTGACGTTTCCCCTTCCCCCCAGCCCGAGCCGCCTGCGGGCCCCCCTGGACAGCCATTACCCGCTGGACGGAGCTCTCCAGCTGGATTGCAGGGCTCGTAATTATAATGTGGCCGGCCGGTTAGATGAGAGGCCCGCGGTAACCTGATGCAGGTATTATTCCCAGGGCCTGCTGATGGCTGCAGGTAAGAGGAGCCTCCTGCTGAAACGCTAACCCTCCCTGCTTGTTCCAACCCAGAAACGCTGCAAACTGAAAGTGCTAAACACCAACACCCACCGTGGCCGGGATGATGATGCAGCCATTTACAGAAGGTCTCAGCTGAGCTCTGGAACCATCGCACTAATAACACTAATTAAAAACCAATAGTTCGACTTTTTGTGCCCATATGTGACATTTACTGCCGCTGAAACCAAACATCTGAGGATTGATATAATCGCATGGTCGACATGTTGTTGTGACTCAAAGGAAAAAGCTGCAGCAAAAAATACTCAAGTGTATTTAATTTAGTGTATGTTTTGTCTTATGAATATCCCCACGTCCAGTGAGTAGGTGTTCTGGAGCCTTTGATCACATGGCATGGGAATCCTTCAACTTTAAACATTTACAGTTCAATGATGAGCGACCAACTCCGTCTTGGTCTTGTGATCAGACCGAACAGCTACTGGGTGACAAGCTGTGTTGGAAACTGCTTAAACAGTAAGAAGAAAAAAGTTTTTGCCGAAAACAAATAGATAAACAGGAAAATACAAAAAAGCCAGATTGTCCAGTCTGTGATGTTTAACAAGGCTTGACTCATATAATCCTGACTGACACTGTTCCTCAGCTGAGATGTCAGTTTAATTCTGTGAGTAACAGAGTGAAGAGGCATGTTGTGGTAAAGTTCAGGTTGACAATTCAAAGATAGAGGCTCTAAAACTAAATAAAGAAAATATGAGCCGCTGCCGTCGGGATGAGTCTCGGCCCGTTGCCCCACGACTCCCCTGGTATTCCTCTGGAGGTCTGACTGAACGGACGCTGGTGAGGGATCTGCCGGGAGCCGGGCAGCTCTCAGGAACTGAAGCTTATCTGCAGGTTCCCCCCAAAAAACAAAGATGTGAAAAGTGGACAGAGAAGAGACGGGGAATACATCTTTTTTATCACACAGCTAATGAAAGGCCTGTTTCCTGGGCGACTGCCGGTGCCATTGTCATGTAGCCTGGGGGGGCGGGGATGGGTGAGGGTCTCTCACTGGTCTTCCTGAGGAGGGACGGTGGAGAGAGAGGCTGGATGGAGCCCCAGATTTATTACAGAGCTGCTTTTTGTGAAAGTTCACTTACCTTCGCGAAGTGAGGCTCCACTGACTCCGTCCTGTCAGAGAGACAGAGACCCTGGGTCTTACTTTAAAACTGAACTGTCCTCGCAGCTCCTCTCGAGCATCATAGCTTCATTCAACTCAACTTTATTTATTCATTCCAATCCTTTACTTCAGTGAAAGTACTGAAGTACTGTAAAAATACAAGGTCCTTAATGTCCTTCAGTAACAGTTTGTCAGTATCATCAGTCAAATGTCCTTCAAGTCTCCAGAGCATCAAACTGTGTCTGTGTCTGTTCGACTGTTCCATCTTCTGTCGTCACAGGATTTTTCCTCCTCATTCATGTAAAAGCAGGATTTTTCCTGTTGGAGCTCATTTTCAACTATTTTGTTCAGGACTGAAACTAATGATTCTTTTCATTCTGGATTCATCTGCTGATTCTTTTCTCCATCGATCGATCGATTGTTTGGTCAGAAATGGACCGAGAACCGAGCACAGAACCTTGGGGGACTCCACAGAAGATGAAGGCTGAGGATGAAGAGGAGTTATCAATTGAAACAATGAAGGATCAGTTGCATAAATACAAAGAAATGAAAATGAAATGATCTCTTGTGTTGTCCCGTCGAGTAAATGATCCAACACACGTCCATCCGCACTAACAGCTTTGTGTTTCCCAACAGTATTTGTTATCTGTCTTATCTTATTGTCACAGCAGCGCATGAAAAATCAACACCATAAAACACATGAGAGTGGCTCTCAGGTTTTACAGGCTGCTTCTCTGTTGACTTAAACTATGCACTGAAATGACCTCTGATACCAGGAGACACATTAAAAAGGTTCGGTGCAGAAGTCAACAGGTTTCAAAACACTTAACAGATCGTATCAATCAGCTGATGAAACATTAACTTTGATTCATTTCTCCCTCCTCCGCCGGGCCTGAATTCAGATACTGTATAGAAAGACGTGTGTGAGATCTCTTTGTACCAATGTCCATCAAAATGCACTAAAACACAGCTGAAAAAACGTCCTGTCAGAGTCATATGACGCTGATGCATTCAGGGCGTCAGGACAAAGATCTGTAGATCATTGTATGCAGGACCTCAAGGATGATGGTGGGTGTGTGTTTGGGGAGAGCATGAGTGTGTGTTTGCATGTTTGCCTGTGTGTGTGTGTGTGTGTGTGTGTGTGTTGCAGTGCAGGCCGATGCCTTCTTTGTAAGGAAGACACAGGCAGAGGGGTAATCCGACATCCATCACAGGCTTAGTGAGCAATACACACTCTGTGTAACAACAAGGAGACAATGACCAGGGAAACAGTGGGAGGGCCTCTTTATTCATCGCGCGGGGCCGGGGGACGCTCTTTTGTAGGTGTTTCAGAGGAGTGAATGAGACAGCAGAAGACCGGCATGACAAAGCCGATCGTGGAGTGACCAGTAAACCTCCACAGCGAGCTGGGAAAAACACTGTGACCCACTGGAGCTGCCCAGAGCGACACCGCAGCTCCAACCTGCTGTTTCAGCCTGAACCAGACTCGTGGATACGATGGACACCAGTGACGTGAAGCAAACACCAATTCAAATATAATCTGTATCATAATTCACGTCCCCTCCGTCCACGCGTGTCCTCTACATGATCCAAACACTCGTTACACTGTGTCACATTTTGTCCGGTAAACTTAAAACTGGTGTTTACACTTTCTGTCTTAGCTGTTTGAGTTGATCTTACACATTCAGAGGAAACACTTGAATGCACCACTCGTTTTTGCTTCTGTGAGTGTAAATCATTTCATTGATGAAGGACCAGACTCAGAGTTTGAGCTAAAACTCCATTCTATGTAAAATGACCTGCTCCAGTCAAAAGAAACACCTTCATCAGTTTCACCAGACTTTGCCTCCTTCAGTCAGACGTGTTTCCTCTCTGTTGTCTTCTGCTGTCCAGGTAACATGAAGGTTAGTGACTCAGAGCTGTGACAGAACAATGGTCTCTAAATACTCGAGTCAGTTACCAAACATATTCTCAGCTTACTCTCCTGTCTGCGACGCTTCACCCCGGCTTTGTTTCCTTCAAGTAAAGCCGCTCGCTCTCCTGCAGTGACGTGACAAATAAAATGAAATGTCAGTTGAAACAGGTTTCTGCAGGAAGGTGTTTAACGGGGACGGACGTCGTGACGATGCACCGAGCTGCTGACAGTGATGGAAGGAAGGCGCTGGAGGAAGCGTCACCCGACACCTGCGGCCGAAGCCTCCGAGCGGCCGCGTCCGTCCCCGCGGAGGCCGAGGGAGGCGAACAGGCCGAAAAACAAACATAAACAGAGCCGTGGCAGCCGGGGGGCGTTCTTGGCGGCCACAGTTTGACCTTGGCCGGGCAAGCCCAGGCCTGCCTCTCAATGCCGGGTGGGAGCCTCACCAAGCCGCCTGCAGGACTTGGACCGGCTCAATGAGAAAAGAAAATACCACTCCGGGCAAACAAGCGCACAGTGGCCTCCCTCCACCTCGCTCCGTCCTTTTAATGATTCCTTTCTTTTTCCATTTCTCAACACTCATCGGATTCCAACACTCGGCTTGGCCCGGCGCATAAGCATTTACCACAGAGGATACTTTCTCTCTTCTCGCTCTCTTATTCCCTCTCTTTACTCGCTCCTTTCCAAACTTTAATTTGATTTCTTTATTTCTTTGTTTGTTCCACAGCGGAGGGAAGCTTTCAAACGCTGCTGCTTTACATATCTTAGACTCTGCCCTCAATAGGTGAGCTGCCGTGGCGACGCCGGCGACAAAGGCCTCCTCCACACACACCCAGCCGGGCCCGGTCCAAACCTCCGACCCCCTCGCCGCTCGGCACGGCCGGGCATTCCTCCCTCCGCCGCTCTGAAGCCGCCCATTCACCGCCGCGGCCTCGGCCCCCAGCAAAGAGCCGCACGGCGTCTCTGTTGTGCGTCCACAGAATGACTCGATGAGAGTGGACGTGGGACGGAGCGAGAGAGCCGGCCTCCGGGACGTTTCCCAAACAGCTCACAGTCGGGATGTTTCTGGCAGCGCTCTTTAACATCCCGCTCTTTCTCCCTCTGCTATCAGTCGGCCGCAGCGGGGCCTTTTCATGGCAGCCGGCTGATTTGTGATTTCACATGGCGACGTGTTTTATCAGGGGGCCACAGTCAGGATCAGCTCCTTCGCTTTGTCTTGTTTTGCACATTTTGTTTTGCTGGAATGTCATTTAATGTTGCCCAAGAATGTGATGTACGTGTTTGCGTCTGTGTTTCAGAAGAATCAAACAACATCTATATGTGACATCACCTCACGCGCAGTGTTTTAGAAAGTAATCATTCATGTCCAGTCCTGAGCACTGGAAGTACAAAGTGTGGAGTTTCACATTAAAAGCAGTGTCTCCAGTAATGTATTAGTAATGTAGTAATGTGTCTCAGATTTATCCATATGACTCACTGATGTATGTTGATATGTGAAAGTGTTTGTGTGACATGTATTTAGTTCTGTGAAGACTTTTTTTATTGACTTCACTTTAACTGTGGTCACACACAAACTGTGCGATGGATCTGATGAAGTGTGGGTCAGACGTTCGTGCTCCCCTCGGGATGAACTGTAATAACGCTGAGGATCCTCTCTAGCGCCACCATCAGGTGCAACACTTTGGTTGATGAATCACCTGCAGAAGTGAAGACGTTCACGTCAGCCTCAGCCGGACGTTCTATCTGCTAAACATCTGCATGAATTTAAAGCACAAACTCACAGAGCTGCTGGTTTTCTTTCCCTGATCTTCCCAAAATCAGGATAAAAACAACGCCGGAGTTCCAGGTTTGGGTTTAATATGTGATCTAATAAACTCTTTAGTCGGGGAATGATTGACTCACAGGAGGGAGGAGAAACTGGCCGACTGACAGTTTGAATTATTCTCAGCTTCCAACAAGTTCAAACATCACACAAGGAAACAGAGGTTTTTCTCTTCACACTGTCCAGCTGCTCCTCCAGATCCAAAGCCGTGCGTCCGTGTTCGTTCTGTATGAAGCGACAACAAGTGCATCACAACCTGCTACTTATTATAAAAGTTAATGGCTGAGCAACGTGTCTATGAAGTTTATGACACCTCCACCCTCCTCCTCCTCCTCCTCCTCCTCGTCCCCCGCAGCATCACTCCTGTCCTCTTTACAGCTGGGTGAGTCGGGGGAGGCGGGCCGCTGTGTTTGTGTGGGGGGGGTCCGTTCACCCCCCGCCAGGGATCAGACAAACACTTATTAACTGAGAGGAATGCAAACAGGCCGGAGCTGCACCGGGTGGAGGGTGGAGGGTGAGGGTGAGGGGTCAGAGAGGTGGGGGGAGGATGTGGGGTGAAGAAAGGGAAAGGAGAAGACACCCCCTCCTCCTTTTACTTCTTGTAAACTCCCACCCAGGAGATCGATCCGGAACAATGCAGCTCCTGCAGCAGAGGAGGTGCAGCGACGTGTCACCGTACGGGCCCCAGATGTCTGTGGGCCCCCGGACCGGGATGTGACGTCCACGTCGACTTTCAATCTGACTTTAGTTTTATTTAAACGTTTTGCTTGAACATTGATTAACTTGTTTTTTTTTAAAGATACGATTAAGATGAGAGAAACCTTTATTGATAGAGACAATGTCACTTTGGAAACTTTTTTCTCTGTTTACATTCAGCTTCCTGTTTATTTCTCTTTATCCAATTAGTCCACATGCAAACAAGTGGAGGACACGGATGAGTCCAGCAATAGGTGGAGGGAGGGCTTTTGTCAATGAGGACAAATGACAACAGATTTAGCAGATTAGTGAGCGTGAAGCAGTGAGTGCAGGACTGAGAGGGCAGATCATGCTGAGGATGTCAGGTGTCACCGCTCTGTTTGCTAATGGATCTGCCTTTTCCCAGCATCTGTGATCTGTTTGCAAACGCTCCCGAGCTCTCAGAGGATACGAGGGTGTCGCTCAGTGGCCTGAGCACGTTTTCTTCCTCAAGACAGAAGTGGAAAAATACTCACGTTTACAGTGCAAGCATTTCAACCCTGACCTAAGGAAAAGTATCAGTATTTCAAGTATGAGCAGTAAAAGTCTTAAAATGAAACGTAACTAAAGCTGTCAGATGAATTCAGTTGAGTAAAAAGTAAAACATTTAGTTTAATATAAGAAAAAGAAACACAGCTGAAAAGAAACACGTCCAGGTCTCCGTGGTGGACAGGAGGTCATGTGACCAGGTTCCCTCCTCTGTTTCTCTTCCCGATGATGATGATGATACTGGGCTGTATGAAAACTAAACTGACGTTCAGATCTTTAACTCTTTGCTGTGTTTTGGGCGATGTTGTTTCTCTGCACCGTCCACATGTGAGCCGTCCGACCGACCTTCCTCCGTGACCTTGCTGGGTGTCATCCTCTCAGTCACAGTCACTCAGGGCGTGTTTTGCAAGTCAACAATTCACATAAAGCAGAACTGCCCCGCCGCCCCTGAATCGAGCAGACAAACGGCCGCTTATTCACGGCCTTAAAAACCAGCGGATTAAGGAATCGGGGCTCCTGAAAGGCCGCCGCGCAGCCCCGGACTCAGGAGTTAAGCAGCCGTGAATGAGATGTGGCGACTCCAAAACAAAGCTACTGTGTCAGTCACGCAGCCCCGAGGGGAACGCTGACGTCACGGCTCACAAAAGAGGGGACGCCGAGGCTGTAAAATATCGTACGCCACCACCTCCGTTTGAATCCTGCTCCTCCACTCAAATATGCACCGGAGCTGCTGCCAAGTCTTTCCTTTGTGTCCACACAGAGAAAACAGAGGGAAGCATTTGCACTGTGTCTCAGAGGAGATGAACATTTTGATCCATATTGGGTAAAATATAGGCTCCGTCCTCATGGGTGGCCTGGTTTGGCTGGAGGACACAGGACTGTGGACTCTCGTGGTGGTCTCCATGGGGATGAGCAGGACGTGGGGAGGTATCCGGCTTACTGGAAACGTGGTTTATTGTTGACTTTCAGGAATGGGGAGGGGGCCGCTGCTCCGCCTGCCGCGGGAGGGGGGGGTTGGAGATGGAGACGGAGTTTGGTGCAGCACTTCCTGGATGTGTGAAGACGGCTCAGCGGTGATTTTACTTCAGCTCTCAGGTCAAACTGTGGCCCTGCACCTGCACAGTCTGACTCATATGTACAGCAGGGCTGGAAGAAGTATTCAGGTGTATCCGGATACTCCACTGAAGTACAAAAGCAAAATAATACAAAAACACTCCAGTCCTACATTCAAGATCCCTCTCAATTAAAAATACAGAAGTATTATTAGCTATGAAATATAAGTAAACGATCGAAGGTAAAAGTACTCGACTCTGTGGTTTAAATATAATTATTCTAAACCAACATCTTATACAATAAAAAAGTCAACTGATAGAACTGAGAACCGTCCACAGATATGAATCACAGTGGTAGTTATAAACAAATGTACATGACGCTGCTAAATAAGCCTGGAGTACTTGTACTGTGTACTGAAAATACTTCAGTGGATAATAAGAACAGACATTTCCAGCAGTTATGACACAAAACCCCAAACGACTTATAAGAAGAGGAGTCAGGTGAGGTTTCTGTTAATGGAGGAAAATCAAATGTTGTGCTTTAGCTCCCTCTGCTGGGGATGTACACACTCTCACACACACACACACACACACACACACACATCAAAATATTAAATATTTCACAAGGAATGTAAAAAATGTAAATATGTCAATTGGATCAGAAGTGTGACCTCTGGAGGGGCCCGACCCCTCAGGTTGATCTGTGACCTCTGGAGGGGCCCGACCCCTCAGGTTGATCTGTGACCTCTGGAGGGGCCCGACCCCTCAGGTTGGACCACCGGACTGAACCATCCGACTGGATATAAAGCAGTTCAGACTAGCGCCACCTGGAGGCTCCAACAGGAAAATGCCGCTCTGACATTGATGCTTCAGGATCAACATGTGACAGAGAATCAGACACAGGAGACATTTTACTGCACAGCCAGGACTTTACTACATGGAGCTGAGAATACTGCAGTACTTTTACTACATGGAGCTGAGAATACTGCAGTACTTTTACTGCTGATACTTTACTGCAGGTAGCTGATAATACTTGTGTATTTTTACTGAAGGGGTTTGAACTCACACTTATGATGGAGTATTTATTTACCTGCTGTCATAGAAACTGCAGCTGTTTTGTTTGGTCAGCTGACCCGCAGCTTCGTCACGTGACATCCGTTTCCTCTGTTTCTGTTCAGCAGACTCAACTGATCCGGATCAGAAGTAAATTCACACTGTAAAACACCAGTTTGATGATTTGTTAATCTGCTCGTCACAGTGTAGCTGGAACGCGGATGCTCGGTCGCCGAACTCCGTTGAAAAATCCGGCGGTTTAAAGCGGCCGCTGTCTTCTTGTTCCTGTGTTTGTGCGGAAGAAGAGTGACGCGCTGACGGTGAACAAGTTTAACTTCCATTGGAATAAAGGTTGTTTTGAACATTTAGATTAAGCCGATTTGACAGCTGGATTCTAGCCTTTCTCAGACGTCTGACCTGTTCCTCCTCTTTCTCTCTCAAGGTAAGTAAATCAGGTCAGAGTACAGGAAGACTTAAATCGATTGTTTTCTGTAAGGAGTTTGGTGAGAGACGAGAGTCGATGAATCCTTTTTCTGCTCATTGCAACATCTTTCAAAACCACCCAGAGAGCATAAAGAAGAAGATCAGAGGTCAAAGTCACATCAGATACCATGAAACACTGGAGCTTCAGTTCGCTCACTTCAGAACAGAAAGAAAATGTCTTTCATGTTTATTTGCTTTGGCTTTAAGACGTTTTTGCACGTTTCCTTTTCCCACAGTGACAAATGAAGGAAGAAGTCTTCAGAACTTCAGTAAAAGTACTTTTACCATAGTGTAAAATACTCAACTACAAGTCAAAGTCCTGAAAAACCTTTACTGAAGTAAAAGTTTGCTGGAAAATCCCTCAAACAATTAATCAATTATTAAAATATTTGGTCATTAATTATCTGTCAATCAACTCATTGATTAATCTACTAATCATTTCAGGTCATAAACAATAATGACAATAATAAAACAGAAAACAATCTTCTTGTGTCTGTAACAAAGAGGAGTGTTTGATTTGTTCAGCTGTGTCTTCCAGTCGTCCGAGGGGGACGGGTGCACCGAGTTCGTCTCCACCTGTCTGCTGAGAGAGAAACATGCCGTCCAACAAATCAGTGTCTGACGCTCCCATCAGCCAGTTCATCAACTGCAGGATCCTGAGAGACCACCAGCTGCAGATGTACGACACACACACACCTGCTCACACACCTCTGAGGTCAAAACAGAGCTGACCATACTGTGTGTGTGTGTGTGTGTGTGTGTGTGTGTGTGTGTGTGTGTGTGTGTGTGTGCGCGCAGAGAGGACCTGTGGGTGCGTGAAGGGAGGATCTTAGATCCAGAGAAGCTGTTCTTCGATGAGCAGGGTTACGCCGACAAGCATGTGGACTGTGAAGGCGGCATCGTCGCCCCGGGCTTTATAGATGTTCAGATCAATGGTACCAGACGCACACACACACACACACACACACACACACACACACACACTCAGCATGTTGCTAAGTTCTTTGTCTATAGCGCCATCTATCACCATCATGCTGTGTTGCATTCAGGGTATTTCACATGCTCAGATCTATTTAAAGCTGAAATATTTAGTCAGTTAATCAATGAGTCCATTGACTGAAAATGAATCAGCAGCAGTTTTGACTCCATTGATTCAGAGCTGCAAACAATCATTTTCAATTTTGATTAATTCACCAATTGTCTTCTCAAATAATCGATTATGTTCATGAAACATCAACAGTAAAAATGCACAGTGGGTCGTTGATAACGTCCCAGAGTTCTCAGCGGTTCGACGGGGCCGCGTTGTCTCCCTCAGCAGTCTGTCCTCTCCCTGCAGGAGGATACGGCATCGACTTCTCTCAGGCCTCTGAGGACGTCGGCAGCGGACTGTCTTTTGTGGCCAAAAAGATCCTGGAGCACGGCGTGACGTCCTTCTGTCCCACGCTGGTCACGTCTCCTCCTGCCGTCTACCACAAGGTACCACGAACGCTTCAGCTGTAGGATCCGGTCTGACGTCGGGATCCAGAGGAACGATAACAAAACTGTGCACATCTGGACGGAGGAGGTTCAGAGTGTGAGGCCTGGCAGTGTGTGTGTGTTCTAACTAATCTGTTCCTCTCGTGGTGACTGACTGTTTATCGTCCAGCAAGTGTCACTGATGGACCCACGTCTGCTTCTCAGAGGATTGTTCACCAAATCATTGACTTTGTAAAATGGATTTTCTTGGTTTTGTCTTTAACATTTGTGTGATGAAGCTGCAAACTGTGATCAAAATGTGTGTTTCAGGTTCTGCCTCAGGTCAAAGTTCACAATGGAGGATTACATGGAGCCGGAGTTCTTGGTAAGACGTTACTTTGGCTGTGAAGGTCGTCTCTGGTGAGTCTTTGTGTTTGTGGGACTGAGTCCAGATAAACGACAGTGTGTGAGTTCATGTTGATGACGGAACAACAGTGAGGCTCAGTGAGGAGGTTTAATAGACACAGAGGACGAAGACAGATCAGACTGAGAGACACATTCACTGTTTGCTGACAAGAAGAAAATGATACAATATCAGATTTTAAAATCTGTCATTGAAGTGAAGTTGGATCTTCTCTCTGCAGGTTTCCATCTGGAGGGTCCGTTCATCAGTGTGGAGAAGAAAGGAGCTCACCCAGAGCAGTTCCTCCGGACCTTCCGGTCTGGATGCATCGAGGACCTGATGGAGGCCTACGGCAGCCTGGACAACGTTGCCATGGTGACGCTGGCTCCTGAGCTGGCCAGCAGCCAATCGGTGGTGAGGGAGCTGTCCCAGCGGGGCATCACTGTGTCTTTAGGTGAGCATCGGTTACTCACATCCACTACAATAGGAGAAGCAGACCTGGAGACTGATGAGGCCGTTTGAAGGATCTTTTTGCACCGTGTGTCCATGTGTGAACTCGATTAACAGCATCGTGCTGCTGTTCCTCTTACACGTAGGTCACTCTGTGGCCAACCTGTCCCAAGCTGAGGACGCCGTCCAGCACGGAGCCTCCTTCATCACTCACCTGTTCAACGCCATGCTGCCTGTGAGTCCCACCTGGATCTGATGGTCTTTTAGAAAACTGACGGGGGGGCTGTTTCTTTCACTGAGCAGTTGGTGTCTGCTTGTCACGACTAAAGACACGACTCGTCATTTCACAGACTGATGAGGTCGTTGTCTTCTTACAGTCCAGAACACAAGCAGCAGCTTCACGTTTGCGTCTGAGTGTTTGTCCATGTTTACTCTCCTTGTATCTCCGGCTCGGTCTTATTCACAGCTCACAGTCTTCTGTCCTCTCCTGTGCTGATCCAGTTCCACCACAGGGACCCCGGTATCGTGGGTCTGCTGACCAGCGATAAGGTTCCTGCAGGCAGGACCGTCTACTACGGCATGATAGCTGATGGGATCCACACCAACCCTGCGGCCCTGCGTATCGCCCACAGAGCTCATCCTGCAGGTCAGTGAAGGACGTGTCTCCATCTTCAGAGAGGACACCTCAGTGTCGGTCTGAGAGTCTCCTGACGTCACTTCCTGTCCAGCTTCTGTGACCAGTACAAACTCTCATTCAGCATTTCTTTCATTTGTCTTTCTGAATAAATGAAACACGTTTCTTAAGTTTCTTAAGATTCTAAGATAAATCAGCTCCACTGCAGCAGCTGATTTTAGAAATACGATCTTCCATTTCTTTGTGAGCGCAGAAAAAACTACAGTCATTGTAACTTAGTCGTTTCATATCCGTAAAATTCACAAGCCGTGTTTTTAGCTGTCGTTTCACTGCTCAGTCCTCAGAACGAACCACAGACGCTGAAATGTTGATTCCAAGTTTCAAAATGTCAATCAAATAATTGTGTTCTGAATGTTGTGCATAATTATCGTTATAGCCAGATATGGACTGTGGACGCATTATTAGCTGGAGTCATTGCTCTGCCGTGTGTCGCTGCTGTTACAGTTGGTGTTCACAGCTGAAGACGAGCACTTTTTACAGACCAGTTCACCCAGTAAGTCGTTATCAGTGAGAGCAACAGCTGGTATTTTCTCTGTTCAGGCTTTCGGGTTTTCCTCAGGGTGTTTAGAGAGGCCGTAAAAATAGAACAGGATGTCCATCACCAGGCCTCAGTTTCCCTCCTCACGGTAGAATGTGAAGAAGCAGATTGTAAAACACTGTGTGTAGATACGTGTTCTCTCCCGCTGCCGTCCTGCTTTAAACCTGTTCTGGGAATATAGAGACAGATTTGTTAAACTTCCAAAGAGCGTGAAAACCAGTTCTTCACGATAACACAGACACCAAACGCTCGATCGATCCAGAATGAAAAGAATCATTAGTTTCAGTCCTGAACAAAATAGTTAAAATGAGCTCCAACAGGAAAAATCCTGCTTTTAATGAATGAGGAGGAAAAATCCTGTGACGACAGAAGATGGAACAGAAGGACAGACAGAGACAGATTGATGCTCTGGACACTCTGGACGCCGGTCTTCATGTGTGTTTGTCCTGCAGGTCTGGTGCTGGTGACGGACGCCATCACGGCGATGGGTCTCCCTCCCGGTCGTCACACTCTGGGTCAGCAGGTCATTGAGATCCAGGGTCTCAAGGCTTATGTGGCAGGTCTCACTTTCTTTCCTTTTGGCACCGAAACCAATTCTGATGTTTTTACGGAGGTGACACAAAGATGTTTGTAGCAGCATGTTTGTGTTAGACCTGCAGAATGAGACATGTTCGGTCTGTGTCCTCCCTCCGTCAGGCACTCAGACCCTCTGCGGCAGCATAGCCACCATGGACATGTGCATACGGCACTTTAAACAGGCTTCAGGTGAGTTTGTGCCTTTGGTTTCGTCATCAACACTTTACATGACAACAAAGTTCCCTGAATCCCAGAAGTTAAAGGCTTTGGCACAAGCACAAAGCCTTTAACAACAACTCCATGATTTTTGTGTGTGCGTGTGTGTGTGCGTTGACAGGCTGCAGTGTGGAGGAAGCTCTGGAAGCCGCCTCGCTCCATCCCGCTCAGCTTCTGGGTATCAGTCACGTGAAGGGAAACCTGGACTACGGTTCGGACGCAGGTCAGGATTTCCTGCATCGGCCAAATGAATCATGGTCTCTGCAGTGACAGTGATACTGTGGAATATGAATGATATGAGTGTTTTTTGTACGCGACTCTTTTGCAGACTTTGTCTTGCTGGACGATGCCCTCAACGTCAAAGCCACCTACATTTCTGGAGAGGAGGTTTGGAGAAAAGGACCATAGAAGAAGAAGAAGAAGCCTGCAGATGGAAACCGGCCCGACAGCTGGGGCCCTCGGTGCCTTCAGGGGACGCTGTTCACCACAGAACCACCGAACTGTTGAATGTTTTAATTCATCAGAACACGGTGAACTTTATCTACAACTTTATCTTCAGTCCAACTCTTGACAACAAACAACTCACACATGTGGCAGAGGGGCCTCCGGGCTCACTGACAACAGAACAGCTCCTCCTTTACATCTCCAACTCGCTGCAGTTTTTTTTACATTTTTAACACCACAAACATGAAATCTACATCAGTTCAATGAAAACGGCAAAAAGCAACACGTAGTGGAGGCTGTAATTGTTGTGGAGGAGTTGACCTATCCCAGACACGTGAGCTCGATTAACACCACAGATGTCCTTTAAAGGCCACCGTACAGGTGACACAGAGCTCGAAGTGGTTTAATAACAGCACATTTCTTCCAACCAAGGTTTCACACATTTGTTTCTTGTTGCCAGTTCTTTCATTTGAAGTATTTTTTAACTTAAGTATCTTTAAATCGAGTATCATCCATGTGAACCTGAGCCTCTGTCTTTATGTTTCAGACATCGATGACGTGGCTTGTTCAGGGTTTTTGAATGATTATACACTGTTTTTTATCAGGCTGTTTCCAGATGCAGTTTATTTTAATCGCATTCATATCGATGTGATTTAAAGGGAAACATTGTGGTTTTAGATGAATCATCTGTCACTGAATGTTTCTCTGATGGTTCACACCGACTTTCGTTCTATTGTCTGTCGTCTCTGTTGTTCAGGCTCTTTGTTGCTTTGAAGCATCGTAGCCCGTTTTTATTACAGTTCATAAATACCCTGTAAGTAATAAATAAGGGAAAATCAGATTCAGAGTCATTGATCAATTCACCAGAAACTAATAATTAATACAATATACGTTATTGAATTTAGTCATTCTGCAGAACTAGTGCTTTTACTTTGGTACTTTACGTATATTTTAATGCTAATACTTTGCTTCTTTTACTTAAATTATACATTTTTAATAGAAAATGATGAAAGCTTCACTGGGAACAGACTCGTTCTACGTCGTGGTTTTCCGACTTTTTCTCAGTAAAAGATGTGAATATTTCTGTCAGAAGTGGAAATAGACACTTTGAATATTTGTTTTACAAGGAAATCAAAAGTTTTTATTCACAGTCTTAATCTGAAGATGAAGATTGTGTTGCTGTATTTAAGCTTCTTCATAGATACATCAATGATTCAGTGAACTCATCGACTTTCGTTCATCACTGAAGCTGAATTAACACCAAAGATATAACCAGCTTTATTTCAACAACCTCAGTCGAATCATGAACTTTGGTAATGATTCATAAGAAAAGCTTAAATTCCACATGTGAGTAAATTAAAACCGACGTTAGTGCTGAGCTTTAATGGAGTTTGTTGGAGAAATGAAACTGAGCTGAACCTGACGGAGGAAGATTTAGAGGTCGACTGGTCCTGGTCCTGAAAATGTCCCCAAAGACAAACCTGGTGGAGGACAAGTGAGACACAGTCAGAGAGACAATAGAGGGAAGTTCCCTTCAAAATAAAAGCAACCAAGGTCTGAGCACACCGAGGAGAAAACACCAGGTTGGTACCTGAGGTCTGATCCAAGTTTCTGTGAGACGAATCAAAATGATTAATTCGGCCTGTGTGAGCGAAAAAGACAATTTACTGCCTTTCTGAAAACATCACTGATGTTTCTGTTGGGTTCAGTTTGGTTGGTTCCTGATGGTGAATGTGAAAATACTGATTTAGTCAATTCCTAGAAAATTAAACCAATAATAAAACTACATTAATGGTTAACGAGAACTTGTTTGTTGAACGTTCTTTACGTCAGCAGGATCATTTACATGTTTTCACTTGAATTGATCATTCACATGAATCAATCATCACATTGTTTTGGCTCATGTTAACAGTTCTGTCAGATCCATTTTAAAACCAACAGAAACTCAGTTGAATCAGTCTGATCTGGTTCTAATAGATGAGGATACAAACACAAAATTAAACTGGGACTAAACACTTGGTTGATACATTAACTTTTAAATGTGTCGTGCTTTATTCTAAATTGTAATTTATAATTTTTTGGCCTCATCACTGTAGTTTTTTTTTTTTTAAGTCGGAAAGACTCACAAAGCATGTTGTTCAATAGGAGTTTTATTTTGAATTCTCTGACAGGAAGTGCTGTTTATTCCCTGTGGCTTGACGGTGATGCTGAGAGCAGCAGGAGGAGGTGACTGTGCATCTCTGGGCTGAAATCAAAGAGGATGCATGAAGATCTCAGACAGCTGGCAGGATTTTCCATCCCGTCGTTGCGCAGCGCGTCCGGTCTGCGTCCAGGTGAGTCCGGTCCGTCTCTGTGCTGCTGCTTCCCTTCGCGTCCTCGTGCTGCTCTGCACCAGCTGGACTGCAGGTGCACCAGCTTTCCTCAAGTCTATGTGAACTTCAGTATCAGCAGGGAGGCATCTGCATCGAGCTGCACAGGGATTCACTGGCACGCGTGTGCTCTCGAATGCAAACCACACAAAGATCAATTGTTCAGTTTTCATTCTTAATCTTTTGGATTCTTAATGTCTTGGTTGTTCTTTTCTCCTTCAGAGACTCATGGGAGAGACCCTGACAGAGCAGGAGACGAATGTTCTGACGAGATGCGATTTTGATTCTTTCAGGATACAAGTGGTGGATTTTCAGGAGAGAACATGAGTTTGTGTTTCTCAGCTGAAGCCGGAGCTCCTCGGGCTCTCACACACGTTTCAAGTCCTTGTTCAAGGACAAAACTGTGGAGCGAGCAGGGAGCAGCTCGAGCAGCCAGACACCACAATAAGAAAGACATGACATCTGTACGCAGGCTCCCGTCTCAGAGTCCAGGAACGGTCGGAGCTTTAACACGATTCCTTTTCTGTTTCTCTGTCTGAGAGTCAGACTGTTTCAATAAGGATGAAGAGAGATGAACAGGATGTAGGTCTCAGTATCATGTGACATTAGTATGATGTTATTATGTCATGAACGTGGCCTGAAGATAATATCTCATCGTCACATGTAGCATTAATGAAAATATGATCTGACACAAAACTCCTGATTCTAGACTGAACTTCATTCTTGACCTTGGAAGCAGCAGCTTGCAGAACAATGTTTTCCCAGCGTTTGTCATGAAAATGTAAATGTGTGAGATTTCTAGTTCACACTGGCTTAAAAGTTGAGATTGAAAGTCCAGAAGTTGAACAGCAGAATGAACTTGAAATCTAACTTTAAGCCGATGTGGACAACAGAACAAAGACACACGATTATTTTCTGTTTAAGTAAATTTCTCCTTTTGTCACCGGATATGTGAAGAATTGAAGAGGGTTTGGACTGAAACTCAAACCTCAACTTCGATGCACCTTAAACAAACTTTAACAAACTGTCACGAGCTGTTTAATAGAATATCATAAGAAAATGTGGTGCTGGTTGTCAGGTACAGTTTAAAACTCGAAGATGCTCCGTTTAATATTTTACGACAAAGAAAAACATCAAATCACTTCCTCAAACACCGACTCTGCTTCCTCCTTCAGGTCCTTCCACCTGAACCAGCGGCATCATGGGAGGTTCCACCTCCTCCCTCGTCGACGAGGCCGAGGGCGACGCACCCCGGGGGGCCGCTCTGCCCCCCTCCCCCATCATGGGGTGTCTGAGGAGCAGCCAGAGCACCTCCATCCCTCGGCAGCTCCCCCGACCCGGCCGGCACCGAGAGCGCAGGTAAGAGACGACTGCGGGTGAACTGTCGCCTCAGCTGTCGAGTCCAAAAACTCAAACCATGATGGTCCTGAAGAGAAACTTCCCAGAGGAAACGAGTGAGCTGGGATGGTTCTTTTTTCCATTTCTATGAGCTGATTCACTTCTGCAAAGTTGAGCTGAATCTCATCAGTGACGTTACTGGACAGACGTTTGAACTCCTCGCTCATTAAATATGTGATTGTTTGCTGTGTGATGTAGTTTTTATTTCATATATTATATTTCATAAAAATGAAAAAATCTCTTCTGACGTCGGCAAAGATGCTTCTTATTTCCATTAAAATGCCTTCGACATCTTGAGGTGTGTTCCAACTGTACAGTGTGTGTGTGTGTGTGTGTGTGTGTGTGAGATCACGTTGAGCTCGACCTCTGACTGATCTCAGAACTCTAGTTGTGTTATGTGTTTTCTCCTCTCGTCTCTACATGTTTGTGACGCAGATTCTTGAAGCTGTGGGACGAGTTGAAAGGTTTTCAGGATTTCACAGAATCAGCTTCCTGCACTCGAGCTCGGTTCGACGTGTAAATCCAGAGCTGCCGCCTTCAGGCTCACTTTCTCTCTTCGCTGCCGACACTGTGCTAATTGGCCTGTTTATCTCCCGCTGCATCTCGAACGCTCGTAAACGAGACCCCCAGATACTCGAGCGCCTCTCGGGACGGCAGCTGCTCGCGGACGCCGTCCCTGACAGTTCTGCAGGTTTTCTCCAGCATTCACACTGGGCAGATTTCACCGAGCGGCCGGGAGCTCGCGGTCCGTTTGCTTCGGTAACATTATCGGCAAAGGGCAGAGATGAAATCCAGAGATCGTCAGACCGAGTCTCGTTCGGGTCCGACCGCACCTGAACGGATCCATCAGCCCTGGAACTGTGAGAGAGGCTCAGTATTACTGACAGATGTCTTTGGAGATCGGTGTCTGCTCCAGACTTGATTCTGAGTTTTACTTCTCCAGATAAATGATAAATGTGTTGGTATAAACTCAGCACAGTCAGTCGTCTCTGTCCTGTTTGTTCATTCTACCTGTGAAAATGAGCCATGATGAATTGAATACTTTGCCTCGCACCTTAAACGTGACGGCCGAAAGGCTTCGTTTATTTCCTCCACTGTGGACGTCCGGACTCCAGAGCGCGTCATGAATCTTTCATGAATCGATATGAAGTAAAACCCCGAGTTTTGTTTACATCTTTTCCTGTATCTCTGTCTGACGGACTCTATATTCTGTCCAGCGTCTCTGCTGCCACATTGTCCCGACCTCGGTCCTGCCAGGAGTCGAGTTGCTCTCTGACCAGGGAAACCCCCGAAGACTCGACCGTAGACGGTCGACTGGAAACGCACGCTTTGGGTTGCTCCCATCTCAGTCGATGCATAAAGATCAAAACAGACCAGAAGTGAAGAGAAAAACAGAAAGCAGAAGCTTTTGAAGTCTGACCTCAAAAATGTGAAATCCAGTTCCACTGATTCAGTAACGTGAGTGTGACGTCAGCAGGTCTGTTCTCCAGCTCTTCGACGAAGCTAGAATAGGTTCAAAACGTCACCTTGTATTTATGAACAACCATGATGCTCATTGTAAAGCCGGATTTATGAATGATAATAAGACTAATAATGCACTTTTAGTAGCACCCTTCAAAACCAGAGGACAAAATCATGAAATCAAGCAAAAAAAGAGCACAACAGAATAAAATACCCAAATCATATAAGAAAGAGTGAAACAAACAGATCAAACATATTTAAAACAAATAATTAAAGTCAGAAAGTCGTCGACAGATTTCACAGAAAAAGCTTCAGTAAATCAATGAAACATGTGAGACTCCCTTCAGTTAATGTGAAAACTGTCCAGGTGTTTTCATGAACTGATAAATGTGGTTTCGTTCACTGTGTTCAGACGTTCTGGCTCCGCGTCTCTGTCCAGGTTGAGCTCTGCTGGAAGTTTCAGGCCTGAAGCCAAAGCTACTTGGAGCTCAGATAGAAAATGTGGGCCAGGTTCCTCTCAGACGTCCCAGCGGCTCCTCCGGTCTGAATGTCCCCCCGGACGTCCTCACGATGAGGAGCATGAGTCTTAGATGTGTGACATGTTTTAAAGTGTGTTACAGAGACTCTGTGAGCTGATCTCACTCAAACAGCAGGAATAAAACATGAAGAAGATAAACATTCATAAATACTGGAACTTTCTTTTATTACTGTCGTGCAGCTTTTTGCATCATTTCCATATTCATGCATTTTAATTGTCTCCTCTCAGCCACAACAGGCTGCAGAGAAACTAATGCACGTTTATATTTGGATTTTTCCCTCATTGCTCCAACTTGGGATTTTACAGTGACGTAAAACCAAAGTGTGGCTGAGACAGTCTCATGTTTTTCACATTACATTTGCTGTTAGCAGATATTTGTTGGTTGTTATATCAGTGAATTTGACCATCTTCAGGTTAAAGTCACAGAAAGGACCTTAAAGTGAAACTAACCGTCCCTGAAGTTTCAGACGACGACAAAGAGCCGTCAGGAACATAAAAAGAATTGTTCATGCTCTTTTCTGCAAAACAAAATCATCATATTCATCAATAATGAGAGAGACTCGTAAGACTTTATTGATCCCAAATGCACATTATAATATATTTGAAATAGTGTTCTATATAGAGATATGTGCAAATGTAAGATGTAAGAGCATCATCACACAGCTCCTGATCAAATCCACAGGATCGATGGTTCTGCTTCTGAAGGGTTGTGTTTTCTCTGCAGTTTCTCTTCTGGTTCGATGCCCATGCAGAGGAGCCAATGGGCTTGTGGCTGTTGTACTTTCCTGAACGCGGCCGGCGCCCCCCGCTGCTCCATCTGCGAGGCCCCTCGGCGCCAACCCGACGCCCGCTGGATGTGGCCCGGGGCCGGCCGGGAGGACGGTGGCTGGTCCTGCCCGCGCTGCACGCTGGCCAACTCCCCCGACAGGCTGACCTGCTCTCTGTGCGGCTACAGCGGAGCCCCGGAGCCGCCCCGGGGCCCCTCCGAAGACCCGCCCCGGCCCCAGCGCTCCAGCAGCTGCTCCGGGCCCCTGAGGCCGTCGTCCGCTGAGCCGTGCGGGCGGCAGAACAGGAAGCGGCCCGAAGAAGCGGATAAAAGCAGCCGGAGCTGGGACTGTTTGAGGTGCACTCTGCAGAACACCCCGACCTCCATGTCCTGCTCTGCCTGCGGCGGACCACGCAAACTATCCCTCCCCCAAATCCCTGCGGACGCCCTGCTGGTGCCTGAAGGTCAAACGGGAGGGCAGCAGCCAGAGCCTGCGGCGGCGGCGGCGCTGTCCCTGTCCATATCAACGCGAGGAGAGTGTTTACCCGTGGAGGCTTCGTATCCACACGCGAGCTCCTCGGGTCACAATAACCCAGTTCCCTGCAGTCGCAGAGAGGTGCCCCCTCCGGACGTTTGCCTCGGTCAAACACATAACCTGAGTCCGTCCCCGACGACGCTCGCTGTGTCGCATCTGTCCGCTCAACCCGAGCTCCTGCCCAGCAGACGCCTCAGCATCCTGAAGGAGGAAATGTCACCGCTGTCACCCGCACCGGACGCCTCCGCCTCGTTTCCAGCCGGCGGCGTCGCCGTCGACCGGACGGAGGAGTGGTCGTGTCCGGCGTGCACCCTCATCAACAAGGTCAAAGCCAAACACTGCCTGGCCTGCCACACTCCTCAGCAGCTGAAACCGGCCGCGTCCCCGAAGAGAAAGGAAAGCATGCTGGTGGAGGCGCTGCGGCAGAGCGACGAAGGAGAGGCCAAAGAGCTGTGGGAGCACATCGTCAGCTTCTGCAGAGAGGTCAGAGGTCACACGACTCCAAGATTAACCTTTAAGTTAGCAGGACACTCAAGTTTTCTGTCCCCGTCCACTCAGACATTTATTTTTCCTCTTGTTCCTTCACTGTGATTCTGGGAAAAACATTCGAAGAAGAGTATTTTTATGTTTGTTACATTTCTTTTCCTACGGTACCTGAGGTTCAGATGTCTCTGTGATTCACTCTTTCCCAGAACTCAGTGACATTTGTGGACGACAGCTTCCCTCCTGGTCCGAAGTCTGTGGGGTTCCCGGTGGACGACAGCGTCCAACATCGGGTCAGAAAGTGGCTTCGGCCTCAAGAAATCAACTGCTGCAACTTGAGAGAACGTGTGGTGAAGTGGTCCGTTTTCCGCACGCCTCGCCCGTCTGACATCCTGCAGGGGCTTCTGGGTAACTGCTGGTGAGCCGACTCAGTCCCACACACTAAAGCACAGAATGAACCTGGTTACAGCTGAATCCACACATAAAGCACACGAGCAAGTAAAAGCAGAAGTCGGACAAATCGAGACAAGAGTCGATAGAGCAACAGTGATTAGAGCCGAAGGTGGTGAAGGAAAGATCTGAAACGTTTCCTTTAACCTGCTGCGTCTGACCGGCTGGATGTCTTGCAGGTTCCTCAGCGCCTTGGCCGTTCTGGCCGAGCGTCCTGAGCTGGTGGAGAAGGTGATGGTGACTCGCTCGCTGTGCGCAGAAGGAGCCTATCAGGTGCGTCTGTGCAAAGACGGCTCGTGGACCACGGTGCTGGTGGACGACATGCTGCCGTGTGACGAGAACGGCCACCTCCTCTTCTCTCAGGTGAAGCTCTGAAGTGTGTGTGTTCATGTTATGTTGCATAATATAAATGACATCATGTATAGAAATATTCCACAGGCTGAAACTGAGCTTCTGTGTTTTACCTCAAAAATATTTTAGCAGTTGTCTTTGGACATTTCCAGCTTGACTTCTGTTTCCATGTTATCTCAGTATCCAGGCTTATGTTCCTCTGCCCGTCACTGGATGTGATTTTTAAGCTGAGCTACAGGAGATAATTACTTAACTATAAATTCTCCTAATCCGTTCTTCTCATTTTCCCTCGTCAGGCCCAGCGGAAGCAGCTTTGGGTGGCTCTGATTGAAAAAGCTCTGGCCAAGCTCCACGGTTCCTACTTTGCTTTGCAGGCGGGTCGCGCCATCGAGGGCCTCTCCACGCTGACCGGGGCCCCCTGCGAGTCTCTGGCCCTCCAGGTCAGCGCCACCAACCCCAAGGAAGAGCCCATTGACACAGACCTGATCTGGGCCAAGATGCTGAGCTCCAAAGAAGCAGGGTGAGAGTCAGGAGACAATCTGAGGGGACGGATTTTAATCTGTTCAGAACTGAATCTCAGCTCTTTTCTGTGCTGCCAGGTTCCTGATGGGGGCGTCCTGCGGAGGTGGGAACATGAAGGTGGATGACTCCGAGTACGAGTCCCTGGGTTTACGTCCTCGACACGCCTACTCCGTCCTCGATGTGCGAGACGTCGACGGTCACAGGTGAGTGTTCAGGTCAGGAAGTGTACGAGTGACTATCACCATCTATAGAATGTTCTGTAGAAGAAACCACGACAGTTAGGGATTCATGGAGCAGATGGATTAGCTCCAGAGGTGGATTAAGTTTGAACCTTTTGATGCTTTTTTCTTCTATAAAATACAGGAATCCACTGTGATTTCAAACTATTCACAGCTTCTGCATCAGTGAAGAAAAACAACCTTTTGAACACGAGGCTGCATTTTGAGGTCTTGTCATCACTCGGTATCTGAACTGTGCTTCAGGTTACTGCAGCTGAGGAACCCGTGGGGCCGCTTCTCCTGGACGGGCCCCTGGGCTGACAACTGGCCCAACTGGCCTCCTCACCTGAAGAGGGAGCTGTGCGCCCAGCGAGCCGAGGACGGCCTGTTCTGGATGGACTTCTGGGATTTCATCAGGTAGGTGAGGAGTTAACAACCTAAAACCAGCTGTTACAGTTTGTTCAGGTAGTTTAATTTAGTGCTTTAGGTGTGTGTGTGTTTCTGCGTTCACACATGTCTGTGAGTGTGTGTTTGACCCCGGCAGGTACTTTGACTCAGTGGATATCTGTAAGATTCATTCAGACTGGCAGGAGGTTCGAGTGCCGGGCGCTTTCCCCCGAGGAGCCGACGTCCCGGTGACGGCGGTGTCCATCACGGTGCTGGAGAGGACGGCCGTGGAGCTGGCTTTGTTCCAGCAGGGCAGCAGGTGGGACGACCTGCCAACTTCCTGTCATCCTTCTCTCCATTTACCTGCTCCCGTTAGGTCACATTAACCAAAAACACAACCTCTCATTGGCCGACAAATAAATCTATGAGGCAATAAAGAATGAGATCAAAATGACCGCCATCCATGTATGAACCGAACTCTTCTCGTCCCTGTCCTCAGGCGGTGGGACACAGCAGAGAGCCACCTGCTGGACTTGTGCGTGCTGGTGTTTCGGGTCTCCTACGACAGCTCGGGGTCTCTGGCGCTGGGTCGCCTGCTGGCTCACAGCCGGCGCTCGGTCCGGAGGTTCGTGGGCTGCGACGTCATGCTGGAGCCCGGAGAATACGCTGTGCTCTGCTGCGCTTTCAACCACTGGCACACGGCGGCCGCGGAGGGGACACGTAAGACGTCCGACATCGGACTCACTCACATTTTTACCTCTGACGTGACAAACTCTAAAATGAATGTGCCGTCCGTTGTTTGAACCCTGCTGTGTGTCCTCAGCCAGCGGCAGCAGCTCAGAGGCTCCTGGCTTCATGTTGGCCGTCTACAGCTCCAGACTGGTGATGGTGGAGCAGGTGACGGCCTCCAACACCACCATCGCCGACGCCGTCATCCAGCTGACAGAAACTAAAGGAGAGAGACACGAGGTAGCGTCGTTTATCTGTTGTCTGTAGGAACTGAAGTTAACTGCATATAAAGTACTACACAGTACTCCTTAGTACTGTGAACTACGGCTCATGAAACACAAATCCTGCATCAGACTCCTCCACATCTCAGAGACTGTACTTCTACTTTTTACTCCACTACTTTTATCTGACAGCTTTAGTTACTAGTTACTCTTCAGATGACAGTTTTTCCTTCCTGTCCAGTGAAAACCACGTATCTCCAGATGTTTGTGATAAAGTGAAGGATGAAGTTTTCCTTCATGAGAAAATTCTCCTCCTTCTGAAGCTGAATCAACTCTTTAAAAAGCCTCTCGGATCAAAAAGCATCGACACAAAGCTGAAAACAGGCTGTTTTTCTCATGAAGCTTTGTGGAGATATGTGGTTCTCACAGGACGACCAGGCTACAAACACATGATGATCTTCTACAATCTGATGCTCGTTGCTGGAGATGAAAGCGGCCGACAGGATATAAAGTCGTTCAATGAGCTTCAACATCTCCAGCAGGAAAATGACTCAGACACATTAAAGCAGCAGAAGAAGAATCCAGAGAGAAACAGGAAACAGTTCACTGACACAGGACGAGTCTGACTGAAGTACATTCAGCTGATAATACTTACATACTTTTACTTGACTAAGGTTTTGAATGCAGGATTCTTGCTTGCAGTGAAGTATTTTCCAGTGTGTATTAGTACTTTTACTGACGGATCTGAATCCTGAATCGTCGATCGGTTTCAGGGTCGAGAGGGGATGACCTGCTACTACCTGACCCACGGCTGGGCGGGGCTCATCGTCATGGTGGAGAACAGACACCCCAGACATCACCTGCATGTGTCATGTGACTGCAGCGACAGCTTCAACGTGGTGTCGACGCGCGGCAGCCTCAAAGCCATCGACAGCATCCCTCCTCTGCACAGGTTCACTGCCCCCGATCGGACTGACGGAAAGTTACTGAAGACAAATGATTCATTCAGACATTCACAGAAAAGTCAGTCACGGTGTTTCAAATATAAAGACGGCTCATGTTTGTCTGTTATTATCAACCAAAACTGTGGGATCTTAATCAGCTGTCAGACAGTAAAAGAGACCAAGGAAGCTACGTCAGTATTTTGGATGTTTGATATGAAATAATCAATAATCTCAGTTCGCTGCTGCACATAAACAAAGTGAATACTCAATAATGATTTTGATGTACTCTCCTTGTTGGACATGTTTGCCTGATGAAGGAAGGTCTCACAGCAGCGTCTCAGGTTCATGTGACTGACGCTTTATTTCTCTCTCAGACAGGTGCTCGTGGTTTTGTCTCAGCTGGAGGGAAACGCTGGATTCTCCATCACGCACCGGCTGGCTCATCGAAAGGCCGTCCAGGCTTCTCTGGGGAACTGGAGTCCGTCGAAGGCGACGCACAGTCCCGCTCTGAGTCCGGAGACGGCGGGTCTGCACCAGCCTCGACCCCTCTGACCAGCACGAGGAGAACAGATCTGTTTCGCACGGCAGACGTGACATCTCAACGTGGAGGCAGCTGCTTGTAACAGTCCAACACTTTAGGAATGGCTCTTGTTTGTGTCTGATCCGACTGTTGCTCTGATGGAAAAAGGGAACATTTCCCATAAATGTTGGACTATTTTGCAACGAGACGATCATATTCAGTGAGCAGGCTGGTTTCAAGTGTCCGAGCTCCTCTGAGACACAAATAATCTCACTCATTTCAATCAAATGGAATCACAGGTCGGCGGGTTCGCTCTCATAACCGTCTTTGAAAGCTCTCAGACCCAGTAAGATTCTTTACATTGATTCATGTTGATTCTGAAGTAAAACTGTTTGTTTGTTGTGGGCACATTGACCAGATGATGGTGTCCGGGCCCCGGGGCCCCCGGCTCCACATCACTGCAGGTGAGTGAGACAACAAAGGTTTTGAAATGTGTGTGGGATTGTTCCTGTGTGGGAGCAGCTCGGCCTCCGGCCCGAGTCCCGTCCACGAACTGAAGCTGCACATTTAAATCACATGACGCACTTTATATTTTACAAACACACGTCCGATCACAGGCTGGTCTTCAGGTCCAAACTGTCTTAATTGCACTGGTGATAGATACATAGAAATATTATTAACCTAGCTGTCGTGTGAACTGGCTGCCAAGAATCTTCCCAGGAACGAACACGGCGTTTCTTCTCCTCAGTGTCGCTCAGTCGTCTCAGTAATGGACAGATGTTGTAGTTGTAGGTTGGAAGCGTTTAGCACTTTATCAACTTTATGCTGGATTCGTGTTTTCACTTAAAGGACATGTTTTAAAATTGCACAGTGGTGAAAAATATCGTGAGCTTATAAATCCACCATCTTATTGTTAGAGACATTTAAACTATGCAAATGTTTGAAAGCTGTTCTGATGCTTCATTAAAACCTGTACAGCTCTTTAACCTGTGGGACACAAATGTCTTTATTGTTTGATATTTATTTTATTAATTGACAAACTTACTTATTTACATTTTCCCATAAACCGACGGTGGGCGTGTCTCCCGATGACGCGTTATACGTCACAGACCAGAACCAAAACATCTGTTAGCTTCTCGTCTTGAAGCCACATGTAGCCGCGGAGCTAAAGTTCAAGAAACAGCCGGTTTTTATTGAATCTAAGCTACAACCCGACATTAAATCAAGGTGTTCAGACAGCGACGACGCAGGTTTGTGAGTCTAATGTTTCTAATTATGTTAGTAATGTTATAAATGTCTCTGTGGTTTTGTTAGCTTCATCGTAGCTTTAGCCTAAAAACAACTGCGACATAAAGACAGAAAACTGGGACAAAATGAGAAACATCAGAGAGGAAGCTAACTTTAGCTACATGTTAGCAAAGCATCCTGTTCATAAAAACCAACAACACAAGAACCAGGTGGAGGAAAAACCTGATCCAGGACCTGGTCCGTTTGGATCAGAAACCTCAGTCTGGATTAACTGAGACATTTAGCTTGAAGTCAATAATAAAGACACTGAACAGACTTGTCATCTGTCTCAGTCAAACAGGAGAACAGTCATATAAAATCCTGAATATTCATCACACAAGTCAGCACTAATGCAAATCCACATCCACACATGTAGCCCAGCAAAATCAGTCCACCCCAACACTGTGTGTGTGTGTGTGGTCTCTGAACACCGAACACACACTGGAGCTCAGTGTCATCTCAGACAGAACTGGAGGTCGAGGCCAGCAGAGATGGTGGTTTTCACTTTACGAGCTGATATTGGGATCAATGCATCGGGTCTGAAGGATGAGTCTCAGCTCATCAGCTCATCTGCTGTGAACCTCACCTGAAGCTCACAGGGAAGGTTTTAATGAGTGAACACATCTCAAATTCTCAGGGATCAATCAGGAGGAAAGAAGTTGATGTCAGTGGCTGTGAAGAAAGAAACTGTTATATTCTCTATCTGTTATTAGCAACTGACATATTTCTGTATCTTATTGTTGTAATCACATGTGATTATTTGTTATTCTTTATTAAAGATCATTCACACACTCATTTTTACTCGTTCGATGCATTATAATAAAAACATGACCCACTGATGGATCGCAGGTGATTTCACTGTCCAAGCTCTTAAACGTTAACTTCATCTGTCCTTGTTTTTTCGTTGTCTCAGCTTCTGTCCCGCCTGCTGGACGCCCCTGAGCGTCAGGATAGGGAAGCAAAGTGAAGAGGCAGCTGCCGACGGCGCAGCGAGCCTGGTGGACAAAATGTCGGAAAGCCCGGAGAAAAGCGCCTCGGTGTCGGCTCAGGAGCTGAAGGAACAGGGAAACCGTCTCTTTCTGAACCGCAAGTACCTGGAGGCCGCCGCCTGCTACAGCAAAGCCATAGTGAGGAAACAGTGTTTCAGTGTCTGTGTGTTCATGTTCAACTTCACATTTAAAAAGATTATTTCCTGACTTCGGTTAAATGTGTGAAACTCTGAGGAAAAATACTTCTTCTCATTGTTTTTGTGCAACTTCTTCGTGTAGATGTCGTTTTTAGTGGCCCAGCATCCCCGACCTCACGATATCGAACATAATGATGAGGTTCACAGATTTTAAATTTGGGAGCGGGGCAGCTTTGGTGTCAGATCACGAATGGAAGTTGACAGATACTCTGAGTTGAGTCAATATCTGGAGAGAGAAAGTTGGATCAGTGCATCCTGAGTTGACGTGTTTGGTCTGCTCCCCTCTCTCAGACCCACAGTCCGTCTGTCCCGGCGTACTACACCAACAGGGCGCTGTGCTACGTGAAGCTGCAGCAGTACGACAAAGCTCTGGCAGACTGCAGACACGCGCTGGAGCTGGACAGCCAGTCGGTCAAAGCTCACTTCTTCATGGGTCAGTGTCATCTGGAGATGGAGAATTATGACGAAGCCATCGGAAACCTGCAGAAAGGTACAGTCATTGTTCCTATTTTTACCACTTGAGGGCAGAAGAAATCCACAACAAACTGAGAAACACTCGAAAAGTCTGGAGCAACATTATCAGCACATTAACCAAATATAATAAGTCACAGTTCATCCTTGTGTTCCAGCTTATAACCTGGCAAAGGAGCAGCGGCTGAACTTTGGTGACGACATTCCCAGCGCTCTGCGGATAGCGAAGAAGAAACGGTGGAACAGCCTGGAAGAGAGGAGGATCAACCAGGAGAGCGAGCTGCACGCCTACCTCACCAAACTCATCCAGGCCGAGAAAAAGAGGCAGCTTGAATCCAGAAAACATGTCACTCTGAAATCCATTTTTGTTGTTTGTACCCTGAATGATTCTTGTTCCTTTTAAAGTGCGTGTGGTTTAATCTGCAGGGAGCTGGAGGGCTGCAGACAGAAGCAAGACGACAAGTCGGACGACAGCAGGGTTCAGCACAATCTAAACGAGATCCACACAAAACATGTACGTGTGTTTTTCAATCATTTTTGACCTTTGATCAGTTGATCCAACTATTAAACCTTAACCTGCTTATATTTGATTATTTGTAACCTATAAACTGTGTTTCTTTCACAGGACAAGTATCTGTCAGACATGGAGGAGCTGTTCTGTCAAGTCGACGAGAAGAGGAAGGTTAGTGTTTGTTCACAAAGGTCACTTGAAGGTGACAAAACTAATCCACTGCTGCTGGGTTCCTGTAATGATAAGAATTACAGTTATTCTAATCACATTGTGTTTGCTGTGTTTGACAGAAGCGAGAGATCCCAGACTTCCTATGTGGAAAGATCAGCTTTGAGTTGATGAGGGAGCCGTGCATCACTCCCAGTGGTGTCACTTATGACAGAAAAGACATTGAAGAGCACCTTCAGGTAAAAGCTCCACTCAAGGACAGATGCATGAAACAGGAACAGAACAAAATGACAGAGAGGATTTTTAAAGTAAACGAATAATCAAACCAGGTCAAATGTAGTAAAACATGTTTATTCTCTCGCAGCGAGTCGGCCATTTTGACCCGGTGACGCGAACTCCTCTGACCCAAGACCAGCTCATCCCAAACCTGGCCATGAAGGAAGTCATTGATGCTTTTATTTTGGAGAATGGATGGGTGGAGGACTACTGACCAAAGAGAGGAAGGAAGGAAGGGAAGGTATTTTGTCACTTTCTCGATGGAGACGTGTGTTCAGACCCTTAGACGGGTTGTCGGTCTCTTATTGGTTCAACTTAAATTTAGAGTTTAAGAAAAGTTCGAACCTGCAACAAATCACGAACGATCCTAAACCTGAACACTTTGAACTCAGCTGTGTCTGTTTCAATCTGATGTTCGACTGCGTTTTAACATCAAACACAGCGGCAAACTTTATTCTTAGAGAACAAGTCACAAATTTACGAGACAGAGGAACAAGAGACAGAAAATATAGAACTTGACACAAAACCAGAGAAAAATCAAGAAAAAGCCAAAGAAAACAAAAAGGGTTTTAGATGCTTTTGAAAGATGTGCAATTATTTGGCTTCTCTGAGACGTCACTAGAGGGCGCTGTACGTTAGTGGTGGAAGAAGTACTGGATCCCTCACAGGAGTAAAAGTATCTACACTACAGTATAAAATCCTGCTACAAGTAAACGTTGTGCTTCAAAGTAAAATGTACAAATACACTTAAGTATCAAAAGCAGAACTGATCGTTCCATTTCAGAGTCTTCGATTATTATATTTATTATATTACTGACGCTTTAATGTGTAAACAACATTTTAATGCTGCAGCTGTTTGTTAAAGCTTCGTTTTTACTGGTGGTTCATACGTTTTGTGTTTAAAACCCAGCTGTCAGACAGATGGAGTGCAGTAAAATACGTCCCTGAAGTGTAATAGAGAACTATCAAATTAAAATACGCACGAGTATAGTACAAGTACTTCCAAACTGTCCTTGAGGAAGTGTATTTTTCACCAAGGTGTTTAACCACACGTGGCCGAGACGAGAATGAAGGACAACAACACAACCAGCTAAACAGTCTCACATGAAGTCTGACGACCAAATCTCACTGCACTTTATTGCAGTTTTAAAATATTTTATTGTTTGTACTCGAATTAGATTGTGACTCTCAAAGTTGAAAGGTCCAGTTTTAATTTGTATTTAAAGTCTATGGCCACTGAAATATGCTCCAATCCAAACCTGACGACCCCTTCAGACATTTAAGACTTCAAACAAATACGGTCTTTGGAACAATAATATGTGTAAAACTGAGGTTAAAGTGGAGCTGAGACTGTGAAGAGAGAAGCTCAAACATCAGTGAAGGAACAAGAAGACACATTTTGACTGGAGAGGGACTTTAAAAGACAAAGGGAGATTTCAGGTTTATTGCCTGAGGAACGACAGGAACTTGTCCTTGTTGGACCTCGACAGCACATCCAGTCGGTTTCACCTCAACTTTGTTCAACAGTTCTTCTTGTTTCTGTCTCTGTTCCATGTCGCTCCAGTGAAACCAGTATAACTTCTGTTAGTGCGAGTGTTGTTTAATCAGGACCGTCAGTTCAGTTCGGAGTCAGAGAGCTGGACGGGACGGAATCAGCAGCTGTAGTTTGATCAGCAGTTAGTGATGTGTGTCATTTGAAAATAACCCGGTATTGATCATCGGTTAATGTATTGATCCATTCTGCAGCTCAGAGAGTGAACAAACTGCTGACTACAATCAGATTACTCACTTAATGTAATCAGATTACATGTCAATGTGCACTGACAGTGCTGCTCATCATTCCAAGTGAAAATGTGGAAAAGTGTTGCATTCGCTGGCAAATTTAAAGATGGGAAACTGTAGCGCTGCAGCTGAGAGTGTGTGTGTGTGTGTGTGTGTGTGTGTGTGCGTGCGTGCGTGTGTGCGTGCGAGATTCGGTCGTTGTGAACAGACCAGTTTTTATTGTAAACAATCATTAAATCGAGACGTTAACTAGAGATTGTGTTTCACACTATGTTCGGTTTTTTACGAGTGGATTCGGGTGCAGCTTTGTGCAAAAACTAAACGAGTGCTTGTTTCCCTGTTGATTGTTTTAATTGTTGCTGTGCACATGAATCAGTCGTCTTATCAGCTGGAACCTGATATCAGAATCAAGCCTGATGTGTCTTTGTATTTGTTTCTTTCTTTCTGTTTAAATGCAACAATTACAATCCAGCTTTCACTCAATCAAGTGAAAGTCTGATTTTTCTTTGTTTCTAAACGGCTGAAAGGAGCAGATTTACTTCTTTTCTTCACAGAAACCAGTTGTTCAGTTTTCAGTCAGACGTCTTACTGCACAGGCAAAGATTCAACAACTGTGTTTGAAAACGTGATCAAAATAAATGTTCCATGTTTCTACATCTGGGTTTTACTTATTTCTTCTCATCTTGTTCAGAGGTTACAGACGTAAAAGACAGTCTGAAGTTTAGTCTTAATCTGGTTTGTAGAAGTTTGTTCCAGATTGAAATATTTCATCAGCTGTCTGATGGATTGTGATGGAATGAGGTTCAGATTCAAACATTTTATTCCTGAATGGATCAGATGTTTGTGCTTTATTACTTCAAATCACTGATAAAAATCGGATGATGACATAGATCAGTAATTCTCACATGTATCATTATTATTATTATTATTATTAGGAAACATGGTTTAATTTAACGAGATTCATTGTTAAAAAGATTCACCTGGAATGTTCCTGATTAAAATATGATCCCAACAGTTCATCTCTCCGTCGCTCAGCTGAAACATCAAACAGTCTTTTGCTGAGTGGTTTTCGTCCCGTCAGCCTCCACCCGAGGACAAACTGAGAGAACAGGCGTGATGAAGACTGTGGAGAGCTGAAGATGAAGCTCAGCCGAGGAAGGTGGAGATGAAAACGCTGGTGTCCAGGTTGAGAGTGGCGTGCCACCAGCGGTCGGGGAAATACAGCACCTAAAATCACATTTACACCAAATGTCTTGCTGAACAAAACATTGTGAATGTCCAGTTGAATGAAATCAAAGACACATGGACGTCCTCTCTGTCTGTGTTGTGATCATACAGCGCTAAATCACTACAAGAGAAGACGATAAAGAGATTTAATGAACTCCCCTCTGAGCGCGGTTACCTCTCCAGGTCTGATGGTGCACTCCAGCGGAGCCTCGTCCTCGGGCAGGTGGGGGTAGGTCTCCGTCAGCCAGGACAGGGTGGTGCGGTTCGGGTGGAAATGAGGCTCCTGATCGGGCGGGTAGAGGAACCAACGCTGTGTAACAAACAGTGACATTCATCTGTGTCCGCGTGTCAGACATGACGTGAAGGACAGAAAAGAAAAAGCCAGTGTCTTGTTCACCTTTCTCCCGTAGATGACCTCAGAGAAACCGGGACCGTGCCAGTGAAAGGGGACTCCTGTTCCAGGGCCTGGACACAGAAAGTGGATCTGAGCTGCGGCTCGAGTCTCTCATGTATCATCATGACTGAGTCACAGAAAAAACAAACTACAGGACTCGTTATCACTGATGCTGGTTTTAGACGTTTGGATGTCACAGAACTTTTTACAGCTCAATCAAGATGAAACTGAAAATCAACTGTCGTCCAGTTCCTCGGTGTGGTTTGACGTCCACTCTGCAGAACAAACCCTGACCTGCGATCCCGAAGCTGTACGCTCCGCTGGTGTGAGGCAGGACGTACGGCGGAGGCTCGTAGTGCTCAAACAGACTCTGCCACTCCGTCAAGTTGTTGTCTCCGAAAAAATACAGCGTGTCTGCAGACAAAGACAAAGACGGAGAATAACATCTGCCCAAACTCGACCAGAGATACAAACACTCTGGACAGTATTTGTCGAGACATGCGTGTTTTTGTTGACATATTGAGACTCAAACCAGCAGTGAATGTGTCTCTCAGTCTGATCTGTCTTCGTCCTCTGTGTCTCAGTCTGATCTGTCTGTCCTCACCATGAACTCACACTGTAGTTTATCTGGACTCAATCCCACACAAAGACTCACTAGAGACCAAATGTGGATTCATCCGCCGCTGAAAATAGTCCCCAACACATGAACTGTTTCCTCCTGTTTGTCTGATAGAAACTTCGAGCTGAGAGCCACAGACAGGAAGTCAGACAGCACTGACGTTGTTGCTTTGAGTCTGAACATGGAGATTTGCTGATCCTCCACCCTCAGACGTCTTGTTCAGCTAAAGCAAAACATCCCCCCGAAGAAGTGGAGAAGGCAAAGCTGAAACGTTTTACATACAAATGTTTTGTGTCGTTCCTGCAAACAAGCTGCGAATGAGGATGGAAACAACCATGTTTGACTCACCGCTGCCGAGGGCGTCTGCAGACTGAGGCCTCAGAAAAACATCCACATACTCCTGAAAATGGACGTCCACTGGAAGAGAGCGGTCACAGCCAGTCAGCGAGGGGTCGGTGGTTAAAAAGAAATGAAAATAGAAAGGTTTGCAGAGAGACATGCAGACCTTTCCTGTAGGAGTACGTGTTGGCCGTACTGAGCCGCACCCTCCGCTCGCCATATTCTTCTAGTAAAGTCGACTTGGAGCACAACGACCTGAATTTCTAGAACAAAGTCAGTATTAGTATCTTTAACTCCAGTATGTATGTTCATATGATCAGCGTGTCAGGACAGCTTCTCTACTGTTTCACTACATTTATCTGGCAGCTTTAGTTACTATACTATTAGTTAGTTTACAGATTAAGATTTTACATAAAATCAAAACATACTAAACAAACTAAAAAGATATGAAGTCGTTTAAATCAGCTCCAATTTAACCAACTAAAACAGTAAAGTGCTGCTGACATGTTAATTAAAAAAATTATGATTCAGTATTCGAATAATAAAACTATGTTTTGTTTATGATACTTGTAATTGAGTATTTGTATATTGTGGTATCTCGATGTATTAAAGGAAGAATCCACCCTGAAACTTTCGACATTTCTCAGCCAGTTTTGAAAGAGTGCTTCCCACTGAGTTCAGTATGTTAATGCCAACGTGTAATTTAACACTATCAATGGTATCAAAGTTTACATCGGTGTGCGATGATGTTTCAGCTCGGTTCCTCTCGGAGAAGCTGGATGTTTTACCCACCTGCTTTTCAGCGTCTGACACGCTGTCAGCAGCAGGTCGTGTTCGGGTGTTAACACTTATCCCAAAACTCTAAATATCTCCGTCAGTGATGAACATAGTCAGAGTCAGTGGGTGGATTTTTCCCTTGATACACACAATTAAAAGTAACACAACATTTACAAAACCAATGCAGCTGTATGACCCAGTTCAACACAGGAACAGCGAGTCATCGTGCAGGAAATGATGGTTTAAAAACGTACCGTGTTGTCAGTCAGGCCCCTGAGGATCACCGGCCGCCTGTAGGCATATCTGAGGAAACAACATTGATCAGTCTTCATGTGCAGCAAGAAAAGGTGGAGCGAGCGAGTTTCTCTCAAACGTGTTGAACTCCATCCAAATCAGAAGGTTTGATTATGAACAGAGGCGGCAGCTTCTTGGTTCGGCCACATGAAACCAGGCATAAAGCCATAAATACAAGACGGTGGAGAATACGGACGAATGAAATGGCTTCGCAGAAGGAAACATCATCTCACCCTTCGATGAACTGCTGGTATGAGAGAGAAGAGCTGTCCAACACGTCAATGTTACAAGGACCTTCATCCTGTAACCTGAGCTCTGACTGCAGGGACCTGGACACAGAGACAGGAGGACGAGGACAAAACACAAAGTCATGACAAGGTGCAAAAAATGAATGAGGTTTTCCTCCATTCATTAAAGACTGAGGATGTTTACATGCAGAAAACAATTAGTATGAATTCTATACAAAACATCACTTACATAAATCAACTGAAATGAAATGTAAGAGTCCATTTAGGTGAAGAAAGCTTTTATTAAATCACTTCATAAATCATCATAAACATGTGGATCAACTTCAGTTTATTTCCATTCATGTTCATCATCTCAGATTGTTTCAACCTCCTCTTCCACCACATGATTTTTTTATTTACGTCACATTTATTTTTCCTCTTTCAGCTTCTCTGACTTGTTTTTATTGGTGATAAGAAACGTTTCTCTTAAACCTGCTTGTTTGATCAATGTGGACGTTAAAGTGGCAGAATTTTAAATGGAGTTTGGTTTGAGGTTGAGTCAGAACAGCAGGTATCAGGACTGAGTCTGGCAGCGTGTCACAAGTGTTACAACTGATTTTATATCAAATCTGAAATGATTTTTTAAAATAAGCTCGTCAACATGTTTAACGTTGACTCACCAGCCGCCTCCGTCATCGAGCAGCTCTTCCGCCTTCAGGGCGATAAAACACACGAGAACAAACTGTGAACATGATGCGAACACGAGTTGATTAAGTTCCATTCAAATCTGAGTCTGTATCGACTGAAGTTCGACTGAATTTAGGAGAAAATGCAGTTTATTTAATGTAAATATCGAACATATATCAAAGCATGAGCTGCCTCTCACTTCCTGGTAGAGAACCAATCAGAAACGACCACATTAATGTGACCGGTGCTGCGTTCATGTCCAATGGGAACTATGAGCTGTACTGTACTGTATTTCTGTTAGAAGAGTTTTAATACTAAGACTAATATTCTACTCCAGTGTATTCCATCATATATTATATTGTTTAGTGTAATATGTTATATTTTTACATTTATATGTGACATAAATCATGAGAATATTCTGCATCAAACCTACAACCTTCAAATCACAAACTGACTTCTCTCACAGTTACTGTTGTTTTCTGTCAGTAACTCAGTACTGCAAAGTACATGTACATTTACTCAAGTACTGACTACTCACTTCACTGCTTTTATCAGTTTTAGTTATTAGATACTTTACAAATTGACTTTTACACACACAAAATAAATGAAGATTTATCAAATATGATGTTTAGTTAAACCATTAGTTAATGAATCAATGAGTCGATTGACAGAAAATTAATCATCAACTATTAATAATCATTTCAGTTATTTTTCATATGAAAACATTTGATTGTTGCAGCTTCACAAATTTGAATTTTTGCTGCTTTTCCTTTGTATTAATAGTACAGTTTTTTTCCTGCATTAAATACATTTTCCTGATGATACTTGCATATTTTCACTTAAGTAATATAATGGAGTATTTTCAGACTACAGTATTTCTACTTTTACCCCAGTAAAGGATCTGAATACTTCCACTGCTGCAGTTCACTCTCACTCACTTTGCTTCACACTTGTTTTGCAGAAGGAGACATTTAAAAAATGTATGTTTCAGCATCATAACTCCAAATGTTGAGAAAAAGTATTTACTTAAGAACAGATACACAGATTTTATTTGATGTTGATCAAATGCATTTTAATGGGTTTTACTTTTACAATAAGATACTAAACAGACAGGAGCATCTGAACCTTTGCGATTCTGTTCAGATGTTGTTTCTAAAATGTGAATGTGAATTGTCCATCAAACTTCATGTTTCAAAAGTAAATCACAGTTTCTGGTGCTCAGTGTAAACATGATTCAAGAGGTAATGAAGTCCATATAAACATGTAACGTCCATCTCTTCACCGTCACCACAGGTCAGAGGTCACAGGTCATGAACTTCACCGTCAGTGCAAATGTTTCATGCTTGTGCTCATAGATAAAGAAAATTCAGATCTACAGAAATAAACCATCAGAGCTTTTCAGGTAAAAACACAAAAGACTCATTATTGTCAGTATATTTAATTAGTTTCGGTCCAAAATCTATTAAGTTCAGTGTTTAACAGCTGCAAAAGTTTAAAATTCTGCAAATGAATTAATTATTATTTCAAGATTATTTCAAGATTATTCTAACAGAACTAATTTGTCAGTTGGTCAATAGAAAATTCAATAAGTATTTCAATAATTGAATTTAGTTGTTTTACAAATATAAATATGAAGCATTTTCTGCTTCCAGCTTCTCAAATGTGACGATTTGATGCTTTTCTTTGTCTCATACAGTGATAAACTCAATATCTTTGGCAACAAGCAATTAGAATTTGTTCTGTAATTCATGAAGAAAATAATTTGATTAATCAATAATGAAAATAAAAACTAGCTGCAACATCAATCTAGAGCTCTAACATTATAAAAACGTCTCTGTTCTTTCAAACACCAAGTTTCTGTGCAAAACAAGCAAGTTACACAAAATAAGAAGAAAGAAAAGAGACAAACCTAAAGTTCATTATGATGAAGGATTCTTTCTGTATCTAGATATCATTTCTCTATTTTCTGTCATTTTAAAGACAGAAAAAAGAGAAAATAATCCTCCAGAAAATTCATTCATTCATTCATTTCAGTATTAGTTTGTGATTTCTCTTTTATGGACTCTCTTCTATTTTGAGTTGCTTGTTTTAGAGATAAATGAATCTAAATGTGAGACGGTCAGACAGCGATGACACATGAACTATCGTTAAACTTCCTATGAAAGCACAAAGAGAGAGAAGAGAGCCGGCAGGACGGACAGCAGCAGAGGAACCGACAGGGAAACCGGCCGAGCGGCTCCGGTGGTCGAGCTGTCGCCCTCGAAGGTGACGAAGCCGGGCGGGTTGCTGGTGACTTGGCTGTTGATCCACGACTGGTACTGGGACACTCGGGCGTAGACTCCCGGGATGTTGGCTTCAGCACAGCCTCTTCCAAAACTCACCACTCCACCCTGAACCCACACCGAGCTGTTCTTACTCACCAGCGGGCCTCCAGAATCCCCCTGCAGGTCACACCAGCAGACAGAGGCGCAGAGTAACTAAGTACTTTTACTCAAGTACTGGACTGAAGTAGAACTTTGAGGTATTTCCAGTTTATGCTACTTTATACTTTCACTCCTGTGCATTACTCCACTACATGTATTTACTTCAGTTACGAGTAAAATCGCTCTCTTCAAACATTTTATTTTGGTAAACATACAGAAGTATAATCAGTAAAAATGTACTCGACACACCGGAAACATGAGTGAGGGGACGCGGCCCCAGTGATTCATGGGAATAACGTGGAGACAGACAAACACGTCTCTGATATTAAAGCTGTGTGTTGGCGGGTGGACGGAGGTCGAGCAGACAGACTCACCTGGCACGAGTCCTTGCCTCCCTCCTCCAGACCGGCACAGATCATGTTGTCCGTGATTATCCCGTACACGGCGTCACACTGAGCGTTGGACACGACGGGGACGTTCACCTCCTGCAGCCTCTGAGGGAAAGGAAGAGACACTGAGAGAGAAAAGACACGTTAATGTCCAGTCTGGAGCACATTTTTCTTACTTTTCTTACTGGTTTGTCTCTCAGTCTGATCTGTCTTCGTCCTCTGTGTCTCAGTCTGATCTGTCTTCATCCTCTGTGTCTCAGTCTGATCTGTCTTCGTCCTCTGTGTCTCAGTCTGATTGTCTTCATCCTCTGTGTCTCAGTCTGATTGTCTTCGTCCTCTGTGTGTCTCAGTCTGATCTGTCTTCGTCCTCTGTGTCTCAGTCTGATCTGTCTTCGTCCTCTATGTCCATTAAAACCTCCTCACTGAGCCTCACTGTTGTTCCTTCATCACCATCAACTCACACACTGTAGTTTATCTGGACTCAATCCCACAAACACAAAGAGTCACTAGAGACCAAATGTGGATTCATCCGCCACTGAAAATAGTCCCCAACAAATGAACTGTTTCCTCCTGTTTGTCTGATAAAAACTACAGAGAGCAGCTGTTTGAGGAAACTACTGAAACTTTTTAAGTGGAGTTTTAAATGCAGGACTTTTACTTGTAACAGAGAATTTCTGCACAGTGGAATTCCTACTTTTACTGAGGTAAAAGATCAGAGAACTTCTTCCACGTCTGCTTCGTGGTTCCTTGAAATAATAGAATGACTTCCCTTTAGGATGTGATGTTTTTCCTGTGAGGAGTTAATGTGTGAACTAATGAGCTGTTTTTATCTGATGAACAGCAGAACGGACGGATTCTGAGCCTTGACTCATCCCTTGATCTGATCCTGTCAGCTCAAGACTCCACAACAGGCTCAGCAGGTGAGATGATTTATTTGTCTGAAGGTGTGTCTGAAACTCTGAGAGGACTGCTGATGATGTCATGGCATGACCTGTTGCGACATCACTGATTGGGAGGCCACGCCCCCAAGCAGGTAATAATCAGGTGTCACAAAAACTACAAGGAAAGGCACCAAGGAGGATCCAGATCAGACGCTGAACCTTGTCCTTTCGACACTGAGGAGGAGCGGCTCTGGTCTGAGTTCAGAGTCCAGACATCTTACAGAGGAAACTCATTTGTTGTCTCCATGATCTCATTCTTTCAGTCACTCCCCAAAGCTTGTGATCGCAGCTGAGGTTTGGAACGTGGACCGACTGGTAAATCAAAATCTGTGCCTTCAGGCTCAGCTCCCTTCAAGGTCCGAGTACTTCCTTCCACCGCTGCCAGCAAATGTGTTAATACATTGGAAACCAAACTGAAAGTCTTCAGCCTCAATTTAAAAGAAGTGAGTGTTTCAGCAGACCTGCAGTTTTCTGGGAGTTTGTTCCTGATATACAGAGCATGAAAACTGAACGCTGCGTCTCCATGTTTGGTTCTGACTCGGGGGACAGAAGGCAGACCTGAGTGGTCTGGATGGTTCGTACTGTGTCAGGCAGTCCAGACAGGCAGTCGATGTAAAGACCTCAGAACTGGACTGATGTGATCTACTTTCTTAGTCTTGGTGAGCAGCAGCGCTTTGAATCAGCTGCAGTTGTCTGATGGATATTTTAGGGAGACCTGTAAAGACAGTGTTAGAGTAATCGAGTCGACTGAAGATGAATGCATGGACTAGTTCTCCTGCTGAGACATAAGTCCTTTAATCCTTGATATGTTCTTCCGGTGACAGTAGACTGACTTTGTAATTGTTTTAATGTGACTTTGTAACTTCAGGTCAGAGTCCATGACAACACCCAGATTTCTGGCTTGGTGAGTGGATTTGAACACCAATGACTGAAGCTGACATTGAATCGCTCCTCCTTGGCTCCAAAAACAACTACTTCAATTTTGTTTAGCTGAAGAAAATTATGGCTCATCAATTCATTGATTTGTTCAGTGCATTTAACTGGTACTTGTATGTGTTTGTAAAACACAACAATAAAATCAGAATTACTTCATACAATCATTCACTATTTACTAAAAACGACTGAATGAATTCTCACCTCCAGTTTGGATGGTTCCCCATCCGGTGACCCAGCAGTTCGTCCCGGGGTCGAAGACGCTGCTGTTCGCTGCCAGACACACGGGTTTGATGTAGTCCGTGAAGTCGACCGGGGAGGACAGCTGCAACAGGGATATGTCGTTGTCGTTTGTGTTCTCATTATAGTCCGGATGGTTGACGATCCGGGACACGGTCCGGGACACCTCGTTCGGGTTGGGGAGCTGTTGGCTTTCACGTCCGAGGTAAACGATGAGGTTGGATGTGCTGGTGCTGAGAGACAGAGAGGACGAACTTAAGTATGTGAGAGGGACACGGACACAGAGTTCTGTTTGTCTGTATGAATCTTAGCAAAAGGTCAAACTGTCTTTAAAGAAGCTGAATATTCAGCCGGCAAATCTCATGAAAAGCTGAATCCATCACAGCTAATTCAAGAACAGATGCTGTTCTTATTTTGACACTTTGACTCTTCAGGTTTTCTGTATTGTGTGTGTTTAGTTGCAGCTCTTTCAGTGTCTTCACTTGTTTTGTGTGTTTCTACTGTGGTTTGGTTTTGTTTCCTGTTCTGTTCTTTGTTCAGATCTGAACTGATGTGAAACGCCTGTGATGGTATGTGATTAACAGCATGAAGAAAAACCTGATGAGAGCTTTCGATGTGGTTTTCTGTTCCTCATGATGTTTTCTCTTTGTTGTTTTAGACGCTCACTCAGGTGAAGTGCCGAGTCATGTGACACTCACCTGGGGAAACAGTGAGCGGCCGTCAGGACCCACTCGTTGTTGATCAGGGAGCCTCCACAGAAATGTCCGGAGGAGCCGTGCAGACTGGCCTGCCAGGGCCACGCCCCCGCGGGAGCATCCTCCCCTCCCACGATCCTAGTGTTGAGCGGTGCGATGCCACAAACTGCAGAAACAGAAAGAATTTGTCACACTGCTGCATGTTAGCATGTTAGCACTCTGACATTAGCATGTAGTTCAAAGCACCTCTGTCCCTTTCAAACATTTGATGGATGCAGGATGGAAACCATGAAACTTATTTTGGCCTCAAGAGTTTTCATAGCAGAAGTGACAGCGAGGTGGAACCTGAACGCCTCGCAGGTCATTAACACCCTTCACTCCCCTGCTTCCTGTCTTTATGCTAAGCTAAGCTAATCACCTCCAGACTCCTGCTGCAGATGAACACAGACACGAGGCAGAACCTGCAGCTACAGAGCGAATACATGAAATAATGTGGCTGAAAGCTGCCGTGAATGTGGAAACTGCTCTGGGCCTTTACTTTTGTGTGTCTTGTGTGAACAGTGAAAACAGATTAATCAGTCTTATGTAAGAAATTAATGTTAAGACATTAAATGAGCGAACAGAAGTGTGAGGACGTAACTCACCGTCTAACTGTGCATCGATTCCTGCGGGAGAAACAAAATTAGAGATTCAGTCACTTTCAGGAAACAGTTTGTTTTTCTCTTTTCAGAAACTCCGTCATTAAAAAGGCTCTGAAACATGTTTACTCATTTATTTCTGAGCAAATATTTCATAGAACTTTTTGCTCATTTATTCAAGAGAAACTGTCGAGTGAAGACAGAAGAGATGAACAGATAATGAAAAATGTGTTGAGGAACATGAGATTGTTTCCGTGTTCTGTTGAAGCACAGTATCAAAACCTCTCTGTTAGATTTATTATTATTATTGAATGTGACATTTTTCTTTGGATTGTGATAAATAATCACGTCTGTTGATTGTTTTCATCGAGTGACTCTGATCAATAATTAAATAATACACTAATTATAAGACACATTTGAGATACTTTACCAAAGTCCTTCCGTCCTTTTTTCCTTCTACTTCACTACATTTCAGCTGTAGTTAGTTCGTCGTTACCTTTCTGAAGAACTGATCATTTCTGAAATGCTCTTGTGAGTGTTGAGGTTATATTTAATATGTTTAAGCAGCATTTTACTGTTGAGTTAACTTAGATTTCTCTCTTTAAAATCTATTAAGTAATTAATTTTTGGTTATATTCACTTTGTTCTGTTGTAATAACTTAAGAAAATTTGATGAAACATTATTCATTAGTTTCACTAATAAAAACTGAGGTCACCTGTCAGCTCAGTTCTGTGTCAACAGTCAACACGTTGAGAGTCAAACTGGCTGTTCAGGATTTTCTGTAGATGTGACTCCTGATACCTGAAGTCTCTGTATTTAGCTCAGGGAACAGGTGAAGTCGTGTATTTTAAGTTTCAGACAGATTAGATGAATGTGATATTTAATTTAAAGTAACTTTTCTGGTCCGTTAAATTGAGCTTTTGGTCTGATGTTGAAATGTAAACTGACTCTAGTGTCCAGGAACAGGAAACTGTCCAGACAGGAAAACACCCCAGAATACATTAACATACGTTCTGATACATATATGAGTATAAATGGAGAGTCTGACTTTTCTGTAAGTAGATAATTACACTGAAATAGACGAGTCAATTCTATTACGATTTCTTTTCTTAATAAACACAAACAGATCAACATCTATGAGACATTATATGATATAATGAGACAACAGCACTCACCTGTAGCCATTAAGGCCACGAACACGATGCCACAGACTGACATTCTGAACTTCATGGAGCGATTCTTCCGACTGTGTCTTGTAATCAGTGAAGGGTTTGAAGCGCCTGTGACAGGAAGGTGTGACTGTGTCGGCTCTAAACCTGCTCTCAGCTGCATTGTGTCGCTGTCGCGCTCCGTCCGAGGCAACACCTCACATTCCACATACTCCCTCCTTTCTAAACATGAAGCTGCCCGCAGGGTCAGATCAGGCTCTGAGATCCTGAGAGTTGGACATAAATTACATGAGCTGTATGAGTGTGAAGGCCGAGGTGTTCAGGTCCGTCAGTGGATCTGATCCAACGCTGGACTGGTGCTGTTTGATTCTGGTGCCAGTGGACACAGTTCACTGCAGTTCACAGGAAACATGCTCCTCAGAATATGTCTAATTTAATTTGCAAATCATGTTTGCAATTTCAAACAGATGAAAAGTGATAAACCTGGACTGCAGGTGTTTGAGAGCAGAGTCAGGAAGTCGAACGTGCTTCCATCCACACAGTTTGATTCTGACTGTAGCATCTTTCAGTGGATCCCAACACAAAGGTCGTGGACGTTAACACTGACACTTGGTCTTTGAGGAATGTCGTTCATGATTGATTATGACCAAACCCGCTTTGGAAATGTTGTCCTGGCGTCAGAACAGGCGGCCGTGTGACTCCTCTTTCCTTTTCACACACCACGTCAGCTCAAGAGACGTTAAAGGCAGAAAAATGAAGATGATGTGTTTGATGAAGCTGCATGTGAATCACTTTAATCAGGTCTTTTTCTTGCTAATGTCACTGTAACTATAACTTTAAAGGAGGACATTGGAAAATCAGACTCTTATTTTAAACAGCGTGTTCCCCCTTGATGTAGCTCATTTGTACAGCAGACCTGGATGTTGTAGAGGAAACATCACTTATGGAACTGGATGAACTGATTCAGGCTTTTTCCTGCCTTCCTCTCTTTTATCTTATGTCCCAAACATCATTGTTAGTTTGATGTTGAGATTTTCATTCTCATTTTCTTCACCTTATTCACTTCAAGCACCGAGGAGTGACTTCACTAACGTAGCATAAGATTAGATGTTGTATCTCTGGGCTTGTTCCTTCATAACTCTGATCCTTAAAAAGGGACATAAAACAATAAAACAAAACCACTTCATAACACTTCAATCTTTGTCTGTGAAATGACTGAGAGCACAGCAAAGGGAGTGACTGGCAGATATTACTCACGGCTATGATCATAAATTTAACTAAATAAATTAGCTTTACTTCTGACAACTTATTATATTTTTACCCGAAAGTAACCCGAAACCTTCGTATTTTCCAGAGATGCAGTCGTCCAAAACAGGCAAACACATCCAACTGAGAACAGACAGGAATCCAAAGTCCAAATAACCAGAGCAGAAGGTCAAACAGGTTCAGGTTTGGATTCTGGTTCGTCCACAAAGACATGAGGCAAACTTCAACAAGCTGGCATCGTATGTGGTGTTTGTGTGGAACAGGTGTGCAGGTGGATGTCACGTGACCAGGACTCTCAGGAGAGTCAGAGGGAATCCAGGTGAGGGCTCGAGGTGGCAGATCTGTGGAGGCATGACACAAAATAAATAAGAGTATAAATCCTTTTTCCAACAAAAACACTGTCATTAAAAACGACTTCAGGTCAGTGTTTGATGTTGGTGCAGCTGCAGCTGGAGTCAGAACTCATGACTCTACAAACAACAGAAAAAACTAGAACATCTTAATGTTGGTTACAGTCAGGCTCATTTTAATGATTTGATCTGACCTTATTTGATCTTAATTTGGTAGGATTTGAAAATTCCTTCCTTTGGTGCCATCTGCTGTCAAAATGAAGAACAACATTGTAAACCCAGTTTTATTATTTCAGAGTATGTTCAGTTACATTCTGAATTCAATCAGTTTGGGTTTCACTAACTTTTTATTACATATTTAACATCCTGCTTCATCAGTAAGTAAATAAAGTTTTTAAATGAAAAGGTAGTGATTGTGTTGTTTTATGAAACAGAGACTATATGAGATTGTGTCTATGTTTCAATATAAAAACATCATAATTAACCTTTTTCTGCTGTTTTAAGACCTTTAACATCATCAGAACATATTGCAACACTAAATTGTTGTCTGATCTTATATTGAAAGTTTGAACTCGAGTTCCTGTTTTAATGTTGAATTAATTGTTCAAATCTTTATTCAGAAATTAATTCAACACTTGCTGTTGAATTAATTGTTCAATCAAAACAATTAATAAACAATAAAAACAATTTTCTCCATTGAAAACCACCTGTCACCAAAACTCCATTCCACTCCATTTTAGGTTTTTTCGGTCGTCTGATGAATGAAAAGTGTTGTCAAACACATTTTACTAATTTGGACGTATTATTAACGTCTTCTTTATATTTCGGCATTAAAACAAATGTATTAATCAAACACTGATTGAACAGGAACGTCAGTGTCAAAACGATCATTTGTTGTGTTTGATTTGTGTGTTCTTTTATTTGACTGTGTTTGTAAGTTCGTCACATAGTTTTTTCTTTTCATTGTTTCTATACTTGCTCAGTCAGATTTGCTGTTTTTGGACTCGGAACTACGATTTTCTAGATTTTTCTTGTGTTTAAAACGCTGGTTTTTCGAGCAGTTTCTCAATCAGACCAGAAACTTCTGATGCCACGCCCCCGATTACGTCATGACGCCGGGCACGGCTCTGGGCTCTGTGATTGGACGGAAAACTGAGGAAAGCTCGAGAAATATCCGGAAGAGAGCGAGAAGAGTATAAAATAAGGGCACCGGTTTAAACCTCCGTTAGAGAGACGAGAAGAAAAGAGACGAGAGAAAAAACAACAGAATAGAAAACTCTTCATCATCTTTGATCCTCATTTTATTCTTCTGACGAGGGTAAGTTCGCTGCTTCACTTCAATGTAAAATTGTAATGTTTTGCTTTTTTGTCTTTAAAAATAAATAGGAATTACAGAAATATGTCGTTGAATTAAATATTAGATATGAACATTTCACCAAACTCCAAACTCTGTCAAACCAATCATTAACGTTGTCTCCAATTTCAGCCTTTAAATAATCTGAAGTTGTTTGAGACACAGGCCACGAATGACAATTTCACCATTTCATTATGTTTTTTTTTAAGTTAAAAAAATTTCGGTGATGCAGACATAATTTTATTCACTTGATCTGACCATAAAAACAAACTGAGAAAACAGTAAATAGATCATTAAGGATGGGCAAACTTTTATTGATTCATTCATAACTTTTACATAACTCCACACTCTTTACTTCAGTTCTTTCATATTTTTCAGAGAATAAATGCCCTTAAAGAAGCAGTAATAGTCACAGTAGGTATTTACTTTTCTAATATTTCTCTCTGCGCCTTTAGGACACAACAACCAAGATGTCTGCAGCCAAAGGTGTAACGATCGGCATCGACCTGGGCACCACCTACTCCTGTGTGGGGGTTTTCCAGCACGGAAAAGTAGAAATCATCGCCAACGACCAGGGCAACAGGACAACCCCCAGCTATGTGGCGTTCACTGACACGGAGAGGCTCATCGGGGACGCAGCCAAGAACCAGGTGGCTTTGAACCCCAGCAACACCGTGTTTGATGCCAAGAGGCTGATTGGAAGAAAGCTGGATGATTCGGTGGTGCAGGCTGACATGAAGCACTGGCCCTTCAAGGTGGTGGGAGATGGAGGGAAGCCCAAAATTCAAGTGGAATACAAAGGGGAGGACAAAAGCTTCTACCCTGAGGAGATTTCTTCCATGGTCCTGGTGAAGATGAAGGAGATTGCTGAGGCCTACCTGGGCCACAAGGTGTCCAATGCAGTCATTACAGTGCCAGCGTACTTTAACGACTCCCAGCGTCAGGCGACTAAAGACGCAGGCGTCATTGCGGGACTGAACGTCCTGAGGATCATCAATGAGCCGACAGCAGCCGCCATCGCGTACGGTCTGGACAAGAGCAAGATGGGAGAACGTAATGTCCTGATCTTTGACCTGGGTGGGGGCACCTTCGACGTGTCCATCCTGACCATCGAAGACGGTATCTTTGAGGTCAAAGCCACCGCTGGAGACACTCACCTGGGAGGAGAAGACTTTGACAACCGCATGGTCAACCACTTTGTGGAGGAATTCAAGAGGAAACACAAGAAGGACATCAGCCAGAACAAGAGAGCCTTGAGGAGGCTGCGCACAGCTTGTGAGAGGGCCAAGAGAACTCTGTCTTCCAGCTCCCAGGCCAGCATTGAGATTGATTCTCTGTTCGAGGGCATCGACTTCTACACCTCCGTCACCAGGGCTCGCTTTGAGGAGCTGTGCTCCGACCTGTTCAGGGGAACACTGGAGCCGGTGGAGAAAGCCCTGAGGGATGCCAAAATGGACAAGGCACAGATCCACGACATCGTCCTGGTGGGAGGCTCCACCCGAATCCCCAAAATCCAGAAACTCCTGCAGGATTTCTTCAATGGCAGGGAGCTGAACAAGAGCATCAACCCAGATGAGGCGGTGGCTTACGGTGCTGCTGTCCAAGCCGCCATTCTGGCAGGCGACACCTCGGGCAACGTCCAGGACCTGCTGCTGTTGGACGTGGCGCCTCTGTCCCTGGGTATCGAGACAGCCGGAGGAGTCATGACATCCCTGATTAAACGCAACACCACCATCCCCACCAAACAAACCCAGACCTTCACTACCTACTCTGACAACCAGCCTGGGGTCCTCATCCAGGTCTTTGAAGGGGAGAGAACCATGACCAAGGACAACAACCTGCTGGGCAAGTTTGAGCTGACAGGAATCCCACCTGCCCCGCGAGGGGTCCCACAGATTGAGGTCACCTTTGACGTGGATGCCAACGGCATTTTGAATGTGTCTGCGGTGGACAAAAGCACCGGCAAAGAGAACAAGATCACCATCACCAACGACAAGGGCCGTCTGAGCAAAGAGGAGATCGAGAGGATGGTTCAGGACGCTGACAAATACAAAGCTGAAGACAACCTTCAGAGGGAGAAGATCACTGCCAAGAACTCTCTGGAGTCTTACGCCTTCCATATGAAGAGCAGCGTGCAGGATGAGAACTTGAAGAGCAAAATTAGTGAGGAGGACAAGAAGAAGCTGATTGAGAAGTGTGACGAGACCATCAGCTGGCTGGAGAACAACCAGCTGGCTGACAAAGAGGAGTACCAACACCAGCAGAAAGAGCTGGAGAAAGTTTGCAAGCCCATCATCAGCAAGTTGTATCAGGGAGGAACTCCTGCCAGCAGCTGTGGAGAGCAGGCACGAGCCGGCTCCCAGGGGCCCACCATTGAGGAGGTGGACTAAAGTGGACCTTAATATGGACTCTCTAACTGTTTAATAACTGTTTAATATTCAGTTTTATACCTCATGGTCATTGGTAGTAGTACTTCTATTTTTGTAAACTTTAGACAATACATTTTTAAAACCTGGCTTCTCAGTATGTTTTAAATTGTTGCATTGCTTGACCTTGCAATAAAGACTTGGTTGATTGGTAATTCATTCTTGATGTTTCTTTCTCTTTCATTTGGCATGCATTCACCAATATCAGTCGAGTTGGCAAAACATGTCAAAACACGGAGTCATCAGAATTTAAAATGACGTTCATTGCAGTGGACAATGATTTCACATTACTGTGTATTGATATACTGTTGACCTCCTACAACCTCCTACATTTGTTTACATCATACTACATCTTACTCTATTTGCGTCATTTATTACTGTATTATTTGTCATGCATATAGTATGTTTGTGTGCGATTGTCAGTGCAGGAGGGAGAGAAGAGGATGGAGAGAATGAGGACGGAGAGTGACAGCAGAAGAACCAGGTCAGAAGATGGACAGATGCCAAAATTGTTATAGTGGCAGAACAATAACAGTTCAAAAAACCCATTCACAAAAGACTGTTACATGTATGAGGCCTACGTCCCCTTCAAGGTCTGATCCTAGAATCACCCCTGACAGCTGCTCTCTGCTTCCATGGAGTTTCTGAATGGATGTACAATCTTTTAAAATGCTAAAATTGTGTGAGCTGATTTTTAAAATTCTTAATGTGGAGTCCAAACATTACTTGCTTGTACACATTACAATAGAAGAGACAAACTATGAAGATGACAGTTAAATGATTAATGTGTTGATTTGTTAATGTGAATGGATGATTCTGAACTTCAAAAAAGCAGTATGTGGAAATCCCGCTAGATGTCGCAATTTCACCGTAAGAGTCTTTAATTTATGGGAGAATATAGATACTTTATAGATACTTTATAGATACTCTTATCACTTTATTTTGTCTGCTTAGTGTGAGTCTAAAGATGGGACCAGTGAATTTACTGTGACAGTAACCATCCGCAGATGTCCAGCTGTAACAGGAAGTGAACACAGGTGAGGAGCAAACTGAATGTGGTCTCAGTTCAGGTTCATGTGAACACACTAAAAACACACCAACATACTTCACTGTGTTGATTCCAGAAATCTTCTGAAACAGTTTGCTGGAAAATTTATTTTGCACAAAAGCAGAAAAACTCAATCTCAGCTAAAGCTTGTTGGGAATAGGTTCTTTTAAATGTTTCCCTGTGAATTTATTTCATAACAGCAACCGGCTGCCAGATGTTTTGGTCGCCGGATTTTTATTCCTACTGAACCGTTTCATAGTCGTAGATGACGTCTATTAACTGCTGTGCCTCAACATTAAGAAATGTGGCCAACACAAACTGAGTCTGGAAAGAATAATCATTAAATCAAGCCTTCGAGCCTTTGTACCAGATTATTAATATTATCTAGGTCGGTTTATTTATACCCTTTTATTTGTGAAACGGAAACCTCACCGGAAATAGAAGAAATCTCTTTCCGGTCACCACTTCAGTCCCGCCTCATCAGTCTGTGCCATCTTGTATTTAGCAAGAACAAAAACGGTGTAAGAAACAAGTCCGGCCTCGGGATGGAGCCCAGATACTAAGACCAACCATAAGGGTATGTTTTACAGAGGCCAGGTGTGACGGGACAATATGCTCGGAAGTGGGACACCGCGGAGAAACATCAGCCACACCCCGGAGAAGAGCTAACGTTAACGTTAGCTTGCAAGCTATCAAAGCTAAGCTAGCCAATTAGCTAAAGCTAGTAACCCAGTAACGTAAGAGAGAACTGGCCAGCTTGAAGTTTCTGTTCGGGTCAGCTAAACTGGCAGCGTCATTTTAAACCCGTTCATTTATTTCACTGCTGCTCTGAAATCAGGAGGGACTTCGGCGGAAATGGGCCGAACATCGTGCTGATTGTCTGCTGAGAGGAGACCCGGGCTATGAGGATAGAGGCTCGCTAGCTTGGCTGCTAACAGTTGTTTTTCGTTCCAGAGCGGAACCACAATAAGCCGCGGTAAGTGATGCTACACTCAGCTAGCTGCGGTGCTAACGCAGCTAGCTATTCCAGGGGTTTCAAACTTGGGTCCGGGGACGCCCAGTGGTCTTTGATTTGTTCCCAGAGGCCTTCAGGAAAATGAGCAAAAGTGCGAATTAGCTGCAGCTGATTTACATCAACTCAGTTGAGATGGATCATTTTATCTGCATTTACTCAGGTAACGTCAAACTGAATTTAACGGTATTTTTCTGCATCCTGAACAGACAGTTAATGAGACACAATGCAACGAGAATCTGGGAACAAAAAGCGGAAGTTTTTGGCCAGATAAAATCAAACACTGTGGTTTTAATGCGTTTTGGCCGGTTGGTCTTGTCGATCATAAAAACCCAGTGAGGTTAACAGGAGCTACTGAGGTTAGCTTTGCCCTCAACAACATTTAGCAGCTTTTGCTAGCAGGTCAATAAAAATAGGAATTAAATTGACACAGCATAGTTTTACACGATGCAGCAAGTTGCATCCAGGTGGATTAAGTCTATGTTTTTTAATGTGTAACTTTGACCACAACCAATAAAATTTCATCCTCCTTCAAACCTGATGAGTTGAGCTGACATGATGTTTCAGGGCGGCTAAAGCACTGATTTCCAGCTGAATAACACTCATTTCTGTTGATCAGGACTTTGTCATCTAGATGTGGAGGATGACCAAACAAAATGAACCTCATGAATCTGAGGTTTGGGGCAGAGGTTTATGTAATGCTTATGCAAACCCAAATCAAAGCCACACACCTCCAGTATCCACCTTTTTCCTCCCAAATGATTTTACAGAGATTCAGTTTGACATAAAGATGATGTTTGTCTTGGGTGATTTGGCATCGAGTCAGTATTTCCACTTGTGTGCACCCATAACCACATGTAGCTTGCAAAGTGCAGCATTAGAGCTACAGTTATTACAGTTAACAACCCTTATTTGTTGTCATCATGGTGCAGTTTCTGGATATTCTGGTATTAATGCAACAATAAGAACTTTTCTCAAAAGATTGGACCCCGCCCAGTTAAACTGTTCACAGCTCATTGCCTGTGATCCGACCTCTTGTGAGAAATCACATCATTTTAGTTTTTGGAGGTGTTGGTTATTGGTGCTAGTAAATCCACTTTGTGTGAATGCTAAACACACATTCACAACAAGGAGCTTCTGTTGTACCAAACTGTTCAGTTCAGCCATGTGATCTTGGTCATTCGGCACTGACACACCGAATTTTACGTCACCCGTTTTCTTTTAAAACAACTGTCCTGGTCTCCATTTCCCTTCTGTTTTTCAGTGTCTTATTCTGTTGTTACTTTTAACTTAATTGAACTTGTGAGTTTGTTTTTTCCACATAGGAAGTTGAGGAAACTTGCTTCCCCAGTCTTGTGTGCTTAAACTCGTGAGAACAACCCGGTTCCTTGGAAAATGGCAAAAATAGATGCCACAAAACGGCTTCTCATTTCAAAAATGGTGAATGATTTGGTTGTTTGTGCATTTCAGCATGAAGCTGAGGAATTGGAAAATGGTGGAGAACAATAGTGACAAACCTTGTGCGCTTTGTTTAAACACACCAGTACACATCCCAATCCGTGTACTTGGGCTTTCAGAAATTTTCCACTTAGTCATGAATACCACAACATTGGGTCATTTATATGGACTCTAGATACAGTGAACATGACCCCATTTGAAGGCCACAATTATTTTCATGGTGTGTCTCCTTTTTGTTGTAAATGTTTTCAGTGCAGAGTGATAGAACACATGAAAGGGAAAGGATAAAGGTCTGTGACCAGATCAGAGCCAGTAACATCACAGTTGCACAGTAAAGGCTTTAGGCAGTTAGGATGCCCCATTTCTCCTTCTGATTTATAAGAAAACTTGCCGTTGTCCCTGTAGACAAATGCATTTCTTTCTTTCACATTTTTCAGATTGGTTGTTTCTCTCCTGACTGTAGACAGTAGCTGCAGGCGTCTGTTTCCTTGCCTTGAATTGAACACCATCAAGCCCCTGAGTGCCTCATAATATATGACTGGAAATTGGTTCACTGCGTTCTGAAGAAATGTTGGGTCGGGGGGTGGGAGGGTGGGAATCTGTCTCCTCGTCTAGCACAGATTTACTAGCGCGTTTACACGGCCGAGCTTTAAAAGGAACAAGCCTCGCAGTACTGCATTGAACAGGGACCCCGAGGCCATGTTTTCATGCATTCACCGAATCAGAGGCCTGGTTCTGTTGCCGGCTCTCCTCAGGGCTCCAGCTGACACTCGAGGATGAGCAGCTACATTAACCCCATTATGAAATGATGTTGCATTTGTCAATAGCCTCGGCTCAGTGTGCAGGCTGAGATTACATTCAGGGGGCTGATTTAGTCTGATGATTTGATTTGAAGCTCAGCTTGGCTCATCTTCATGTATTTATTTATACCGATCTTTGATTTGAGTTGGATGGTGAAGAAGTGTCGTGCTGTCAGTTCGGCTTTCTGTTGTTCTCTGATCTTCAGATACATTAAACAACACAAGTGTCAAGCGTGTAATTAAATATATGCAAAGATTCATTTTTTTGCCCCACTGGTTGGTTGTTTTATTATTCTCTTAAAAAGGACGACACCACATTTAACTGGAGCTGAAACAAGCAGTTGATTATTTGATCAGCAGATAATGAGGTAACAGATCATCTGCAACAGTTATGATAATTAACTGTTAGTAAATCACATCACCTTCAGCTTTGGAAAATTGCAATCCCAACTTTTCACCATTTTCTGGCCCTTTTAATCTTAAATTCATCAGTCATGATTAATTTAACTTTTCTACCAGTATTTTACAAACTCAATACCCCACATTTTTATTTTGATCTAAATAAACATGTACAAATATTTAACTAACACTTCTGGAGTCAAATATCAGCTCATTTTTGACAAATCTGTTATTGTTATAATTTGCACCTTTATTACACCAGTGCTGACACTGATTGTCAGCCGTTGGACTCAGTTAACCAATTGGAAAAGCTGTTGGGACTTTGCAGCATTTTTGCTTTTGATGTTCAGGTTCCAGCCCAAACTGAAGAGTTAATAATTGAAATCCATTCATGTTGAAGTGCACTTTGTGAAAACCAGCTGCCATTTTGTCTCCCTCACATCAGCACTCACTCTGCTGTTCCTGTCACTCTTTTTCACGTCTCCTTTCTCTTTTTGTTTTTCAACTCCCTCTCTCCCATTTTTCAGGGCTTTCACAGTTGAACCTGGCTCCTCAGTTGACTCTTGAACGTCTTCATGTCACAACTTGTCAGCTGGTTACTGTCCTAGATAGATCAGCTGTGGGAGATAAAGCCTGTTTTCTATCACCATCGCAGTGCAGAGCCCATGATAACTCCAAACATTTACACCAAATGCAGCCAGTCATGACATTCCTGAAATATTGCAGAATATTTGAGACATGCACCGTGAATCTGAATATCAGGGAAGCTGCTGAACTCCCTGATTGTGGTGCACATGAGGGATTTTTGCAAATGGGTCACTTTACAAGAGTACAAGAATGCATTTTCCAGCGTGTTTAACACATTAATTAGATGGTTTTCGGCCCAACTGAAGTGGAAAACAGACGCTTCACATCCTTCAAAAACAACATGGGCACACAGTCCATGATCCAAATTTAAACCAAAGGCTAGCTCCCTCAGCAAAATTCAAAACAAGGATTGGAACCTGCTATGACTCCAAAAGTGATGCTGTGTCTTTCAGTACATCAAATGTAAAGGATTGATTTTTCTCATGCTTTTAATGGATTCCTTAACAATGTCTGTAAACAGAAATGAAATGTGCTGATATCTTGGTTATGATGTGTTCTCATGTTTTTCCTTTTGTTTGACCTGAAGTTCGAATGTTGAAGACATTAATTAATCAAATTAATTAATGAATTATTAAAATTGTTGCTGACTGATTTTCTGTTTCATATTTTCACCTCTAGTGAAAAACTCTTTCATAGTGATAAACAATAAACATGGTCTGAGAGTTGATTCGGAGAACCAGGCCAAATATTTGCTTTAACCTGAGTATTTCCCCTCCTGACGGCAGCCTCCCTGTACTCACCTGTGCTCTCACCTGTCTTCCAGGCCCTGGCCATGCCCTCAAGTGCACGGGCGGGCAATCTCAAAGACCCGGAGGTGGCAGATCTCTTCTGCAAAGATGATCCGGAGAAGCTGTTTGCTGACCTCCGTGAGATCGGCCATGGCAGTTTCGGAGCGGTTTATTTTGTGAGTATGACGTTGAGTCCATCCATGTTTTGGCGACAGATGTTCGTTTGTTCCACTGTGTCTTTACGTTCAGCACGGCCTCTTCACTTTGGGCTAATCTGTGAACGGGATGTGGTCAGACAACCAGACTGAATTGCTTTGTCTTCACTTCTTTCATTCAGCTTGATATTATGTTCATGTCAGGCCCGGGTAATGATTGACAGGAAGTAGCTGTGAGGCCGTGTGGGAAGGCAAAGGTGTTTACACTTGTTCTGAACAGTCACACTCGAAGGCCGAGTGAAAAGCATCATAGAGAGTAGGGGACACATGATATCATTTCAAATATGTGGATAACAGCACATTTTTAGGCAGTCTGTCCTGGAAGACATTCATGGTGTTGTACTCTGTACCTTGGTTACTTTCTCACCTCCACACAGCTGCCAATCACGGTGTGAAGTCAATTCTGACGTTGGAAAGATGCGGGGGGAGGCGGTTTCCAAAGCTCTGCGACTATCAGACAGCTCTGATGAACCATTCTTACAGCTTCAGCCATTTTTGTGTTCTGTTTTGCCCGAACTGATCAGTAGCAACTGACTTATCCAACCTGAAGCCATCTCTGACATGGTTTCAGTTTACAGGAAGGCTTGGTATCCATTACAAGGACGTTTCAATGTTTTTCATGATCAGACATTGTAAAGTTTAAGAGTTGTTATAGAGTTGCTACAACTGTGCCAGTCTCATTCACACTTGTCATTTTTGTGGCCATTTTTCTGTTGGTGTATTGTGGTTGTAACAAGGTAGCTAGAAAGCTGAAGATAGAAGATGAAGATAAAGTTGATATTTATAATCATGCTTTTATTGGTTGACAGTACTCCAACCGACCTCTTTAGAGGTTTATTTAAAATACATTTTACACAGAAACATTTTGGCTGACAGTCTGGGCGGACGTACAGAGAGGAGAGTCGGGAGGAGCCGGCTTCTTAAACTGCAAATTTGGAGGCTGGAACCAATCAGCTCCCTGGAACAATCAGCTGAGCTCTCCTGCAGCCCATCACACACGCAGAGACAGAGTCCACACACGTGCACAGAGGAGATTAAAGCACATACATGTGCACATAGACAATGTTCATGTTCATTTGACCTCGGGGTCGTAACATTGTGCGAAAGCAACCGTCAGAACCTCTGTGTGTGAAACTCTGGTGTCGCTGCTGCCCGGTGCTGAGACTGTGCTGAACAAAATCACATTGTTTGATCTTTGTCTGATTTTTCAAGCATTTCCCTGAGAAGTGCTCACTGAGCCCAGGAGGCCTGAGCACTGTTGCTTTGTGTGGGTTTCAAAAAGACAGAAATTCTCTCTTATTTGCATTTTATCATTAATAAGGAAACTGTGAATCTGAAAATGTCCCTACCTAATTAGGAAAACAGTGGGAACACAATGTGTGTATGCACTAAGCTGTGCATCTCATTTTACCTTTATTCTTCAGGCTGTGTGGTAGACTCACACCTCCACAGTGTTCGCACTGCCACACTGAATGTCTGACTTTCAGAGGATCCTTAAAAGGCCATTAGAGATGTGCTGCAAAAATAGATGATGTGCATCAATTTGCATCAATTTAACAAGAGTGCCACAGATTTATATTGTAGTTCCTCAGAGCACAGGCTGTATGTACACTGTGTGTGCCAAAGAGGACAGCTGACCTTAAATGACCGTGGATAATGGTTGATAGTCAATGTTTAAAAAAATCCTTATTTAATGTTAAAACTGTTTTTGAATAAGCTTGTAAAGCTCTACTGGCCGGTGCTAATTATTTTTCATGACTCGTTGTTGACAGTCTGGAGTCGGACTTACTTCATGTTGTCTTTGTCGTCACAGTGCAACATGCTTTCGTCTGGTGTCTGAGCGCAGCGTCCTTACTTGGGATTAAGCACTTGCAGTATTTTTGAGAAAATATGGGTTTAATCCAAAAAATGTATAATGTAGTTTGACAAATTGATCATTGTGGACGTTTCTGTTCTCAGCTCAACATGTCACATTGATCTTATGGCTCCACCAAGTGGTGAAAAAATATTTATTGCTTTTATCCACAGCAGTGATTTTGCAAAATGAGCAAATGAAAGATTGTTTTTATCTGGTGCTAAATCAAGGTACTGTCACTGACAAACCCACATTTCAAAACACCACGATTAAGTGGATGGACAAACCAAAAAAATGGCATGTAAAGAAGTCAAGCCTCTTATTCACATGGTTAGGTTGCTCTGGTCGTGTCCTCAAATGTGATTCAAAGAAAACTGAAAGAAAATCCTGCAATAAAGGTGATTGGTTCTTGTGTGATGTTGCCATTTTACTGTACTTGTACTTGTGCCGTAACAGAAGAATACTGAGCCGTGGACACAACAATGATTTTGCTTTTGTTAGTTTCCTCAGTCATTAACATGCGTTAGAGTAACCGGGTTACAGTTGGCTTTATGGCGTTATGAACAGGAAACCTTGTTAGTGTATTCAGCGTAGGGGATTAGAGAAAGCTGACTTCTTCCCTGTGGCAGCGGAGCAGCTGAGGTCAGGCTCTGTGTAAATTCCCTGAATAAATAAAAGTTGAAGAAAGCAACCGTCTTCCTGTGGGTGTTGTGGTTTCTTGAGCGCACGTGTTTAACGCACTGATAATTGTGTTTCTGTCGCCCAACAGGCCCGAGATGTGCGCAACAATGAGGTGGTGGCCATTAAGAAAATGTCCTACAGCGGCAAGCAGACAAACGAGGTAACAAACGAAAGAAACAACTAATTTCCTTTTAGATTTGAAGCCCTTAAGAAATCCGAGATCAAGACTTACTGGGTGTTTTGTGGTCCTGTGCAGAAATGGCAAGACATCATTAAAGAGGTGAAGTTCCTGCAGAAGCTTCGCCATCCCAACACTATCGAGTATCGAGGATGTTACCTGAAAGAACACACGGCGTGGGTACGTGTCATGTCGCTCAGTGGGAGGATTGTTGTGTTTAATAAGCTTTGGAGAATCCGATCACCATCATTTCATTATATGAGACCTTGATAACCTGAGACCCTCATACTGCAACAAACTTGTATGTGGCTTTACTACTTTGACTGAAGTCAAAGATCTGAGTTCTTCTTCCTCCGCTGTCTACATGTGGGTCTGCTGCTCATCCTGTTGAACTGTTTCTCCCTCAGCTGGTGATGGAGTACTGCCTCGGCTCGGCCTCAGACCTCCTTGAAGGTTAGTTTAACACTCAACACTTTGCCATTTTCTCTCATTAAGAGATGATTATTTGTCAGTGTCTTGCTGTTTGTGACTCTTCGTGTGCTCTCTTCCCTGCAGTTCACAAAAAGCCACTCCAGGAAATTGAAATAGCTGCTATTACCCATGGTGCACTGCAGGGATTAGCATATCTTCACTCTCACAATATGATTCACAGGTAAAATTTTCTCGCTGTGTTGGCTCCTCACATTTTGGTCTTTCTGGCAACGACACTGGAATTTTATTATTACTGTTGTTTTTTACTGCAACAAATCCAATCAAAATGTTTGTTTGTACACGAAGTTCCATTTTAAGATCTGTACATTTTTTTCACTTTATAAAATTCTAATCATTTCAAGAGTTGAATTCAAACATTTTGAAGAACTTTTAAACACCCATTTCTTAAACAAAGCAACTGGTATCTTGTTAATAACTACACTCGACTTTACAATAAAAATAAGCTTTAACGTATTTTGACTCAGGGGTTTTATCAAACAGGTTCAGGCATTTTGAACATAATACAAGTTGAGACAAGCAGTCTAAGAATGCACTCCATGTTTTCCAGAAACAGGTCTTGGCATCCTGAGAGTCTGAGTACGACTTGTTTATAACGCGCTCTGCTGGACATGAGTTGTATCCTGAGCTCAAATGACAAAGGCGTAACCGATTACATTTGTCTCACGATGAGTCCGTGTCCTATTAGCATCTCCAACCAGCACCACAGTTTGCCGCAGCCAGGCATCTGTAGATTCTTATCAGAAATACAGACACCATAAATGATTGTCAGCTCATTTGGAGACCTTAGTATAGATCACTACAAACAATTGGAGACGATCACCAGCCTCTCCAGTTCCCTGTGATGTGATGGACCTTGTTATGTCTTTGTATTGTTTGTCACCCAGAGCTACTAGGCGTCGCTGTTAATCTGTCATCTGTATATTGATGTTTAAAAATGTGCCGGTAGCATCTTTATGTGTCTGAAACAAACACGGCTGATGCTAACATCTGGTACTCTTCCACAGGGACGTGAAAGCGGGAAACATCCTGCTGACGGAGCCTGGTCAGGTCAAACTGGGGGACTTTGGTTCTGCTTCGATCGTGGCTCCGGCCAACTCCTTCGTGGGGACTCCCTACTGGTGAGTGTTCAGCCGCAACCTGACGTCTCCTTCTACGCCGACTTCATTTAAACAGTGAGCGGGAATATATGTGGAAATGGGTCGATACAGGTTGTTTTAAGATGTTTAGGTTCTCATTCTTGCTCTTAAATTTAATCTTCACTAGTCAGTAGTCCTGCTTTCTTAAAAAGAGTCTGCTGTGCTTTCCTTGTCAGGATGGCTCCGGAGGTGATCTTGGCCATGGATGAGGGCCAGTATGACGGCAAGGTGGACGTCTGGTCACTGGGCATCACCTGCATAGAACTGGGTATGAACTGCAGTCTGACTCTGCTGGCCTTGGATGAGCATGATGTGTGTGTGTCCAGACACAAATTTCTATGAAATGTCTTTAACATTGTGCCCCTTCCACAGCGGAGAGGAAGCCCCCACTGTTCAATATGAACGCTATGAGTGCCTTATATCACATTGCTCAGAATGAAAGCCCCGTCCTTCAGTCCAATCACTGGTGAGAATATTTCTTTGTCTCCTCTGTTCTTAGTTTGAGTTTTACTGAAGCCATGAGTTTCTTTTATCTCAACATTGAGACATAATTACCTGAGAAACTCCTTTCTCTCTATCATATCTTTATCAAATTTCTTTAAGTTATGTATTTGTAAGTTATTTAATTATCTTGTTATATATCTGTTGATTCATTAACTCTGTTGTTGATCGTATTATATGTAGGTCTCTTTTCTTCCTCCTCTGTCTTTTCTTCTCTGTTCTCTTGTGGGACTCCTACAGGCTGAGAGAGCACCATGACTTCACTTTGCTAGTCTCTAAAGTGTGATAATGAGACTTTTAAGTTGCGACAGAGAGAAAACAATATTTATTAATGTTTAAAGTGATTCTTTAGACATGAATAACTGACTTGAAAGAATAAATATAAGTGGTGTTTGTTACCTGTAGAGGACTCAGAGGATGCTCTTTGTTTTTGCACATTTCCTCTTTTCCTGCTTTTTCTTTTCAATGAGTGACCTTATCACTTAAAATAGCCCCGCCCTGTCCTGGATCACCTGTCACTATCAAATAAAGGCAAAAATCCCATATTTCTCTGCAGGTCTGATTCCTTCCGCAACTTTGTTGACTCTTGCCTACAGAAGATTCCCCAGGACCGGCCTACCTCGGACGTGCAGCTCAATGTGAGAACTCACACAGCTGAAATCAGAATTATTCACCCCGTAACGTCTCACCAGAACACACACACATAAACCTCCTCTGCAGTGTTGTCACGCTCAGCTGTCGTTTCCGTCTTGCAGCATCGGTTCTTGTGCCGCGAGCGTCCGCTGACGGTCATCATGGACCTGATCGCACGCACCAAGGATGCAGTGAGGGAGCTGGACAACCTGCAGTACCGCAAGATGAAAAAGATCCTCTTCCAGGAGACCCAGCAGAACGGCCCCGTGTCTGAAGGAGGGGAGGATGAGGAGGTGAGGAGCGGGGAGAGGGGAGGATGAAGTCTATGTATCAGATGAAGGGATGAAGGGGGAGGAAAGAGAGAAGGAAGGAAAAGATGTAGAGAACAAGGACGAAAGAAAGGAGGAGCATAAAATGAAGGTGTGGGAGGTGAGGAGACTGAGGAAGTGAGTGAAGGATGAGAGGAAAATGACAGATACACTTTCAATAAATTCCTTCATTTTTTACATCTTTATGTGTATTAAAATAATGACTAATGAATAATGTCAGATGCAACAGAACATTTTTAAAATGCAGCTGTTATATTTTATTCTATATCTGAACATGAAAGTGCTTTAAGGTGGTTGAGCCTTAATGATGTTTTACAGCTAATTCATCTCTTTATGTGTGGTTCTCTTTACACACTTTGCTGTTCAGCTGGTGCAACAGAGGCCTGTTTCAGTCTGTCATGTACTAATGTATGAAAACAAAACACACCACACAAGAAAAGACACATTATGCAGGCAGACAAAAATAAAGTGTGTGTGTGTGTGTGTGTGAGGAGGTGGAGCAGTACCTGTTGAGGACGGGCACAGTCAACAGCATGGAGAGCTCCCAGTCCGTGCCCAGTATGTCCATCTCAGCCAGTTCTCAGAGCAGCTCGGTCAACAGTCTGGCCGACGCCTCCGATGACAGCAGCAGTGAGATGGCCATGATGCAGGAGGGCGAGCACACCGTCACCTCCAACAGCTCCATCATCCACCGACCCACGGTAAAGACCCTCACAGGCCTGGACTGAGACTTTCACTATGTGGAAACAAATGTGATCTGTGAAATCCAGCTCCAGACCTTTTGCTTTATGTTCCTGTTAAATAAAGAGGTGTGGTTGATTTTTGACACCAGTAGATCTGAAACTGTCAACTTAGTGTTGGCCCATTTATCATCGAGTTTCATAAAGAGAAATTAGGTACACCTGAATGTATAAGTAAGTGTCTCATCTTTCTGCTCAGGGTCAGGATAACATCTACGATGACCCTTACCAGCCAGAGATGGACCAACCCCAGGCTCCCTCAGCTGGACGCCGCCGAGCCTACTATCGCAACCGTGACCATTTCGCTACCATCCGAACTGCCTCTTTGGTAAGTTTCTGTGGGATGTTGCTGATGAGGTTTTCATTTTTACATCTGAGCTCCACAAATGCAATTCCATCTCCTAAAGAAACCTCCCAGAAGTCAACCTCTATCTGCTTGTATGATTGTATTTCATTTTAGTTGGGTCAATGCGTTGTGGCAGCAGAAGTTTCACAATGTATTCAGTTAAAACTATGTGCATAGCTCAGTCTGAATTGAGTGACCTGACCCTTTTTCAAAATGGAGCCTCACTGCAGACAGTTGAGCTTCAGGTGCCAGACAGACAGATGCCTTCATGACACCGTTCTGTGGCGAACATCATCTGTATGACAGCAGTTGCAGCAGCTTTCCCATCTTTCACAGACCTCTGCTGGCCGGGTGAAATCAGCTCCCACTCTCAAACATCAGTGCTCGTCTGTTTCGCTCCCCTCCTCCAGGTAACCCGTCAGATCCAGGAACACGAGCAGGGCTCGGCTCTGCGAGAGCAGATGTCCGGGTACAAACGTATGAGGCGGCAGCACCAGAAGCAGCTGATGGGGCTGGAGAACAAGCTGAAGGCGGAGATGGACGAGCACCAGCTGAAGCTGGACAAAGAGCTGGAAAACCAGAGGAACAGCTTCTCCACTGAAGCCGACAAGCTGGTCAAGAAGCACCAGGCCATCCTGGAGAAAGAGGTGAGACTTCTTTATGTGTCAGTGTCGGTGTGTTCACGGCAGTGCACAGTTTACCTGAAACAATCTGCTGTTGGTATGGTTACATTTAGTCATTCCAGCACTAATAGAAATAGCTGCTGTATCAGTATAAGCACTTTTTGTTTTAGAAAGCAAATGTCTTATCGCAGCCTCGGTTTGTGTCCTGCAGGCGAAGGCAGCTCTCGCTGAAGAGAAGAAGTTCCAGCAGCACATCCTGGGCCAGCAGAAGAAAGAACTGACCAGTTTACTGGAGTCACAGAAACGACAGTATCGCCAGCGCAAGGAGCAGCTGAAAGAGGTGACAGCTAACTCATATTCAAACATCCAATACCAATACCGGACGTTTTTTCACTTGGGTCCCGTCTTTTTCTTTGTCCTGCACTAAACAGGAGCTGAATGAGAACCAGTCGACTCCGAAGCGGGAGAAGCAAGAGTGGCTGATCCGTCAGAAAGAGTGTCTGCAGCAGATGCAGGCGGAGGAGGAGGCCAGTCTGCTCAGGAGGCAGAGGCAGTACTACGAGCTGCAGTGTCGCCAGTACAAGAGGAAGATGCTGCTGGCTCGCCACAACCTGGAGCAGGACCTGCTCCGAGAGGTACCACAGCTCCGTGTCCCCTCTGAACGTAGGGTAGTCTGTTCAACACAGATTATGTTCGTACAAGTTTTCTTTGTGTGCTTGTTCATTTTATATCGGTACAGTCACACGTGGTCGGTGGTTCGTTGCCTGCCGCACTTTTAAAAAACATGAAAGCAGAACTCAAGAATTTGTTGGAGATAATTGAACCCAATTTTGTGATGTGGCCTGTGTTTTCCTCTCATATTACTCGTATTCCTCTCTCCACACCTTCCTCCTGGATTTCCGTTGACCTCTGTTTCGTTCCCCACCAGGACCTGAACAAGAAGCAGACCCAGAAGGATCTGGAGTGCGCCATGCTGCTGCGGCACCACGAGTCCACCCAGGAGCTGGAGTTCAGGCAGCTGAGCTCAGTGCAGCGAACTCGGGCCGAACTGATCCGAACACAACATCAGACCGAACTGACCAACCAGATGGAGTACAACAAGCGTCGGGAACAAGAACTCCGACAGAAACATGCCATGGAGGTCCGGCAGCAGCCCAAGAGCCTCAAGGTATGAAGGAGACATTGACCTCAATAATTAAAATGTCACCACCACCACAGTTTTGATTTAGCATATAATATCCAACATATTTTAGCATTCCATTGGAATTATCTGGTCATTATTGAAACCTGTTTTCAGTCCAAAGAGCTGCAGATCAAGCGTCAGTTCCAGGAGACCTGCAAGATCCAGACCCGTCAGTACAAAGCCCTGAGGAACCACCTGCTGGAGAGCACTCCCAAATCCGACCACAAGGCCGTCCTCAAACGCCTCAAAGAGGAACAAACACGTAAGCTGGCCATCCTGGCCGAGCAGTACGACCACTCCATCAACGACATGCTGTCCACACAGGCTGTGAGTAAGGCAAGGAAACCTCCGCGCACCTTCTACACCTGAACACTGCACCTGCACACATCCACTGCACCACCGTCAGCACCACCTCAGTGTTCAGCTGCCAAAGCCAAGGCAAAGGGACAAACATTCATTTATCAAAAAATTTAAAACTTAACTTCTCTGGCTAAGTTTTTCTCGATTAAAATCTTTTCATTATCTCCCAGTAAAACATAAACACAGATACTAGAGCTGAAATGCTTATTTCAGCTGTCACATCCACTGATGCTGATGCTCGTCCCTGTTTGTCCCCACAGCTGCGGCTGGATGAGACCCAGGAGGCCGAGTACCAGGTGCTGCGGATGCAGCTGCAGCAGGAGCTGGAGCTGCTGAACGCCTACCAGAGCAAGATCAAGATCCACACCGACACTCAGCACGAACGAGAGGTGAAGGACCTGGAGCAGAGGGTGTCCATCCGCCGGGCGCTGCTGGAGCAAAGGGTACGAACACACGTGAACCCAGAAACAGTTGTGTCCTATCAGCTGTTCAGTGCATGTTCGAATGTGTAGATATATTTACTGCCAGTCGGGCCGACACAGACAGGTGGCCGATCAGTGAGGGTCAGTGCAGGTTCAAGGTCGTATTAAGAAGCTGAATGAATCCCTAAATTTAATAGCAGCCTTCTCATCTGCTCAGCTCTAAATGCTTTGTCTGTCGTGTTGCCTGCGGCACTAACGGTCTGACTGTCTGTTGTCAGATCGAGGAGGAGATGCTCTCTCTGCAGAACGAGCGTTCAGAGCGAATCCGGACTTTGCTCGAGCGTCAGGCTCACGAGATCGAGGCCTTCGACTCGGAGAGCATGCGTCTCGGCTTCAGCAACATGGCTCTGACCGGCATCCCGGCCGAGGCCTTCAACCAGGGCTACCCGACCCCCAGCCCCTCCTCGGGCTCCGGCGGCTGGCCCTCCCGGCCCGTCCCCCGCTCGGGCAGCCACTGGAGCCACAGCGTCCAGAACTCGGTGTCCACTCCGTCTTGGCGCAGTCAGAACCACAGCGGAGGAGGCTTCAGCCGCGCAGAGTCCATCACCTCCTCCCACGGCCTCGGCAGGGACAGCGAGCTGCACAAGAGCGGCAGGGGTCACTCCTCCTCCTCATCCACCTCGTCCTCCTCTTCCTCCCACCATCACCAGCAGCACTACCTCCCTCAGCACTACCAACACCACCAGAGCACGCCGCAGCTGTACCGCGACAGCCACGAGCGCGACAGCAGGGAGCGCGAGCGAGCCAGGGAGTGGGTGGGAGGAGGGGGCCACTACCCCCATCACTCCCAGGGCCACCACCACCACCACCACCACCACCACCTCTCCACCCATGCCTCCTCCCAGTCCTTGGCTCTCCTGCCTCCCCCGCCACCACCTCCCCCCATCTCCCTCTCCTCCTCCTCCCCTCCCTCTTCCGCCTCTTCTTCTTCATCATCACAGGGAGGCTACGGAGGCGGGGGCCTGAGTGTCAGGGGCCCCAGTCTGATGGCCCTCAGGAACAGCCCCCAGCCTCTGAGGAGGACGGCCTCCGGGGGGCCGGGGGGCGGGGGGAGTGACGGAGGGCTCAGCCGGAGCACATCGGTCACTTCTCACATCTCTAACGGCTCTCACCTCTCCTACTCATGAAAAGGCCCGACTCCTCCTCTCTGCTCTGATCTGTGAGCGTCGTTCTGCTTCTGTACAGAAAACAAACAGGGCTACGAGGTCTTTCAGACACATGCAGAGAACAGAAGTAGAACCGGGCCCATGAAAGACAGAGAGCGAGTTTTTAGCATGTTCAGGCTTCATAGAGCTGAAGCAACGTAAATCGATTGTTTAAAAAAACAAAACCCCAGTTTTAGAAGTGTAAATTTTAAGCTCTCCTTCCCTGAAGAGTGGAGGGATTTTAAACTGTTCTTGATGCACAAGAAAAGAAAGAGAAGAAGCCTTTATTGAGTCACTACAGAGCTGCCAGTTCTGGATGAGCAGCAGTAACACGCGAGTATTAAGACCCTGAGGATCACTGTTAACCTCTTCCATACATTGAAGAGTTGCACAGGAACAGTGATGACACGAAACAATCCAAAACAAATGTCACATGACTCGTCCACGTGTGAAAATGAGCCGCGTGCTGCAAAACGAACAAGTCGAGATAGAGTCCATTTGTTCATTTTGTAATGCGCTGAATCCATTGCACAGTATTGATTTTGTGATGAGACGGTTTAACTGTCGGACCAGTTTGAGATTCAGGTTTGAGCCGAGACCTTCAGGTGTTCAGGTTTAAAGTTGAGCCGGCGAGCGGGTTTGAATAGATGTTTCCTCAGTTTGTATGGAACTGAGCAGCGACAGTTGTGGAGCTTCCACTTGGCTTGTGGTGCTTTAAAAACCACTGTAACTATGTAAATAACTTGAAATTGTAAACCCAGTTTTTTGATTTGTAAGTGTTTCATACGTTCAGTAGGCGGCGGGGGGTCGACCAAGGGAAGATTTCTTGAAAACACCTTTCTTTTATTTGTAGTGATAAGATTCTGTATATGACAATTAAACAAACACTGCCATCTCTTTGTTGGGCTGAAACAAGTCAACTCTACCACTGCCCTTTAAGTCTTCTTACAGGAACAGCCTGACATTTGAGAAGTGAGCTTGTTGTCTCAGCCGGAGTCAGACGACATTATGAATCAGTTTGATCTCTGCGTGTTCAGAACAGAAGCAGCTCCAGTTTCTTTAGCTTCAGCAGGAGGAAACTGCCGCCAGCAACAGTCACATTTACAGGAGACGAGATATAAAAGCCTCATGTTGAGAGGAAATCACTGGGAGCAGCGACGGACGTCCTGCTGGCTCGCTCCATCAGAATAGCTCTAATTTCATGTTCTGATATTCACGCGTCACATTTCCACGTTGTCGTATTGAACATGATGAAATAACAAGACAGGTTTCTGACTCCAGCTGGTTTAAGACCTGACATTGATACAAAAATCCCTTAAATCTACTTTACCGCCATAAAAGTGTTTTATTCTGTCACGACAAGGCGCTCCTCTATAATACATTTTAAAATGGATGCTCTTAAACAGCAGGAATCATGTAGAAATCAATATTTTAACGATTTTAAAGGTGGATTTTTTTCATACAATCTTTTTCTCCAGTCGGTTTCAGTCAAGGGCCTGTTAGACCTGCTAGTTTGCTGGTTTCTTTAACTAAAGATGTGCTAAATCGCAGACTCACTAAATACAAATATGTGGACGGATACTGTTCATGTATGTGTAGAATTACGCCACAGTCTTTCCATGTTTCCCTCTGACAACTGCAGAATGTACACCGAGATACAGCGACACAGATATGAAGGAAAAAGATACAGCACATATGACGGTGACACGTTTATATCGACTCTCGCTACATGTTGCACAGATGTTTTTCCGTTTCTCCCTCCTGCTTCCAGTTTCAGTCCTGAACACACAGATGTGACAGCAGTGCTCTCGTCTGACTCGGGTTCAAACAGCAAATACAACAACTCTCTAAATGTCGGCGCGCTCCTTTAAAGGGATGCTGCCACCGAGTATTTTTGAGTGAGCTGAGCAGTAATCTGCGAGGATCTTTGCTGAAAGTGTGTGTGTGCGTGTGTGTGTGCGTGCGCAGCTTACCTCCACCGGTTTCCCCACAGTTTGGTCTGCATCTGTAGATAAGATGTACATGTTACATTACAAATGAGTACAATTCAGTGCATGGAACTTGTGTACAGACGGCGTTTGTATGGACATGCACACTACCTATTTATATAAATGCATATAAATGTAAGATACCTGTGTAAATGTAGCAGGTATTATTACTGAAGATTGTTCACTGTCCAAACACTTTTGACTTGCATTGTACTTACCAGTGTACATAAAAGCACTAACTTTGAGACTGTGTTAGAGTAATAATAATGATTATTTTGTCACGTGAGTTTTACCGATTTGTACTAGATTCAGACAAATAGATGCTATCATTATTATTACCTCTACTGCAGTTGGAATATTTATGTTGTATGCTAATTTTTAAAATGTAATTGCCATTTTTGACCACTAGGTGGGGAATAAGCGCAATGTTACTGTGATAGAGCTATAAAAAGAAAAAAATATTAATGTTTTTAAGGAGGACAAAAGGACTACCTTTCCCAGCATTCCTGTCGAGGTCTCAGGGAAGGAGTCTCCAGTTCTGGGCAGGGCTGCGTTCTACTTTTACTTTATTATTTTTTATTTTGAGCCAGTATTAAAAAAGTGGAGTCGAGTCGTCCACAGTCGAGCTGAAAAATACGACATATTTCCAGATTCTTTCACGTTTGGTGCCATGATTTCCATTTTCATTTTGTTCTGCACAGTTTAGTCACTGTGCGAAAGACGTCCCCAAACACACTGTAAGCTGCAAAAATATGGAGTCCCACAGTGGTCAATATTTAATCATTTAAAATGACTATGGTGTGAATAGTTATATGAAAAAAATGTGTAACATATATAACAAACAGTTGATGAAATAATTTAAGAAATTTCTTCAAACTCACCTCTTTATTCTGAAAGGTTATGTTTCGTTTCATTGGATGCCATTTTTATTTCAGATGCTCTTTTCAAAGTCTATTTTTCCCGGTGACATTTTTGTTTAAAGCCACTTTATTTATTTGTATCTTTTTTTTTTTAATTCAAAATATTTTATTGCATAATGTCACTAACAGGAAAAGTGACTTTATGCAATAAAAACAAACTTTGAGTCCGTTTTGAATTTAAAAATTCTGATTTTCAAAAACCTTTAAAAAATACATGATAAAATAACTTTTCAAAATAGTGAGTTGTTTCATAGTTTCTAAATTAATTTCACATTTTTTGTTCATATGTTTTACACAATTTATTCATGTGACTGTTGATCCTGTGATTATTTATTTGATGTTGAACACTTTGGAGCTTCGGCAGCAGAACTCTGCTCTCTCTTGTTCCAATGAAACACCTCATCATTTTATTTTGCACAGTCCGAATGGGTAGAAAAATCATCTGGTCACTTCCTGCAGCTCCGTCCCCGCAGGTGGAAAATGAACCAGGATCTCAGCTGTGATTCCGAGCTGTTTCCTGTCTCCCCTGTCACATGACCCTCCGTCGCTGCTGCAGGAAGCTGATCTCAGTGTGATCTGATGCTGTCTGTCATGTCTACCTCATTTGCACTGATAGTAAAAGAATGTTTGGGTGGGAAAAATGCATATTTCACGTCTGCAGACTTTGGCTAAATTTTTAGTTTCTTTCCCGTATTTGTGCAAATGTTGACGAGACGCTGAATGAGAGAAGGAGGAGGCGGAAGAGTGGGAGCTGCAAACTGTTTGGGGGGTTTTCTTTCCTTCCTCTCTGCTGACTCATCTTTAGGACATGCTGGACTTTAATCCCACGTGGAGACACTAAAGACTTTGTGGTGGCTGGAAAGCAGCCGCCCAACATGTGCTGACCTCTGTGGATGGAAATGTTCGGTGGGAATCTGCTGGCAGCGGCTGGATGAACTTACTTCTCCCCATCCTGGAAAACCTCAAGAAAACGTTTGAACCGTGAGATTTCATTTTGCCAACTTTGTTTTTTTCTTTTTAAAACTGCATTATTTTGTCCTGAGTCTCGGTGCTGATCATTCCTGTTGTTTTTGCCAATTGAAGCTGCACTGGGGAAGATTGAGAGTTGCCTCCAACAGAGAGACGAGTAGATGTAGATTAATCCTGTTTCAAATGTTGGATTCACCAACATCAGACGTTTTGGTCCCAACAGCAGATATAGACATGATCGTACTGTGAGTAGTTCACTGACATCAGGATTTCTGTGTTTTCATGTGGTCAAAATTAAGTTTTTGGAATTTTCATGTTTGCCGTCTTGTCCAGAGTTACATGAGAAATGTGGATCATCTAAAGCAGCAATTACTGATTATTTTTATTTCGGATTCATCTGCAGATTATTTTCTGGATTATTTGTTACATCATGATGTTTTTCTCTGTTTAATACCGGAGTGTTTTTTTAGGACACTTCGGTTTGGTCAGACAAAAGAAGACATTTTAGGACGTCACCTAAAATCAGAGCATTTTTACACAAATTTTTCTGACATTTAAAGAGTAAATGATCGATGCATTGAAAAAATAATCTGCAGCGTGATTGATAATAAAAATCATTAGTTGCAGCCTTTCATTGTTAATCTGAGGCTGCTGTTGTTTTATTGATTGATTGGTTTATAAACTGATTTTAAAATGTCTTTAATCCGAAGGTCCAAAGATATTCAGCCTGTTTTAAAAAACAATGATAATAATAATGAAATGCTCCTTGTTTGAGTTCTGCGTCCACAACTTGATGGCGAACTGGAAAATTTCCCAAGATGCCATTCTGTTACTGTTCCTGCTTTTTTTTTCATGTGGGTCCATGTTTCCTGGTGCAGTTTTACATGTTTCTGTCTCTGAGGACAGGAAACACCTTCCCTCCCCCCAAAAGACAAAAACACCCCCGACTGTCCTGCTGTTTGTGTCCAGCAGGTTCAGAAACTGACAGGAGCGGCTGTGATGATGAAGATGAAGATGAAGATGATGATGATGATGATGATGATGATGATGTTGATGTTGATGTTTGTGTGCAGAGGAGGGCGGATGTTGTGAGGAGACGTGGATGGATTCAACAGTTTTTACAGCAGGAGATGAAAATGTTCAGGTTCAATGCAAAATGTTTGGAGGAGTTGAAGTTGTACAGAAACGTAACAAAATAATTTTGGAGAAATAAATGAACAAAAAGAGAAGCTGTGGTCTGTTTTCTTCGTCGTCTGTTGACTCAGACATTCAGACACCGATTAATGGTTTATAATATTAATTAAAGAGGAATTTCCAGAAATTCTTTAACACATTTTTTTTATGTCTTTTAAATAGAAATTTCCACACACTGCATGATAGGGTTGCATCCATTGTTTATATCATATATATATATAATTTCTAAAATTGACAAATATTAGATTAAATTGAGTAAAAAAAACTACACTTTTCCTTTAACATCAAGTTAGTTGATAAATATATTTTTTCTTTTTTACTTGACAGACATTGAATAATTAAAGACCTTTACAAAACTAAATAACTCATCTAACTAATCAGTTTAAAAGAGGAACTATTACGAATGTGTCTTTAAATGATGAATTCGGAATCAAATTGACTCAGTGGAATCTTGAAATTATAAAAGGCTTTTAGATTTTTTTTTGTCTGTGTCTGCTGATAATTTTCTATCTTACAATTAATCTGTTTTTGGCTTTAAAATTCACAGTTCATCAAACAAAACAACAAAACATTTTTTCCATCTGTGACTCAAACATGACGTTAATGTGTTAATATGTCAGATTTCTGTCATCCAAAGCAAATTAACGAATGAACAAATAAATGATCCTTGAATTTTCACCAATTGTTCACCTGTAAAGGTGAATTAAGACAAGAAAAATAAATAAATGATATAAATAAAAATATTGTCTCAGAATTTATTATTAGTATTTTTATTTTCCTCATGAATTTCTCTCCATCTTTTTCTTCTTCTCCTGTAGAAAACTGCGCTTCCTTTGCCCTCAGAGGTGAAAAATCTAAAAATAACTTTTCAATCTGTTTCTGGGAGAAATTATTAAAGGGGAGGCTGAGAGCTGCGTCACATGACGTCACGACGCATCGGAGCGGCGCTGTGATTGCTGACGTCATCAAGCTGCACAGAAACAGAACACAGAGACCAGAAAGAGAAATTTTATGTTAAAATAAAAGCACAACTTGAATGTAAGTCAATCACATTGGAAAATCGAAAGTGTTGGAGGAAGTAAGACGAAAAATGTCCCTGTGTATGAAATATGACTCAAATTTTCAAAATAGGCCCAGATTAATTTTTCTCAATCAGCTAATCGATTTTCGTTTCTAAATGCTGTAAAAGAATATAGTCAGGATGCTGCTTTTATTTTGAAAACAGAATTACCGGAAATCGTTATCTTCCTGTTCCGGTGTGAAAACAGACACTTGACAGCAGCAGCTGAGCGGAAATCATCGTTTGTAGTTAGTTTGTCTTTGAATTTAAACAATTTAGTGAATCGAAAAGAAGAAGTTTTCCACCAGAAACCGCCCAAACTTCAAAGATGGCGCAAGAAAACATTTTCTTATTCGTTCCCAATTTGATCGGTGAGTTTTTCCGTCTCTACCAACATGCAGTTAGCTTAGCATTAGCAACACAACGTTACAGTCAAACCAAACTCCATTCAAAAAAGTGGCAATTATAGAGAATACATAAAACACACTGTGATCGATCTATCATCTACTTTAAGTCTGGTTTAGCTTCTAAACCCATTCATTTCTCCAGTTTTTGCTTCGTTGTGTGAAATATTGGGACACAGGCCTCTAAAATCCTTCAAATACAAATGATTTTTGCTTCAGCTTCTCTCAGTCCAAAAGCTGATTAACTGTCACATGATTCATTTTCTTGGAGTCACAAATCAAAAGTGCTCACCTGGTAAATAACACCTGGCCTCAGGTCAAATATCCATGGAAAATGTTCACTGTAATGAATCGTTCAGGTCAGTTAAATTTCAGGTTCAAGCTTCAGAAATGTTTGGATTTCTTGCTTTTCTTTATGATCTACACACATCATAACTTTCCCAGCCCGGTGAATCAATCAGCTTCCTGTTTCTGATTCACTTGAATTGTCCAGTTGTAAATTGTTGTGTGTACCTGCAGGTTACGCCCGTGTTGTTCTGGCCCTGCTCGCCTTCTACCTGATGCCCTGCTGTCCCTGGCCCGCCGTCTTCTGCTACCTGCTCAGTGCCCTGCTGGACGCCTTCGACGGCCACGCCGCCCGGGCGCTCAATCAGGGTGCGTGTGCCTGAACATTGTCCTTTTACTGTCCAGATGAGAGAAGATTGAGAGTTTATGAAAATGTTGATACACTCGTCTGAGTCATATCCAGTTATCACCGTGCCCTCAGTTTTACCTTTCAGGCTACATCAGAACCTGGATATATAGATATATATAAAATGCAACAATGACCAACAATATGTTATGTTTGTAATGTGAACAAACACAAATAGTATATACTATTATATATGATGCTTTATCACAGATAATATTCTGCTTTTCATGTCCACTCATGTTTTCTTTCAGCCACCAAATTCGGAGCCATGATGGACATGCTGACAGACCGCTGTGCCACCATGTGTCTGCTGGTGAACCTGTCCCTGCTCTACCCGTCCTACACCTTCCTGTTCCAGCTCAGCATGTCTCTGGACATCGCCAGCCACTGGCTGCACCTGCACAGGTGCGTCACCACAGAGAGACGTCTCTGTGCTCCTCATGTATTAAACCCTCAGACTGAATGTTCTTCAAGTGAGCGTCATGTGGAAGAAGAGGAGGATTGATTTTCTGCTCTGTGGTTGTGGATGAGAGACGACAGTGTTGGATGATATTTCTAAATGATATCTGAATAATCCAGATTCAACTTTACACATGTTTCTTCAGAGTCTGTGGGCAGATAAACAAACACTTCTCTGTTGTCTTCACTCTCAGCAATCTCCTCTTCAAGCTGACCAATCACAGTCCTTGTTGCGTCTCTGTAGCTGCCATAGACCCGACATGTAATTATATTTATGAGGAGACGCACATTGGCTGCATGCGTCAGCTCCAAACACTGCAGCGCCTTCACTGTAAATAGCCCGAAATGACATGGACCAACTGACTTCATCTGCTTCTCTCATCAGCTCGACAATAAAGGGATCATCCAGCCACAAGACCATCGACCTCTCTGGCAACCCTGTTCTCCGGATCTACTACACATCCAAGGTGAGGCACACACGCACGCGCGCACACACGGATGCTGTCACACATGAAATCTCTGTTAATGAATGAATGAAAGCATCTGTGTTTGTCTCCTGCAGCCGGTGCTGTTTGTGATGTGCGCTGGGAACGAGCTCTTCTTCTGTCTGCTCTACCTTCTCCATCACATCCAGGAACCTGCTGGTAAGATGTTCATCCTCTTCATCCTCTGATGAACCTGTCAGGACATATAACACCGTCAGGGCTGTTTCAGAGGCTTCTCCACCCTAAGAACACCTGAATCCAGTTGGAGCAGGTCGAAGTGATGAGGTGTCACTGAGTGTTGCTGTGTTGTTCACCTGCTCTGTGCCTGTGCTCTCTGCTGCAGCCTGGATCTACTGGCTGCAGGGACTCTGCGGGATCATCTGCCTGCTGAAGTCCGGCATCAGCCTCCTGCACCTCATCACCGCCTCCCAGAACATGGCCGCCCTCGACGCCGCCGAGCGAGAGAAAAGCACAAAGACGCAGTGAGAGAGGAGTGAGTGAGCGCTTCGGCTTCAAATCCACCAGGGTTTTATTTCTCATTATTTTAAAGGTAACGGGAAACTTTGTGCACTTGAACTAAGGTGACTTAAATAAGATGTGAAACACAGCGAACACACTTCAGTTTATCAGAAAGAAAGGAAGAAAAACGTTTTATGACCAAATATTACAACATTAAAATTCCAAATCCAGGCAGGTGTGAGTCTGAAAGGTGGATTATTACAGATGAGACGTGAGTTTTACAGTTTCTGCAGTTGATTTTTCTGGGCTCTGGTTTATTTTACAAGTGTGTTTATCACTACATGAACTGATATCACAATGTAAAAGTCCACATATTGTGATAGGAGATTTTTAAAATATCACTCACTACCAGACGTATGCAGGGACACACAGTCAGTGTTGGCTCTTAAACATGTCTGCCCTCAGTTTGTCCCTCATGGTTTATTACATTGGAGTCACAAATAGATTCTTTCATTTTCAGGAGCTTTTTTTTCTCCCATTATACAAACGAACTAGACAAAGAGCTTCACCACTAAGATCAGAAGAAATTAATTAACTTCTTTTATTATAATATTAGTAGCTGAATATTAGCATCAGTGGAGCTCCATCAATTCTAATGATCTTGAAGTTGTTTAACAGTCACAGATCTGGAGTTGAATATTTACACTGTGTGACTGTGACTGAGTCTCTGGAGCCCAGAAGAGTGACGACAGTGAAGGCCGATGTTCTGAACCAACGTCTCGCTCTTCCACCACATTTTGTTCACATCAGTCATTCTGAGAGAAGCCGGTCCTGTTTTAAAGCCGCTGATTTAGAGTTTCACATTTTCTATCTAAACTGTTACCACACAGCAGGACACCTTTCATAGGTTTATTAATGGTGAGTCATCTTTCAATGATGCTTTATATATCAGTTATAAACCACTAATTCAAAACCTTGTAGCCCTAAAGTCGCTACTGAGCGGGTTTTGGTCCAGATACTCTGCCGTTCTTTTCAGGTTCTATCGGACATAACCTGACAATCCAAACCTGACAGTCCATTCTTATTAATGATTTCTGACCTGTGAAACATTTGCAAAAGCTTAGTTTACTGATGAACACTTGTGTAAAACCGATGCTTTAGCTTCACATTCTACAGTGGACAAACCTGCGGCGGCTGTTTCCTGTCTCCTGCCTGATGGACCGAGTGTAGAACAGGAAGCGGAAAAAGTCACAAGAAAAATCCTCCTTTATTCCTAATTTATTTTTTTTATTTTGATTAATAAAGATGAGATTGAGTCCCTGAAATCGACACAGACCAAAAACGAAAGCTTTCATTCAAGAAAAATCACTTTTACTTTTAGAAGCTGTTGGTGGGGAGTTGGTACATATGCTTAAATATTCCTCTTGTGCCGTCCGAGCCATCATTTTTGCTGTTGTTGTTATAATATGTTAATATTTCGGTGTTGATGAAAAGGTGATTGTCACACTCGAGGGACGTTTATCAGTTTGTACTTATTTGACTTTTTTGATGCTGCTTTTTTTTGGGGGTAGAAGAGACGTGTTTTTTTGTTTTAGTCCACTTAGAAACAAATAGAGAGTTATGCAGGTCATAAGTTTTACCTCACGTGAAGAGCACCAAGTATTATCATGTGTGATTTTGCGTTGTACATTTTAAAGTCACTGACCACACGTATGTGCTGCTTATGGACGACTGTAAAGCCACGTTTAATGCAGAATGTGTGAAGTGTTAAAGATTCTCCTCTTGTTTTTGATGGAGCTCATTTCCTAGAATGTAATAAAGTCGAAATGTGCATCAGTAGACGACAGCAGAACCAAGTCTGATATTGTATTTAAAAGACATCCGTTGTTGTAACTAATATATTTGATGGTTATTTTGTTTGGAGTGTGAGTGGTTTGAATTTACTGTAAAAGCTACAAAATAAAGAAAAGGAAAACCAGATGTGTGTTTAACAGTTAGTCTGTTTCCAAAGTTAAACTGGTCTTATGGTTCATTCTAATTAACAGTAACAACATGGTAAATCTTTGAAGACACAGTTGTTGATTTCATGCTTTAATATTGAAGCCAAACTTTCTGAATGACTGTTACAGCAGCAACATTAAGACTCAGAATAAACTGAGAATGTGTCATATATACAAAATAAAATAAAGTGAGGGGATGAAACTTTTCCAATCTTATACACAAATTCTCATTTATTCACTTCAATACAACATAAACACATTTCCACTTTAATCATTTTAATGTACTTGAACAAACATACATTTTTTGAAATGAAACACTTGCTTGTGTTTTGCATGTTGGCCGAACTGGTGACTGACTCTTACTGAATGTCCTGGAAAGCTCTTTGGCCCCGATTGTCGTGACTGTTGTGGATGTGGAGCCAGCGGACTTTAAATCTCGGGTTTTGCGGCTGGACTCTGGTGGCGCGCGGAGCTCCAGCTGCTGCACTTGCGCGCTTCGTTGCCTTTAAGATGCGGCGGATCAAAACCTGAACCGGGTCCATTTTAGCGGAGAGTCCGGGGGCCGAAGTCCGGAGGAGCCACTTTTCAGCTCCGCCGCCGGGGTTTTCTCCTGAGAGCGACGCGGGGGAACAAACGGCCGAGCGGCTGCCATAAATGTCGGATGTCATTATTTGTCGGCCTACCGTGAAGCGGCGGCGGCGGCGGGGGCGAGGAGGGACGGGCCGGGCCGGGACGAGCCGAGCCCGGGTCCGCCTGGAGGCTGCATCCACAAACTACTTTCCCTTTAAAGCGGAGAGGGACAGAGGGGGCGAAGAGGAGATAAAAAAAGAAAAGGAAGAAAGCCGGAGAGGGAGGGAGGGCGAGAGCGGCTGAAAAAAAGAGAAAGATGTCAGCCTGGCGATTCAAACACCGGGGCGGAGCCACGGACCGCGGCCGACCGGGAGCTCTCTAGTGCGGTGACGCGCTCTACGCAACGCCGAGGCTCGGGACCCGACGCTGCGGCCTTTTCGGAGCTATCGCCAATAAATGACTCCTATGATTATTAGCACGTTTCGACTCATCTTGTGTGAACAAATCCTCTGTTATTTTGCATGCAGCTCACCAGCTTTTATTACAGTAGACATAAGCAAACGGTATTAAAATGCACCATGAAGCATGAATTCAACCATTTTGTCGCATTTAAAATCCTCCAGCCAGGCCTGAGCTGAGCAGCTCACTCATCCCCGGTCAGTGTCACAGCTTTACTGCCGCCGGCTCCACATATTTCATGAATTAAGCTGCGAACAGGCCGCAGTTTGTTTTCACGGCCGCAGCTCGGAGCGTTTGTCCGGAGCTCCGGCGCCCTCCTCCCGCCCCGCTCCGCTCCCGGGCCGCCGCGCTCCCAGGCCCCGCAGGCTTCAGCATGGACACCTCCTGGAGCAATTTCCTCTTTCAGGTGAGTCTTTAATTGATGCCGGAGCTGCTCTGTGGTTTGGGGGTTTTGGGGAGGAGGGAAAAGGGGGGAGGAGGCGGGGGGGGCATTTGTGCATGGGGTTAAAGAGGGGGAGGAGGGGGGAGGAGGAGGTGAGGGGGGAGGGGGTCACAGAGGGGTCAGGGGGGAAGTTGTCTTCAGGTTTGTGCAGACCTGACCTCTTCTGTTTCACCTCCAGCTCTGCTTTGACCCCTTTTTATGTTTTGGTGTTAATTCATGATGAAACCATTAATAAAACCTTTGATCGTGTCCAGATGAACCTCAGCAGGGCTGCATCATCCACGGGGGCCCCGGACCCTCAGGGGTCACTGTGTGTGTAAACTGAAATGACCGGACGCCCTCATTATTACTGAATGAACATAAAATGAACTTATCAGGTCCAAAATCAGCAGGTTTTGGTCCAGAACGTCTGATTCTCCAACACCGAGCTTCAGCAGAACCTGCCTGCGACAACAAACTAGTTTTCAGTTGCTGCAGGTCAGAAAGGTCAGAACGAAACATCAGAACACTTTTCGAAAAGGAGTCACAGTGTGAAAGATCGAATCAATTTATTTATAAAGACATAAAATCTGTTTCATCAGGAACAAATTTTCTAATAAGCAAATCATAAATAGAGAAAATACAGGAGCATATACACACATGTGCAAAGTGACAACATGTACACAGACACAAACATGAAGACACATTTATTGTTCTCTCTATAGATTTCCCCTCAATGTTGAGGCCTTGTGTCAAACATTAAGTTTGATACCTTCGGTATTTCAGATGACGGCAGTGTGCTCACACTGTGTGATTTCCTTTGTATTTCAGTTTAATTAGTTCCAGTAATTTGATCAGGACATGCATGTCAGGAGGCTCTGAGGCTCAAAATGTTCATTGTCTGATTGTACCTTTGTATTAATTTCAACTAAATTATGTGCAACTAATCATCACACAATGAACCTGGAGCTTTTGGGGCCCCTGAAAGTCTGGGGGCCTGGGATAGTTGCCCGCTTTGCTCAGTTGGTAATCCAGCCCTTGGCTTGGTCCTAACTTGGATATTGAACAATTACTTTAATTATTGATTCATCAGCGGATCATTTTCTCGAGCCATTGTTTAACTGTTTAGTCAATACGATGTCAGAAAATAATGATCCCAGTTTTCCACAGAGCCAGTCGGTGTCTGCACGTGTTTGGTTCTGACCTACAAACAGTCCAGGATCCTATAAATCTGAGGAAAGTTGACTGGAGGCTGGAACCAAAACATATTTGACATTTTTGCATAAAAACATGCTTAATTGATGATTAGCTAAATATCCAATTAGGACTAGTCAGGACTTCAGAGAATCCCTCTCTCCCCACCGGGCTGTTGGATGAATGGATTAAAAATGATGAACAAGTGTAGCTCAGTTGTGTGTTTGAGGGTTAATAAATCTGTTCCTGTTGAATTCTGGCAGACGCCGTCGACTCAGAGTCAACCTGAGACGCCTCTTCAGTCTGAGCTGCTGCCGGAGCTGACCGGCTCCGCTCAGAGTCCTCCGGCAGAGCACATCGTGACGCCGCCGTCCACCGTCGACACGGCCGCCCTGAGCGAGGAGCCGCTACCTGGTGAGGGGGGGGCTCACGCTGTTTCACTGCAGGGTCCTCTGTTAACAGGGCTGTTAACACTGAATCTGTCTGCTGCACTTTGTTTTGGGCACTTTTTTTTTTTTTTTTTTAACTTTTGATCTAATTGGAAAGACAGGAAATGTAGTGAGAGAGACTGAGAGAGCTCTGATATGTAATGAAGTTCCTGTCCAGAACTGAACCAAGAATGTTGTGTTTTTATTGACTCTGGTTTTTAAGTTTGTTTGTGTTACACACAGAACGATTTACAGGAAGATCGAAAGAGAGACAAACAGCGAAATCTGACAAAACAAGAACAAAACTGAACAAAGATCAATCTAAATAAATATTAAACTCTAATGCACATAAGTGTTTCTGAAAATTAATTGTGCAAAGAAATAAATGCCACATGATGAATGTAATAGATTACTTCTATACATGAAGTCAGCGCTTATGTGCAGTATATGCATGTATTATATACAGAGTGCAGTACTTATATTTGACGATAACGGGTGATAAGTAGTAGTGTTGTACACTGGAGCTACAACTGACTGCACCCCAAAACGAATGATTATGAGAAATCATTCATGGGAACATGACCTCTGTTGTTTTCTCCTTACTTTAACTTTTGACACCTTCTTTCCCCCATAGACACAAGTAAACAATGATGCAGAGCAACTGAATGGATATTAACTGGGTAGTGAATTTAAATCTGAGTGAAGTTTTAAAGGTGAAGTCTAAATGTGATACTTTCGACCCTCTGCTGTGTCTGTCAGTCAAACCGCTCACCAAACCGAGCCGGCCGGCTCACATCTGCGCCACCTGCAACAAAGAGTTCAAGAACAGCTACAACCTGCGGCGGCACCAGTCGGTGCATACGGGCATCAAGATGAAGGACCGAGCCGCCCGAGAGAAGGAGGACGCGGGGAAGGTGGGCCGGGTGGAGAAGCAGATGGTCCCTCTGTCCCTCCTCCACCTCACTCTGCCCACCCAGCCCCCCCCTCCCCCCACCGCTGCCCCAGAGACCCTCCCCCAACCCGGTCAGCACGCCAACCAAGAGAGCCAGCCGGTCTCTGTGTCCATCGCCCCGGCAACTGTAACCATGGCTGCACCGCCTCAGCCCATCCAGGCAGCTGTTGTGGTTGTGGGCTCGATGGAGCAGGTGGGTTCACTGGGAAAGAACTAGTTCATATGTATGCAGGGAGTTCAGTGTGGGGAGTCGACCACGATTAAAGGACGAGTTCATTTATTCATCTGCATGTGATGTCCACAGAAATCCCACCAGTCCTCCATCTCATTCTGTCATGAAAATGAATGAAAGTGTGTGAACAGAGCCGTTTGTGGCCATTTTGGTTCCAGTTCAAGTCACTTTTATTCAGCTTCACTGAGCTTCTGGTGCCTGATACCTGTTTTCTCTGCGTTCATTTGGTCTTATTTTAGATATGATTTGGAACATGAAGCCTGTGTGACACTGTAAAACATGAATAAAACAGACTGTGATCATTGTCTGATCCTTTCTGACATGAACTCAACTGAAAACAGCACAAAGTCAATATATTTAATGTTTGGTCATCAGCTTCATTGATCTTTGTAAATATCTGCTGATTCTGAATTTGATGCAGCAACATGTTTCAGACAAGTTGGACAGGAGCAACAAAAGACTGTGAAAGTTGTGGACTGATCCAAAAACACCTGTTTGGATCCTTCCACAGGTAAACAGGTTCATTCAAAGACTCAGTCGTTCACAAGAGAGGATGGAGAGAGGTTCAACACTTTGTGAACACATGATTTTAAAAAGGAGATTAATACATGAGCTCAGGAACAACTTCAGAAAACTGTTGTCAGGACACACAGTTTGTTTCAATGATCGTATTCCGTTTTTATTCAGTTTTACAGTCCGAACCTTTTTGGAATCAGGGTTGTACATGATCAGGTTTCTGTCTGTTTCTGTCTCTGACGGCTCATAACTTCTCTGCTGCTCCACAGAATCCAAATCCCAATCCCAATCCCAACACCAACCAGGTGAGGAAGAACCACGCCTGCGAGGCCTGTGGAAAGGCCTTCAGAGACGTCTATCACCTCAACCGTCACCGTCTGTCCCACTCGGACGAGAAGCCCTACTCCTGCCCCATCTGCCAGCAGCGCTTCAAGAGGAAAGACAGGATGAGCTATCATGTGCGCTCACACCAAGGCGGCGTGGAGAAACCTTACATCTGTCCTCACTGCGCCAAGGCCTTCTCTCGGTACAAACCTACATCCATGTCCTTTAAGGTTGTCTGGTCAGGAGACCTGTCCAAAACTGTAAAGCTCAAATGACAAAACATCAAATTCTACATTCATCATAAACCCGCCGACCAGGAGACGACACCACAGTTATTGTATTTCTGTCTTTTTTGATAAGAGTGCATTACACATAGTGGCTTTAAGTTCATGGATATAATCTAGTGTGGCGATATTTAGTAGTTTGTAATGACTTTGTTCGTTTATTGTTTATTTGTATTTCTTTTTTCAGACCGGACCACCTCAACAGCCACGTTCGACAGGTGCACTCTACAGAGAGACCGTTCAAGTGCACGGTAACGTCTTCATCTGTCTGTTTACTGGAGTTCAACCAATATGGGTTTGTGAATCATGAAACCATGTAACACTGGACGATGACATGAAAATAATTCTTACCCTTAGACACTTTATCTATAAACCGTTTTCTAACTGAATTTCTAGTAGGAGGTAAGATGAGATGTTCACACCTACCTCCTTGTCTTTCTGTGAGTGTTTCTTGCTAATTTTACTACATGCATTTTCTTGTTTTCCACAGACGTGCACATCAGCGTTCGCCACACGGGATCGTCTCCGCGCCCACCTGATCCGTCACGAGGAGAAGGTTCCGTGTCACATCTGTGGGAAACTGCTGTCTGCTGCGTACATCACCGACCACATGAGGGTCCACAACCAGTCGCAGCACCACGCCTGTCACCTCTGCAACCGCAGTGAGTCGCAGCAGCAGCACCTTCGTAGTGCTTTTGTATTTTCTAACGGAATCTCTGTGGTTTGGAGTTTGGTTTCACTTCTATGTTCCTGCTCGTTCTGTCAGATGTCTAGTTCTTAGTTTACAGTTTGCTGATCACTTTCAGCTGTATCAGAGCTGCAGGTACTGCTGATGCAAACCCAACATTTCACAGTGATATTATCATACATGTGGTTCTGCAATATGTGAAAAATATTGCTAAATAATAATGTATGAAAACTTTCTTTAAAAAATAGGTGAAAATGGCTAAATAACTTTTCAAAAAGCAGAAACATTCGAGAAGTGTTTGTCTCTGTTATTCAGGCTTCACCACCCTCACCTACCTACGTGTCCACGCTCAGAAGCACCACGGCCAGGAGTGGAAGGAGAGCGGTGGGGCGCGGGGGGGCTTCGGTGGGACCGGGGCCGGTGGGGTCCTGCTTTGCCAGCTGTGCGGGGTCCAATGCAAGACAGCCACACAGCTCCAGGGTCACATGGGCACCCACGCCAACCAAGGTGACCCCACCCCCGACCCGACGAGCGCGGGCCCAGTGGGTACCACCAGCGTGGCTGTCACTGTGTCCAGTGCAAGCACAGTGGGACTGCTGGTAACTGACTGCTCCAGTATTGCCCCCCAGCCCCACAGCTAGCATGCTGGAAGGGCGAGGGGGAGGTTGGGGTGGGACGGGTGGGGCTGGGGACGGAGGTGGGGGAGCTGGTTAAATGGAGGCAAAGGGAAACGAAGACTCATGCAGGAGAGGACCGGAAAGACGGCATCCAAACCAGGTGTGTGTGAATGATTTGACTGTATAAACGAGTGTCCTTTGTAAATCTGACAGTGTTAGAGGAGTGAAATGCTAAATCTATAGAGTCCTCTTTTGAGTATGAAACACTGAACCTCTGCAGGCTTGAAAGACCACTGATAAAGGAGATTTATAGTTATGTGTTCAGGGTTGAGACGTAGATTTGGAGCCTTTGCACGAAGCTGCTGTTGCTGCATTGAAGCCAACGAGCTCCTCCTCCTCAGAAATGTGCTCACTTCACACAGCAGCCCCAGAGATACCACATGGAGACAACAAGAGCTGTGATTGGTCAACACTGACTTCTTGTGTTTTCTCCTACAAGTTTTTGATGGCGGTGGAGATTAATAGTTAATAGTGAAGACGGCATGAAGCAAGTTGAAAAAAGACTCTGCTGCTTTTTACAAACACGCATCCATCAAAGACCAGTTTAAACCTTCATCTGACCGCGACCTGATCACAGTGAATGAAAGAGCAGCTACACAGCAGCCGTCTTTTATTCAGTGAGGACAAAATGAGAAAAGCAAGTTATCTGGATGTAACTAACTGTCACTCTGTGTCACAAAGTAAATGACAGAGAGTAAATAAAAGTTATTTTGGGGAATGTAATTAAAGCACCTGATCACGTACGACACGTCCGTCTGGTGTTGTGATCCAACACTGAGCTACAAATCAAAACCTACGCTGTCGATATCTGCAGCAGGACTGATGTCAACTCTGCATCAAGTATTAATCCATCTTCAGACAACTGCTTTGAGTATTGTCAAGTCTATTTTGATCCTGTGGAGATCTTCCAGAGTTTGTCTTTTTAATACAAAATTCCCTTTTTGTGTTCACTTTCAATTGAAGACTCGATTTGTCCAACTCAGACTGCTGGAGCCTCATATGAGCTTCTGTTGAACATTAGAACAAAGACTCTGGATTTGTGTTTTCAACCGCTTCTGCAGGATGATCAACTGATTCCAAACATCATAACCTATGTTCCAAACACATTTGTGCTGTAACGCAGCCTGTGCAGTTACCTGTTAGACCACATCATGGTGCTTCAGTGTGAAATTTACATTAACTGCCTTTGTTTTCACTTCCCAGATTTTTTCTTAACAGACTGCCAAAGGAGGACACAGACCGGGAGAAGCTGCCGTGGAAGTCGTCCTTCCTCCTGGTCACATGAGGACGGCGGCCTTTTCAGACCTTTGTCTCCAGCTCCATCAGCAGCGTTTCACAGCTCACCTGCCACAAACACTGAGAGACACACTCTGCTGTACCTGTTACAGACTGTAGTGTCTCACAAGTCGGATGAGTCCAAGCTGGGGAAGAGACTGTGGACAAGACCATAAGGAAACCTCTGCTCATTCATAAGAAGGAAAATTAATGTATATTTTTATTCTCATGGCTTAGCAGTTAGCTGTTTGTATTTGCCATCATGTCACTGTTTTAATTTTCAACTGACTTGCACAGCCTGTCATGATTTTGTAAAGCCGTTGCTGTTTTTAGATGATTTATATTCCATAATATCAGTGTTTGTTTCTAATGAGGAAATTGACCTGAAGACCTCAAGTATGCCGACATACGATAATATGACTTATTTTCTCCCCTAATTTATTACAAAACAGTGTCCAGTTTGCCTTTGTCAGCCTCTTCAGAGCAGGGAACAGGACATGGGAACAAGTGTTTCAGATGGGCCATCGTGTAAATACACTTTTCTATAGCTGATAAAGGCAAACTCATATTTGTTTCTGTATATTCTCCATGAACATTGAATGTGCATAACTTCTCTGCTTCATATGATCTTTGCTCTTAGGCTGGATGCTGATTTGTAATTCTTGAAAAGGTAAATTGTATTTGTAGCTACCTTGGTGACTCATTTCTGTGGCTGTGCATATTGATTGTACTTGATGCATAGTGCATAGCGCCTCGTTACTACTGTATTAAAAGGCAGTAAAATGCATGTGTGGATTCAAGTTGACATGGTCTTCACGAGTGTCCGGGTGATTTTGCTCTCAATTCCAATGTTCTCAGGTGGTTTTCTGAAGCTAAGTGAGCGTTAGCATTGTTTACAGCAGGGTGAGAAGCATCAACCCTCCCCCACCGGCTTTATCAGCTCCTCCTCCTTCACAAGCTAACAGGCTAACTGTAGCTGTCGCTGCAAAAGCGACCACAAATCCGGCTGGTTTGAAGAAACAACCGAGGGGCTGCTGGATGAGACACATTCATCCAGAGGACACGTCAAACTGTCTTCATGGGACGCGTGTTCAGCGGACATCACGACGCGATGGACAGCTAGCGAGCAGTCCGGAGCAGCTAGCCGCTCGGCTACATCACACAGCTAGCTAACATCCCGGCTAGCTGCCGGAGCCGGAGCTCCGCCGACGAGCGGCCAACTCGGATTTTTTGGCTTTTTTGAAACTTGTTTTCGTGCCACATCGTCGTTGGTTCGACCGAGCTTGGTTTGTACGTTGTTTAAATGACATTCCCGGGGGAAGCTTTCTGTCTGAAGCGTGCAGCCAGGTCACTGTACCCGACCGATGAGCGTTATGTGGGTCACAGACATCAGTGGGTTAAACTGTTAGCCGGAACAGCTGGTTAGCAGGGCAGCTAGCAGGTTCAGGGCTTTTATCAAGTCATTCAAAACACAAAGGCATAAACGTTTATGTTTATGGTTGTTTCAGTGAGAATCACTCTGCAGTTTGTGTGTTGAGGTTAACATCAGCTGGGACATTAGATGTGTGTTTATGTTGGAGTCGTCGCTGACCATCGTTAGCTAACCGGATTCTGTTAGCTAGCTGGATTCTGTTAGCTAGCTGGATTCTGTTAGCTAGCCGGATTCTGTTAGCTAGCTGGATTCTGTTAGCCGAGTTAACGAGCTGCTTCACTAACCAGGTGAAGCAGCTCGTCAGAAAACAAAAGGTAACTGAGCTCATTGATTAAAGTGAGTGAATCAGGGGTTTGTTCTCCAGCTTCTGGGCCACATTCCGGATTCATGAATTCAGCTGCTTTTGAATCACTTCAGACTTTACTGTGTTTGTTCATCTGGGCTAAGTGAGTTAGCATCAGCTGCAGCTTTAACGCTTTAGCTTTTCTTTCTGTGTCGCTTGTTTACTTCGCGGACCTGCTGTTCATCTCATGCTCAGTCTCCGCTCTTTGCCCACAGGACACCGATGGGTCCCGCTGAGTGAGCGGCCGTGTTTCCTCCGCGGTTCTCCGGCCAGCAGCAGCAGCTCGGTGCTCAGTCCGGACTGGTTCGGGGGTCGGGGATGGCCTTTCACGGCGCAGGCCGGCAGACCGTCTGTGGAGACCTGTTTCCGGGCTCCGAGCTGGGCCACAAGTATTTCTGTGTGAGCTCCTCCTGCGGAGCCCCCTCCACGGGCCTCAGCGCCACACCGTGCCTGACCGGACCCACCGCCCCGGCAGGAACCCCCCGTCACCCCACCGCCCTCGGAGGCAGCACCGGCGGCGGAGCGGCGGTGCCTCAGCCCTACAGCAACCCGGCCAGCGAGGTGCCCAGCCCCGCAGAGATGGAGCCCGACCGCCCCATCGGCTATGGCGCATTTGGTGTTGTCTGGTAAACGTTGATTATTAACGGCCCAGTGTTGTGCATGTTTAACTGCTGCAGATGTTCAGCCTGTCTTCATGGAGAATCCACTGCACGTTGGCTTCCTTTCATTTCTGCAGAGACCTGAAACTATCTGGAAACTAGTTCTTCATCACAGTGAACATCATGTCTGTTTGCTCCTTTCAAATCAATCTGCTCCTTCAGCTGTAGTGTAACATCTCTCTACACTGATTGTATTGGCCTGAGACCTGGAGGCTCCGTGGATGATGGACAGAAACAATCCTCAATACACAAACACTCCTTCAATGCTTCAACCATGAGAACCACAAGTGAAAAGTGGGCTTTAATCAAACAGAAGCAGTTACAGTGCTTGCAATTTTAATTCTGCATCTTTTGGCTACAGCTAATGATTATTTTCCTTTTTGACTAATCTGCCAGTTATTTTCATGGTTCGATTCATATTTGATGAAATGTTTGTCTGAAAATGGTGGAAAATGTCCTTCGCAAGTTTCCAGGGCCCAAGATGATGCCTTCAAAAACATTTGTCTGATCAACAGTCCAGAACCCAAATATATTCAGTTTACTATCATTTAAGTCGAAGGAAAACAGCAAAACCCCATTTGTTCTAGAATCAGGAAATATTTGGCGTTTGTGTATTGAAAATACCTCAGATAATTAACTGAGTAGCCGATTAATTTTCTGCTGCAGTTGTACTTACAGTGTGTTATACTGCAGGAGAGCTCTTAGTATATCTTCATAATTAAATGTCCCAGTCTGCTGAACTATGTCACCAAATTAGCCTGAGCTCTCACAGGAGGATACTTGAGGCGAATGTGTGTCTAAACTACCTGTGATTCTTAATGTCTTGCAGGTCAGTCACAGATCCACGTGATGGCCGCAAAGTGGCTTTGAAGAAGATGCCTAATGTCTTCCAGAACCTAGTCTCCTGTAAGAGGGTCTTCAGAGAGCTGAGGATGCTGTGCTTCTTCAAACATGACAATGTAATGACTGGACAAAGGGGACGCGTGGCGTCTGTAGAAGATGGAACATGAGATCAAAAATGTTTCACAGACGAGGGAAAAGGACCGAAGACTAAATGTTTTTTTGTTTGTTTCTGTTCCTGCAGGTTTTGTCAGCTCTGGACATTTTGCAGCCTCCACAAATCGACTGCTTTGAGGAAATGTATCCTTTCTTTATTTTCTAAAAAAACAAGTGATCAGAATCAGGCTTTAGTGCTCAGCCTTCATTTGTTTAGTGTTATACAGACCGTATTCGCTGCCATTACCTTTTCACTTGTCACGTACGTTTACTTCCTCGCGCCTTCTGTCCCAGTTTCTCTTCTTTTAATTGTCCCTTCCATGTCCTCCTTTTTATTCACTTAATTTAGCTGCTTGCCTCAGTTCTAAATCCAGCTCATCGCTGCAGATGTGAGGCTGGCCACCGGTGACTGTTTAATATGGCCAGTTGACACGATATTCTTTATTTTATTGACACTTGTTCAACAACCTAAAGTGAGACCCGTGTTCAGAGATGCAGCGTGTTCATGTAGGCGGAGGCCAATCCGTGTTTGAGCTTTTTTCCCTTGACAGCAAACCGCCCCGCAGTTACGTGATAACAGAATTGATGCAGAGCGACCTCCACAAAGTGATCGTGTCTCCTCAGCCTCTCACCACCGACCACATCAAGGTCTTCCTCTATCAGATCCTCCGAGGTGAGTGGCCAGTGTCAGTTCAGCAGGAGTGGAGTGTTGCTTAATACTAGCCGGTGTTCGTGGCTGTTTCACACACCAGACGATGCATAGAAGCAACAGTCATTTATGTTATAGGGAAGAAAAATGTTTATAGTTGTTAGACTATATTTGTATTTGTGCTATTTTCATAATCGATTACTCTGATTATAACTGACATCACAGTTTCCTAAAGCCTTCAAATTGATTGTTTTGTCTGAGTAACAGTCTAAAACAAAAGATATTTAATTTATTGTTACATAGGACAAGAAAAACAGGACATGTTCACGTTGTTTGACAAAAGACTGAAACAATGAATCTAACGCTCTAATCTCTCAAACTGTCGTCAAGTATGCCGACTACAACCAGCAGAAACTGAATGAATAAATGTGTGTGTGTTTGCTCACTGTGGAAATAATTAATTATGCGACGTGTTCATGGTCACATCACAAAGTTCTGGCCTCAGATAACAGCGGAGAACACTGAATTCGAAGTGCCTGAATGTAGTTTAGAAATGCTTAATGAACAACATGTATTTGTGTGAAGCAACATGTCAGAAGTGTCACTAGTTGTGTTGGTTGTTTGGCTCCTGGAAAAAATTCCAACATTGTACATTTGTGTCTCTGCGCTGAGGACTAAAGCACGCACACCCCTCCCTCCGTCCCCCAACAGTAACGGGAACACTTCTTTCTCTACTTCACAAACTGTCCAACATGGCGGACAGATGCCGGGTCACTGACCCCAGGGTGCAGCCTGCAGGGGGATCGTGTTGATTTCAGGACCGGGTCTGTGTCACGGCCAGAAAATCAGTTTAGTTTCAAAGTGTTGCTTTGATGACAGATGTTAGTTTAGTTGTTTGTTTTAGCTTGAAAGTTCCTAACAATGTGATAAAGATGGACGAGTGAGTGTGAAGGCAGAGGTTCCACAATATTTGGCACAACCATGAAGTAATACATTTCAGCACGTGACATGTTTTCCAACATAAACTTTTAAAACTATATTTTGACCAAATGTCTTTGACCATTACTGACTGTTCAGCAGGAAAAAGTTCTGACTTCATTTCTTGGGTCTAAAAATGGTTTGTGCTCATGAGATATTGTCTAATTTTGCAGGTGTGAGGGAGAGGACGGGCTCTGTGTGTAGTTAAGATGAGATATTTCGATGAATCCGTTTTAATGAACCAAGAGTTTGAGAATATTGCAGTTTGTAACATGCAGGAAAAAGAAGTAATGTGATGTTGTTTTCTGGCTCAGGTTTGAAGTACCTGCACTCTGCTGGGATCCTGCACAGGGACATCAAACCTGGAAACCTGCTGGTCAACAGCAACTGTCTGCTGAAGGTAAACCTGGACTTTGTCCCTCTGTCAAACCTGCAGTGGAGGCTGCAGTTCAGCACCAGTCAGTTCCTCAGTGGGTTTGAAAACACTCAACATAACTTTGTCTATGGTTAGATTTGTGATTTCGGTTTGGCGCGGGTGGAGGAGCCCGACCCGTCACGTCACATGACCCAGGAGGTGGTGACGCAGTACTACAGAGCGCCGGAGGTGCTGATGGGCTGCCGACACTACGGCTCGGCCATCGACGTCTGGTCAGTGGGCTGCATCTTCGCAGAGCTGCTGGGACGACGCATCCTCTTCCAGGCTCAGAGTCCCATTCAGCAGGTGAGACATCTCAACAGGAAATATTTTACTCCACTACATTTATCTGTTTTCAGATTATTAATACAAAACATAAGTCAACTAATACATTCTCATGTATCATTATAGGTTAATCTACTCAGCCACATATAAAGTCATTGAAATGAGCTCCACCTTCACCAGCTGCAACATTAAAGTCATGAACATTAAAGTCATGAATTAATGCATCGATAATTATAATCCAGTAATATAATACATTTCATTCTGAAATAGGCCATTCTGCATAATGAGTACTTTTATTTGTGAGAGAGTATTTATGCACTATTGTATTACTTTCACTTTTTAAGTAAACAATCTGAGCGCCGTCTGTCCTGTTCTCTTTCAGCTGGATCTGATCACAGACCTGCTGGGAACGCCTCCTCTGTCGGCCCTGGCTTCGGCCTGTGAAGGAGCCAGAGCCCACATCCTGAGGGGGCCGCACAAACCAGTACGTGACTGTGTGGTCTGCTCACACCGAGTCCACCACCAACACTACCAATGAAAACACTCGCTTCTGTTCTGAAACACAAACTCTTCCACTGCGGAAACACCGCGGTGCCTCGTGTTCACATGTTACAGGGTGTTTGCTTCAATAGCGTTTCATCAAACCTGAATCTGGTTTTGAATCTAAAATCAATTTAGCTTTCATCATTTGAAGTAATTAATATTAGAAATAAGTGTCTGAAGTCAGAAACAGTTCTGATTGTCAGTTTAGTTAATACTGAGCAGCAGAAGTAACGAAGTGCTGATTAGATGCATATGATTAAAATCTTTTACATCTTATTTATGACAGGTTTGTGATATCTTGAAGATTCTACTTAAACACAATTTATTTGCTGAGTGATGTAACAGAGTGATGTCTCTTTACCATCTTTGTCTGAGGACAGACACCAGTTTGACCAAACAACAACAACCGTTATATAATTACATTAATTAGCTGCGACGGTTGCTTCCCCCAGTCAGTGAGACACTTGCTAATGTTTTTTGTGTTGCTCTCTGTTAATCAAAACGAGGGCAGCGAGATACATATATATACAATATATTTTCAGACACACTTAAAGCTGCCTTATTTATTTTTGGCCAGCAGGGGGCAGTAAACTATCAGCTCTGCAGTCGGCTCCATATCGGCAGCTTTTTTGGGTCCGCTGCGATCACACACAGTCGCGTTATTTACTGGTAAATATTCTCCTGATTTAAAATGAGATTTATCTCGTGATTTATTGAGTCTCAGAGAAGAAGTCAGTACAGAAACCAATGAAGAAACTGTTTTGTCTGGCTAAAGTAACAGCTACATATAGAAGCAAACCTACCCTAATATTTACTTCCAGTTCATACTTGTTAACTTCAGATCTCTCCGTCAGATGGAATATGAACTGTAGCACATATTCAGAACGACTGATTAAGAAAGCGTTTGTTTTTCAGCCGTCGCTGTCGGTGCTCTACATGCTGTCTGACGGAGCCACGCACGAGGCGGTGCACCTGCTCTGTCGGATGTTGGTCTTTGATCCAGTGAGTTCAGACGATTCAAAAACTAGCAGAGAGTTTGCTTTAACTACTTTAACTGTGGATGACTGAAATCACAGTTCCTGCATCAGAACACACATCAGCAACTCTCCTCAAGCGTCTGTCTTTATCTCCAGGCTAAACGGATTTCCGGCAGTGACGCCCTGTCCCACCCTTACCTGGACGAAGGGCGTCTGCGCTACCACACCTGCATGTGTCAGTGCTGCTATTCTGTTCCCAGCGGCCGAGTTTACACCCGAGACTTTGAGCCGGTGGCCGAGCGGCCGTTCAGCCACAGCTACGAGAACAGCCTGCTCTCTGTGTGGCAGGGGAAAGGTACGCGCAGTCACTTCCTGCTGAAGCTACTGTCCTACCACCAGCCTCTGACCTTCATTCTGTGTGTATTAATCCTGATGAACGATCTGCTCTTCTGTCCCGACATCAGAGTTAATCCATCGCTTCATTACGGAGCACCAGCAGGGAAAACGAGTGCCGCTGTGCATCAACCCTCAGAGTGCCGCCTTCAAGACCTTCATCAGGTGAGAGAGAGTCTCAGCTCACACCCAAGTATTTATACAGGAGCACGCTGATTTGCAAACAGGCCAATGTTTCACCAAAAAAATGTAATCTGAAAAGTAACTAAAGCTGTCGGACAAATGTAGTGATAAGAAAATACTCACATAAGTGCTTCTTGAATAAATGTATTCAGTTCCATTCCACCACTGGATGTTTAAGACCTTTGTGTCTTTGACCAGTGGATCAATGTTCAGTGTCTGAAAAGGCTGTTTGTGTCCTCAGGTCCACTGCTTGGCACTCGTCCAAGGTGTCCAGGAAGGAGGAGAGATGAACGGACCTCCTCTTCCTCTCGAGGAGCGACAGCAGTTTGAGAAAGGATTTCATTGGACGCAGCATCTGAAAATACCGAAGAGTTTAGGTCTTTTTTTTTTTTCTGTTCATCTGGGGGATGTGGAGGGGAAACGACTCATCCAACCAGAAAAGGGGAAAACCTCCACCTGAGCTCCTCCTGAAAGTCCTCAACGTTTGTCCCCACAAAGTTTCCAGAATATGAAAACTACTGCTTAACTTTTCAAACGACCCAAACAGCTGATGCTCAAGGCGTTTCCGGTGCTGAATTAAAAAAAATGCTGCTGAAGTGCTTGAGAAGGAAAAAGAAAGAGGAAAATAACTGAACTCGGTACTAGATCGGATTTCCCATCTATGTTAGTAGAGACATTAAGAAATAATGGTTTCAGTTGTTTGGTAGAATCGTTGCTCAGTTGATTATTTTGAAGTCATTCCAGCCCTGTGCAATATGGTTTAATTTTAACAAGCGACAAACTCACTGAGCGCGCTCGCTCGCCAACCGGACTTTTGGATTTTTGCTCTATGACGGCGTTCCGGATCAGTGTGTCACGAGCTCCCATACATGACGTAATAACCCGCCAAACAACACGACACCATTAACCGCCAAACACCTCCAAGGTTTTCTCCTTTTTTTGAACTGCATTTGAACACATCACTCACTGTGTTTTTGTCGCGCGGCGTCTTTGTGCGTCGACACGGCCGTAATAATGCAATTTAACAGATGTAGCAGGTTTTAACCACAGTCACAGTTCCCGGTGTTTCTCCACACACAGTTAGCTTTGTTGTTGTTTAGCGCGGCTTCTTTTCCTCATCCTCAGCTGTCTGGTCCTGGATCAGTGTTCTTCAACCACCTTAACCTCTTTCACACTCAGCGGGAGTTTAATCAGGATACACAGCTGAACGAAACAGGAATTCATTCCCCACAAGTTTGTTTTTAAAGTCAACGGACTGTGTGAACTATTTTATTTTGAAAATTATGACAGGAAATTGTGACTTTAAGTGTTTATGTTGGATAGGAAGATGCCAAAAGTAGAAATATTTGGCTTTTTTTTTTTTTTTTTTCTGAAAATGGTCAATGGCTTCTTCTTTCCATCTCAACATGTATGATTTTAACATCATGTGGACACTTTCCTCTTCCTGCTGACCTCCTCGGCCTCGACTTCTTTTCCCACCAGCGGAGAGAGAAAGAGGAGGCGACGGCGGCGCTGATTCTTTTTTTTTTATTTCTTAATTTATTGAGTGTTTGTTGAAGAGTGTGTGTCTCCACCCTTTCAGTTTGAAGCGACTCCTGAGCGGCTCTGCGGTGGTCTTGGTTACCTCAAACCTGGAAAGACAAAAGAAGAAGAACTTCTATGTGCATATCTGTAAAGTGAACCCCTCCTGTCCCAACTTTAACGTCATTCCTCCAGATTCAGTGACTTCTTTTACCTCGTGCTCGCTCCTCGTCTCTCGCCCCGCCGCTCAGAATCAGTGTGAGGTTTTGAGAGAAGGATGTTGTCGGTGAAATGCTGCTGTTTTTGTTTCTTTTCTTCGGTTTGTTGTTTTAGTTCCAGTTTTAGTTGAAGGCTCAGGTGTCCCGTTACAGACTATGAATTGTACAAAGTCACATAAGGATGCACCAGTATTGATCCTGGTTTGAACGATCAGGCCCGAAAGCAGATTCTACACTGTAAGAAGTTTGGTAGAAGAGTGTCGGCTCTCTCCTGTTGTGATGTGAATTATATCTGAAGAGATTTTCTGTCCTGTGACGACAAACTGGTGGATTATGTTTTAATGTCAAACGCACAGAGAGACCACAGGTGACGCGGTCTGGTTGCTTTCATTTCCACTGTGTTGTGAAAGTGAACATACGGGTGGTTTTTCATGTTTAACACTTCAACTTCAGACTGTGTAAACTTTACTTCCGTCAGCTACCAACTCATCCTGACGGTTTGATTTTCCAGCTGTTGGTTTAAGTTAAGTGAAAATGACCTTGCAAAGATGTTGAACTTGCTGCAGATCGATAATCCATCATAGTCAACTTCGTCGATTGGTCGATAAAATATAAGGAAAAAGAAAAATGTCTGTGTTTTCACGCAGCCAAGGTGAAAGCTTCAAATGTTCAGTTCACGCTAGAATATTCAGATTTGAGTAGCTGGAAGCAGTAAATTTCCTTAAACATTAACCCTTTATCAGAGTTATCTAACAAAACGATTGATCGACTAATTGACGTAATTCCAGTGGACTGATCTTCTTTCTGTGAGTTAATTGAAAAAGCATCTTTTTGCTCTGGACATTGTTTCAGTACTTTCTGTTAGAAGAAAACCTGCAACACAGTTGTCTGCAGAAAGTTTACTGTCTGTTCATGGAAATGAGCACAAACTGAATGGAAGGAAGTAAAGATGTGACGTAAAGTGAAACATGTAAAACCATCAGTATGATCCTCTGGTTTCTGGTGGCCCTGAGAAGTTCGGCCCCTATTTGACTGCAGGAACTCTTCCAGGAACCTTTTCTAGGATCTCAGGAACTTTAATGATGAGGGTCAACTCATCCGGCGACGTCCGGCCGCCTCAACATTCAAACATCGCAGCAGTTTGTCTCGTCACGATGTCTCTAACCAGGCTGTTTGCTTTTTAATCCGCCTTTGGTTCATTTCCTTTCAACCTCATGAAAACACACTGAAGGAACCTTCAGCTCCTGGTTTAGTTCTTGTGGCTCTTCAGTTCCTGGATCGCGTGTTTGAAAGGTTGAGGGTTTTTCTCTTGTACATGCCCTGAACCTCCAGTAGGCGGCGCCCCTGAGCCGCCGGGCCCCTGAGCGTCCTCGCCGGTCCCTCGACAGTTTCCTGATTTTGAACCCCTGAAACCTCAGCTCGTCTTCTACAGGAACCACAGCGAGTCTCTGTGAGCAGCTTCTCGCCGCGGCCGCCAGAGGACGTGACCTCTGACCTGACTTGTATATCTGCATGTGTATATTTATTATCCCATGGAGAGCATTTGGGTTTGAATGCTGTGCAATGGTTGAGTTTGTCAATGATGACGAAAACGTACCTTTTGTGGTAATTTTTATTTAATTCATCTTAGGAAGTGATTTTATTAGAAGTTTTGTTTTTGTTTGTTGTGATCTAATTAGATTTTTACAGAACCAGGAGTGGAGAACGTTTTGATGATTGTTCCCTAAACATATAAAGAAGCTGGTGAACCTCTGCACGCTGTCACACAGATCCCTTTATTTATGGCTGTTTTCAAGTGGCAACATTTTATTTTGGATCATATGAGTGAAATGTTGCCGCCTGAAACAAACTCATTAGTGTCGAGTTTAATTTGTGTCCTCAAATTTCTGAATCAGTTCCCTTAAATTGCATCAATGTTCTTCTCTTTCTTTCCTCTGTGGATCCACATTTTCATCACATGTTGAATCTGCTGGTTTAAAATCAGGACCTGCAACTAATGTTTATTTTATGATCGATCATTTCGATTGGTTGTCTAGTCTATAAAAAACCAAGTCATAGAAATTATGTCTATATTCCACTGACTTTTTTGTCTTTTGTTGGAAGGTTGTTGAACAGTTCACTTCATCAGTCTGTTTGAAGTAAAGATGGTGTTTTCAGTTAAATGTTCAAATAAGTGAACGCGTCCTGTCTCACACTTTGACCTTTTAATAATTAAGACCATCGCGTTTTGAACAAACTGATGAACTTTATCAGTCGACCTTTGTCTGTTCTGAATCCACATTTTTCATCTTTGCAAAAGTTCGTAAAAATATTTCCTCATTATGTTGATTTCATAATCTGGGTGTCATGAAGTATATAAACATCATTTCTCTGAGACCAGTTTCTATAAAAGGTTCTAAACTCTTCTGACCTCAGAGATGATTCACTTTGCTGAAGCAGTGAATCCTCAGTGCAGAAGCTGTTTGACGTTGATGCTTGAAAAATAACTTCAGTGAAGAATCAGTTTAAGTCTTTTATAGACCGATTCTTTCTTCTCTTTGCAAAATGAATAAACAAACAGCAAATTGCAGCTCAGGCACAAATTCAGCACAGAAATGAGACATTTTGGGGACGATTGTTAATTTGAGGCTCAAATTTAGGGAACAGTGAATCAAAACTTTTCCCTTCTGGACTTTTTCTTTCTTTCTTTTCTGTTGTTGTGTTAGTTGAGATCCTTCCAGGCGAGGAACAGTTTTTAAACTAGGTGATCTGTGTTTGGTCTTTCCTCCCTGCACGCTGTTCCCAGATCAGCTGACGAGTGCGTGTCGAGTCTGTTCCAGCTCCGGGCTGCTCGGTCTTCAGCCGGCCGACAGACGGACGCTCATCTGTAGAGATTAGACTCGTTTTTTCTTCTATGAAAAGAAACTTGATGTTTTTATTATTCTAAATATGGAACTGATGTTTTAAACAGATGTTTTGTCTTCGTTTTAGCAAAAAGGTTTTGTTTGTTTTTTGACTTGTGTTCCCAACAAATACTTGAATTTCTTAAAAAATGTTTAGAGTTAAGTAGTGAATGATAAATAAATAAATGGACACTGGATAATATTCCTCTGCCACGTTCACGGCTCGCTTCTTTTCTCACCGTCGGGCCGCGAGTCCTTTGCTCAGATGAGGCTCAGACTCAGCTTTCAGCTGTAAAAGCAAAGCCAACATTTGTACCTGGAACTTCAAAGTCGTGTCCCTCCTCAATTTCTTTTTTTTTCTAAAACTGCAAATCTTTTCTGCACATTCACAACTTGATTTTTTTGGTTTTGAAATTAATCATTTCAGCATCTGCAAATCTTATTGATCCCAGTTCTGAGCCTGTGTAAACCTCATATCAACTCCAACAGGAACAGTCATGTGATGACAGAAGATCGAAGAGTAGAACAGACACAGAGACAGTTTTACACTCTGAACACGTTACTGATGATACTTTAGGTATTAGTACTTTTCCTGCAGTACAGGATCTGGATACTTCCTCCACCTCCTCTGACAGGTGGCAGCAGGAGGCTCCTCCCTCCTCATCCTCCTCTCTGAGCTCTTAGAAACCTGTCCTCATTTAACACTCGCAGCTCGTCCAGAGAGTGTGTGTGAGAGCAAAACTCACTCACACACACACTCACACACACACACACACTGCGGCACCAGGAGCCATGTTGGCCCTCATGGCTGCCGGCTCCGTCTTCTTCCCTGGACTCTTCGTTCTGTCCAAACAGACTCTGAAACACATGATGGGATGGAGCGAGGGGGACGCTGCCATCGTATCCACACGGTAAGAACACACACACACACACACACACACACACAGCAGTGTGCAGTCTAACCTTTAGGTCTTAACCTGGACAGAAATGTGACAGTGAAACAAATGTACAGAGGTGCAAACCTCATGTCTGTTTTCCACATTTATTTTAAAGTCACTGTTTTGTGCTGTGGCCCCCGAGGGCCCAACAGTTTAACAAAACACAACCAAATACAGAAACTCTGCAGGTCATTTTTCCTCAGTTTCCAGCACTGATGAATAATCGACTTCTCTAACTTCTGCATGTTCGTGCGTCTCTGTTTGCTCTGTTCGCGTGTGTTTCGTTCAGCTGCAGAGTGTCAGCAACTGTGAAGCTTTCAAACAGTGTGTGTGTGTAAATATGTGCATGTATAGTTTAAGGCCGTCAGGCGCTCGTTAAAAACAACAGATTCTTGTCCCGAATGAACGTGGACAGATTTGATTGTCTCTGTCCTCTCAGTCTGGTGTCGTCCGTCCAGGCTGTCATGGCCTCATCAGTCGGATGCATCATCGTCTCATCCTGCGGGGACATCATGGAGGACAGGTGAGGACGTTCTTTTCACCTGTCTTTCTGTCGTCCTCCTGGTCCTGTCGTCCTTGTTGTGTCTTTAACTTCATCATCTGTCCTTCAGTCGTTCTCAACCCTTTGGCCTCTCTCTTGATGGAAACTCTTTCCATCAAGTCCATCAAACACAAAATTCCTTCCTTCCTTCCTTCCTTTCCTTCCTTTCCTTCCTTCCTTTCCTTCCTTCCTTCCTTTAAATGACCCTCATCACCTGTGCAGCCTCTGAACATCTGAAACTTCAGCTACTGTCAAAACCTAATTTATATTTTATATGATTTAAAGGTTACTTTAATGTGTTATCAGCACCTCAATGAAGGATCTGTAAAAGAGAGTGAAAAACTCCACCAGGCTCAGAACTTCATGGCTCCCAGAGGATGAACCTTAATATCTTTGGTGATGTCTTAACTTAACACCTGATGCCGACATTGGGTCAAAATCAAGAGCTCAAGAGCTTCACATTTGTGGTTTTGACTGAAATCTCTCAACGACTATCAGATGGACTGTGGTGAAATGTGGTTCAGACGCTCATGTTCCCCTCAGGATGAACCGTAATAAATATCGACGCTCTGACTTTTCATCTAGCGCCACCATCAGGTCAACATCTCAATGTGTCCAATACTTGGTTCAGTAATGTTTTAGTCACGTTAGTGAAGCAGCTGGAAGAATGTTTGAACAAATCTGTTTTTCTGTTTCAGCTGAAAGTTAAAGTGGCCAAATTTAAAATAACATCAGCATCAAATCTGAGTTGTTGGCAGCTTCTGTTGAAAGATAATAAAATAAAAAGCCTCACACTCTGAGTGAACGTGTGTCTGAAGCAAACCTCAGAGTCTGTAATCTAATTAACAATCGGAGCCTAATTCGTCTCCTGAGCCGAGCAGCGGCGGCTATTTCAGTCTCTGAGACGTCCCAGAGATCACTAATCCTCCACGCTGAGGATGATGGGAGATGAAATGATGAAGACGAGGAGCAGAGACAGATGACAGAGGGGGGTTGTGTCAGTAAATCCCAGGTTTCCTGTGTCAGCTCCTTCATTTCCCAGTCAAAGTGGAGCTGAGGTTCGTCTGATTTGTTTATCAAATGACGCCACAGACAGCGAAGTGCAGCAAAGGACTCTGGGAGCTGCTGCGGGTTCGGTTGCAACATCAAAACTTTAACAATCATCTACATTTACAAGTGAAAGAAAAGGTGTGGAAATATTGAAATCACGTGTTTTAGCAGAGCCAAGTTTTCGATGAAGCAGCCAAAGATGAGACTGAACTTTTTAGGCTCCAGAGATCGTTGTCGACTTTAACGGCCTCGAATCCAGTGAGACAACAGTCAAATCTGAATTTAAACTGTCAAAGAAATCCTTTAAAAAGCTGGATACACAACAGAAACATCACTTGTTTCCATTAGTCATCATTAATATTCCTGAAAAATGTTTTTCCTGCCAACAAACAAAAAAGCCTGAAAACAGAATCTCCTTCGCAGAAAACTTCAGATTCATTTCTGCATCATGTTCATTCGTGACATTGATTTCAAATATCAGCATCAGTTCAATTTAGACTTTTAAAACTTAAGTAGACTGAATCAAATGTGTCAAATTTTAATACTTTCTTTTCAATGCAGGACCTTTACTTGTAACAGAGTATTTTTACAGCGTGGTATTAGTACTTTTACTGCAGTAAAGGACCGGATACTTCCTCCCTCGCTGCCTCTGTCGTGTCTCTTTCTGACTTCACCCTGTTTCCTCCTCAGACACTGGCTGACCGACACCTACATCCTCTTTGCCACGCCTTACTTTGCCTACGACATCTACGCCATGTTCCTGTGTTACTGGCACAAGCTGCGGGTCAAAGGTCACGAGGAGGAGGCGGGCGGCGTCAGGTGGACGGGGGCCGCCGCGCTGGGCTACCTGCGCAGAGAGCTGCTGATGGTGCTGCATCACGTCTTCATGGTGGCCTTCTGCTTCCCCGCCTCGCTGGTAACAACAGACCATTTCACAGACTCAGCTTCAGCAGGAGTCACATAAAGCGTCCGAGAGATAAACACCTGCATTATCAACAAAATAAAGTTAATGTAAAATGAACAGGTGACTAAAAACGACTCACCTCTGAATTATAAGACTAAAGAAAAAACTGTTGTACATCTGTTGTCCACTAGAGGCTGCTGTTCACTATTATTATTATTATTATTATTATCATTATTATTATTGTTGTTGTTGTTGTTTTTATTATATACACTCAGTGTCCAGGTGAACTGTCTCAAACAACAGTCCTGTTCATATGTTTTTCCTTCCTGTCTCCCTGTGTGTTTTGTCTGTGTGTTGTGTGTGTGTGTGTGTGTGTGTGTGTGTGTGTGTTGTGTGTTGTGTGTGTGTGTGTGTGTGTGTGTCAGCTGTGGCGGCAGGGTAAAGGTGATTTCTTCCAGGGTCTGTTGTTTCTGGCTGAGCTCAGCACGCCGTCCGTCTGTCTAGGGAAAGTCCTGATCCAGGTAATCCAGCCCCAAACCAGCTCCGCCCCCAGTGTGCTTGAACTAATCCAGGCTTTCATGGGACTGCAGTTAGTTTGTCGGGTTCCCTCCCAGCATGCACCGGGGCAACAGATTCATCAGTCTCGTGTTCTGTGTTGTTACTGTTGTTATTTGGTTTCACACTAAAACACACAGAAAAGAATTTTCATCAAAAAGATTTCTGCAGTCGATCGATGAATACGTTTTAGTTTTCAAATGATCCCATTTTTTAATTAAATATCCATAAAGTGTCATTAATTATCTAATCTAATAATTAGTAAACCATCTTCTGTCTCTTGAGATGGCCCTCCTCAGCCACCGTACGTCACTCACGCTGGACTTTCTTCTTCTCTGTCTGTGTTTTCCTCCCGTCAGTACGAGCAGCAGCACACTCTGCTGCACAAGGTCAACGGCGGCGTCCTGCTGCTCACCTTCTTCAGCTGCCGGGTCTTACTCTTCCCCTACCTGTACTACGCCTACAGCAGGTAACTGGACCTGAGACTAAGTACATTTACTCAAGTACTCAAGTACAGTTCAGAGGTCTTTGTACTTGAGTAATTCCTTTTTCTGCTGCTTTTCACAGTCGGATCCGAAAGTCTGAGGTCACACTGAAGATCTCTCATATTTTCGTGAAAGTCTGGAAAATGATCAGAAAGTTTGAGGAGTCAGAAACGAGAAGTTCTGACATCAGTGATCAAATTTAACCAACCAGCTGAACTCTTTACAAAAGGTCAGCTTTCTTTGAGTTGTTTCTCTTCCATTGAACTTTGTGACGACTCAGAGACATTGAGCTGATCTTCAGTCTGCAAACGTCCTGATTATTTCCAGGTTCATGTGAAGAGATTTCAATGTGGGCTCAGACTTTTGGACCCGACCGTCCTTCTACACAAACACATTTCGGAGGCAAATCAAAGCTTTTAAAATTCCTCCTGAATATGAAGGTTGAAGCAGATTTGCATGACAGTCCCTCAGAGACTTGTTGGGATATTTCAGTGTGAAGCGAAGTGCTGGACGGACTGAAGCGCAGATCAAACCCGTGTGATTATGAGGAGGCGATTCCTCATTTGAACGTCTGTGTTAGTTTGTGACGGCAGCGCTGTGTGTTCCAGGTACGCATCCATCCCGGTGTACGCGGTGCCCCTGGTGGCCCCGTGGCAGTGTAACCTGGGGGCCGCTCTGCTGTGGCCCCTGCAGCTCTACTGGTTCACACTGATCTGCAGAGGAGCTCTGCGTCGCTTCGTCGCGGGACGTTCAAACTCTAAAGCCGCCGGGGACGGCTGCCTGACGCCGAGCAACGGCCGCACGCCTCATGAGGAGGACGGAGGGACGGACGGACGCTGAATCCGGAGGACAAGACAGGGACTTCAACATGAGCCACAACAGAGAGGACAGAACAGAGGTCAGAGGCAGCGAGTGTGAGAGGAGCAGACAAGGAGAAGCTCCAGTGTCACATGGAAGAGTCACAGAAAGTTTCAGGAAATGATTGATTCATGTTCATGTTGACAGAGAGAAGGTCTCACTCCCCAAACTGTGAAGACACAAAACACGGGAGCCTGTTTCTCATCAATATGATCAATACTGAGGGATTTTCATCAGCTAAAACAGGATGAGGTGATCTTGTTTGTTCTAAAATGGGAAATGCATCATGGGGATTCATTTCAGGACAAAAGAATTCACCAGTGTGATCAGGTCAAAGTGAGCGTCTTTTCAAAGTGGATGTTCAAACCAACGTCATCTCTGTCATTGACTCAGCTGATTAACTCACGTTGTACAATAATCATCCCGGATGTCGACACATTTCTCAAGAACATGAATGTGTTGTTGTTGTGTTTTAACTGATTAAAGCTTTTTAAACACAACTTTAGAAGCAGCTGTTTCCTTTGTGTGTTAAAGGGACTGTTGACCAATGATGAGACACATCAGAACAAAAAGGTAATGGATTCTTACACATGTTCTCATTTGATAGGTTAAACCAGCGAACTGAGCGAGTGTGTGCTGGTTCTGCAGTTTCATGGGAACTGGGTTATTGTGTCAGTGGTGGATGAATATGAGGTACTTGTACTTTACAATTAGATTGAAATAATACAACCAAATACATTTCCTATTTCTCTTTCTTTACCTACAGAAACAGACGTTTGTAAAATGTTGCTTGGATGAATGAATCTCAACAGGAAACTGCATCATAGTGTTTTATACCCAGTGGTGGTAAAAGTACTCAGATCTTTTACTTACAATATCACAGTGTTGAAATACTTCATCACAAATAACAGTCCTGTATTCAAAATTACAATTATTAGAGAGTATTAGAATCAAAATGTACTTAAAGTATCAAAAGTAGAGTAAGCAGATTTGTTCATTTCAGAATGTTTTATTGGATCATAATTATCGGTGCATGTGTTCATCACTAGTTGCAGCTGGTGAAGGTGGAGCTGGTTTTAATTACTTTATGTTCGTTGGTTGTTTATAATAAAACAAGACATCAGCATTTTTATAATCATATTTTGTATTAATAATCTAATAATCTTTGAAATCAATGTAGTGGAGTGAAAAGTACATTTGCCTTTTAAATATACTTTAATATAAAGTATCAGAAAATGGAAATACTCGAGTACTATTACTCTATTACTCTCAGCGATGCACCAACACTGGGTTTGTTGGTCGGGATTTAAAGTTTCCCAACTGAAGGTTTAGATCTTCTTTTCTTTATTTCTCCGTGTTTGTTTTTACGGTTTTGAAGCGAATAAAAATGGTTTTTTTAAAGACAGCTGACGAGACCGAGCGCCGAGACGCCAACTATCGCGAGAACTCGGGCGGTGCGAGAAGAACGCGTCCAGGCAAAAAGACAGAGCAATATTCATATTTAGCAACAACAACAACCTTTACGAGGATGATTATTCGGCTGTGGAGGCTGAGAGGACGATGAAATCTGAGCCACTCTCACCTAAAGACACGGAGAAAACACTGGACTGTGATTTACAGGTAGAGAAAACACACAAGATTGTGGTGAAGCAATATTCATAGCTAGCTAGCTGGTTTATTAATAGCGAGCTAACTGGCTAACGGTTAACAGCTAGCTTAGCTCGCAAAGAATCTTTCGTGATAGCTGCTGATTCAATATGTGCTCGTTTCAGCCACAGGTCACAGCAGGCAGCACGAAATGAACTCACTTATATCCAAACAACGGTGCCAGGTAAAGATGCTAATTAATAGCAGCTCTGTTAGCGAGTTGACGTTGGGCAGCTATTGTTAGCTAGCGAACGTTACACGTCTTTAAAGGAGCTGAATGAGCAGGACTCACACATTGCCTGCTAGTTCATGCTAACAAGCTAACGAGGGAGGCAAGTTGATTTAATATTCATCTCACTTCACTAAAGCCAAAGCTCATTACAGTCGGTGGTCGTGAGTCTGTTTGGCTGCCTGTTGTTAGTTTATTGTGTGACATGTAACGACAGAGGAAAAGAGTCTCACACCACTCATATGATGGTTATCACGTCAAACCTTCACACACATTCAATGATTGACAATAATCACTAATAACAGCAGTCAGACGTCCAGCAGGAATGAAGTTAGCAAAGGAAACATCAGGTCAGTTCAGCAGCTTCATCCTCGAAAAACAACAAGTGAGGAAGCAGATTTGCTTTATGGAGGTTAATGAATGTATGATCAGTAAGTTATGAAGAATTCAGATCATTTACAAGTGGTCGTATAGAAAATATAAACATCAGTTACAAGGCCAGCATTCAGATATCACAGAGCGTATTGTACTGTATTATCCTCAAAATGTACTTTAAGTATCATATAACACAGAAAAACCCTGTGTTATATTATTGTACATGAGATTATTGGATCAGAGTCGTTGATACACAAACATGTGAGAAGCATTTTAATGTCGTAGCTGCTGGAGCTCATTTGAACTACTTTATATACTGTTGGGTTCTTGAATCTATAACAACGCTAGATGTTTTACAAACTCAATATATATTTTGTTTGTAAAATAACTTCTGACCACAGGCATTCCAACACTGATAATTTGCTGCCTGCACAGTTTCTCAGAGTCACACATTTTTAAGTGACATTATCAAGAATATTAATAAATCAGCCCTTTTCTTTTATTTAACATAGTCGAAATTTGTCCCATTTTATTCTTTACAGATGCCAAAATCCTCGTACATACTTTCATAACTTTCATAACATCCAAAATTGAAGGCACTTTTCTGTGGCCTTCCCATGACCACAACAAGGAGTCTTTATTTGCTCCAAAATCAGCTGCTTACAAGATCTAAGAAGTTAGTTACCAACACAAGCCAGTGCTGATTTCAGAATCCTCCGTCTGAATAACTTTTCTTTAAAAGAACTGGATCCCCCAACATCTCAAATTTTTTTTACCATACTCCATCACGTCCGTTATGCAATGCTGGTTATTTAACTGCTAAGTTTTTAAGGGGTCCTGCTTTTGTACCAGCTCTCACTGCAAAATCTTTCTATGTGATTTGATTCTTGTTTCAATGGCTGGGCAAACTAGTAGCCTTCATTCTGTTATTGTTGTCGTAATAACTTTCTCAATTTCTTAATCTTATTCCTGTTGTTGTGTGAACATTTTACTGTGTGTCGGTGGGTATGTGTGTAAATGCATTGATGTGAGTTCTTATAATTGTGTGTTCATTATATTTACATTTTAGCCTGTAAAGTATCTGAAGGACGATTTGCTCTATGAATAAACTGAAGCTGAACTGAAAGTTTATCTGTGTTTTCACAGGATGTGGCCACACTTCTCTGGATGTATGACAGACGATGAAGAAGGGGCAGACTTTGTGAATCCCACACATCTTACCTCCTCCATCCATCCAGTTACTGGCTTTCTGAATCCCATATTTTCTTATTGAAACGATAAAGTATTTAATTTCACAAAATAATGTAGCAAAAAGCTTCGCCTTGGAGATATTTGACCTCTTTAACCCCATGTTGCATGGGTCCGGTGCAGTTTTAACTCTTCATCTTAAATGGGGCTGAGCACAACACTTAAGTTCACACTCATTTGTAAATTATTAGACCAATGTGCCGTGTTTGCCCCCAGTCAGTTACCCCAGCTGTGCAATCACTTCCGGTTTCTGTTGTATGTTTGAAGTGATTTGATAGACCATCAAGTCGATCAGCCCCTGGCCTTTCAGGAGAATGAACGGCTCTCTTTTAACCCCGCCCAGCCCGCGGGCGGCAAACTCCTCTCCTTTACCTCCCTCACCCTCCCCGTCTCCGTCCCCTCCATCTCCCTCTTTGCTGCCCCTGTCCCCCCGGCCACCTCCCCTACCGCCTTTGGTGAGCCCTCCACCCCAGGCTCACCCGTCCTCCCTGTCAGACACCCCCACACCGTCCCCCTCGCCTTGCCTGAGCTGGACCGAATTCTGTGAGCTCCATGCCCGCGTTGCAGCCGGTGACTTTGCACGCCACTTTCGGGCTTTTCTCCTGGAAAACCCCCACTACTCCCCTGATTCAGCAGCCGCCTTCTGCCGGCGCTTCACCGACCGCTTTGTTCGTCACTTCCAGAGTGAGCTGGAGGGGGCGCTCCCGCCAAGCTGTGCTTCTGGGAGGGACGATATGGTGAGCTGGGCTCCCCAGTCAGATGCTACTTCCCTGGAAGAGGAAGCGGTCTCACCTTTGTCAGCGTCTGGGGGAGCTGTCCTCCCATGTCCGCCGACTAACACGACACGGGCCTTATCCAAGCCTGCACCGACACGGCTGGTGTTGGAGAACCGCAGCGGGGACAGGTTTCAAGATTCTTACGCCCACAGCCAAGTCCTGCCTCCGTCTTCATCGTCGTCGTGTTGCTCCTCGGTGGGAGGGAACAACGGGAGGCGTGAAGAGAGGGGGGCCGTGATTGCCCCTGGTAATGGGGAAGCACCAGTTGAAGAAGAGGAGGACAGCTGGTTAGGGGTGTCGTCTGTGGGGGAGGACGTTGAGCCAGAAGAGCGGGAAGGAGAATCCACAGAGGTGGACAGTGCAGACCCCTCCCACACTCCTCAGATTCCACCTTCCTCTTCCTCGGTCACTCCTCCGCCTGGCTCCAAAGGTAACAGTACGCCCAACTCCTCCAAAAACAAACTGAAGAAGCGTTTTTCTCTGCGGAGTGTGGGTCGTAGTGTGCGGGGGAGTGTCCGAGGCATCCTGCACTGGCGAAGCTCCTCCAGTGACTCAGCCCAGAGCCAGCTGCCCTCCAGCTACAGCTACACTATGGGTGTGCAGGACGCTACTTTGGTTTCAAGCTCAAAGAGGAACTCTGGTACACAGCCTCCCACACCCACCTCCTCCATGCCTGTTTCTCTGTCCATGCCCCTCTCTCTTCCCCACTCCTCCTCCTCCTCGCTGCCCCCCTCATCCTCCAGCAGCGCCACCTCTCTGTCTCTTTCGGAGGCTGCTCGGGATCGGCGGCGGAGCAACGGTGAAGGTGGTGAGAAGGAGAAGTGGAGCCATCGTCTGGAGAAACTCAGACTGTCACGATCCCCTCCTCCTGTCCTCACCCCAACCGCCGCCGGCTCTCACTCCGCCTCCTCCTCGCTGCCTCCGAGCAGTGCCGCCGCCGCTGCCATGGGTCCTCCGAGGAAGGTGGGCCGGCTGGTGCGGGAGGGCGGGGTGAGCGTTAGTTCATCCAGCGACGAGTTAAGTGCGAGCCACGGCTTTTCTGGCTTCTCATTTGGTCTACTGCATCACGGTACGGACAACAACAACGCTGCCTCAGCTTCATCTGCTGCAGCTCAGGCAGGTCCAGTGCAGCCTCTGGCCAGCGGAGGGAACGTGCCCTGGAGAGGAGGACGCTGGCATAAGTGTCGTCTGGTCCTCAGAGAGAGGGACAGAGAAGGTGGTGAGCGGGGAGAGGAGTACTACTTGGAATTCTTCATTCCACCTAAAGTAAGCGTTTCCCTCCTGTGAAACATTCACACATGTTTACGGTTGTTACAGTTGGTAGATTAGGTGCCATTCCAGCATAATTCCAGCAAGAGATAAGACAAAATAAACTCTACTGATTTCAAGTTGCAGGTGTGTTTAAAGGAGTAGTTTGACATTTTTGCTGAGTGCTAGATTTTCAGGTTGATACCACTCTTATGTCTGTACGGTAAATATGCAGCCGATTAGCTTAGCTTAGCATGAAGACTGGAAATGGGAGGAAACAGCTAGCCTGGATCTGTATAAAGGTAACAAAATCAACCTTTCACACTAATTAACACGTTAGGTTTGACCATTTTTGCATTGATTGAGTTATCGGTATTAATGTTGATAAGTAGTAAACTATAATGGAGAAGCACGAGTTATTGATTTTGTTGGGTCTCTCTCAGTCATCAAAGCCCCGGCTGACCGTCCCTTGCTGCTCAATCGTGGATGTGAGGAGCACCACAGCGCTGGAGGTCCCAGACAAGGAGAACACCTTTCTGCTGCAGGTAATCATCCTGCTTCATCACAGCCCCTCTGTCTCTCTCTTCATCTTTGAAGCAAGTCCACATCGGCAGCTTTTTTGAAGCATTTTTGATGTTTTGACAGCAGATATGCTTCTGTTTGATCAAAGGCATCAAGGAACTGTGGGTAAAAGGAGATGGATTTGACATCTGACATTCAGTGCACTTAGTTGAATCATACACATGAACATGAGATGAACCAGATCTGCATCAGTTTTCTAAAGCCTAAACCTCCGTGTTTTTCTTCTGCATTTGTTCCGTCTCAGCTGGAAGGGTCGGCGCAGTATGTGATCGAGACGCGTGACGCTGTACAGATGAGAGCCTGGCTGAGTGACATCAGGAACGGCATCTGTCTCAGGTAGCGAATGAATGTGGGCATTAAAGTGTGGCGAGGACAAAATGTGTGGGACAACATGAAGCTGCTGGAAGCGTGGCTGCTTGAACAGGAGCTTCTGTCTGTCTCACAGTGAACAGGAAGATGCTGAAGGTGTGTGTGGGGGGCCGTTGGACATCAGTGGGACGCCTGAGATCGTTGACCGTCTTTCACAAGGTATGTCTGTCAGACTGACGGTACAGTAGTGCTGCAGTGTCCAATCTGACATGTTTGTGTGTCTTGACTGTACTAAGAGAATATTCTCAGTATAAAAGCAGATTTGTGAAGGTTTGGCCAATGACTTTGCAAGATCATGTTCTGCTCTCATTCTCAAATCGCAGTGATTAGAGCCGTAGTTGATCTGTGAGTTATGACCCACAGTTTGAGTAACTGATACTTTCTATTGATTATTGATCAGTAATCGATGTCTTTCATCCTGTTACACCTGTGTCTGGTCCTTCTCCGTTCTCTCAGTGTGTTATGGAGGGATCGGAGGCTCCTCACCTCTGATGGATCCTCTTCCACCGGAGCTGCCGCCTCGAGCCCCTCTTGATGAACCAGACAGCCGGATTCTCGGGGGAGGCGGGGCTAGTCTGGGCACACCTTTTGCTGAGACGCCAGATGCCACAGGTGAATACGATCCACAAAGATATTTTCATTTAAAACAATGAAAAGTTAATTTTTGAATCACACCTGTCTTTCAAAGAGGGTTCCGATTATGTCTGTTTTGTCTATAATGACAATTACTTTGAAAGTGCTACACGTCCCATGTATCATATGTACCACTATTCCATCTAGGGTCCTTCCTGTTCTCTGAGACGACGGCTGCAGAGGCCGTGGAGCACCCGCTCAGTGAGTGTCAGTGGTTCCACGGCACCCTGTCACGTCTCAAAGCTGCTCAGCTGGTGTTGGCCGGAGGCCCGGCGAGCCACGGTGTCTTCCTGGTTCGCCAGAGCGAGACACGGCGGGGAGAATATGTCCTCACCTTTAACTTCCAAGGCAAAGCCAAGGTGAGTCTGGGAGCTCTGCTCTGTGTGTGACAGAGAGGCTAATTCATTTCCTGTGCTGAACCGGCCAGTGTTGTTGTGTGTTCTAGTATTCAGTAACTACATTTGATCCTTTAATTAACCTTCGTGAGAACATTGCTGCTTTTGTTGGCACATCACTGAGCTCTGGCCTCACTTTGCTTCCTTCCCTTCAGCACCTTCGTCTGTCCCTGAATGAGGATGGTCAGTGCCGAGTGCAGCACCTTTGGTTCCAGTCCATCTTTGACATGTTGGAGCACTTCCGGGTGCATCCGATCCCCCTGGAGTCCGGTGGCGCCTCAGATGTCACACTCATCAGCTTCGTCGGTGCCACAGCTGTTCGCCAGCCAGGTATGAGTGAACTTCAAAAAGAAAAGAAGCATAAAAGCCAAAACCAGCAACATGATCATAAAGGAAACAGATGACTTTTGCTGTTACATCTTAAATCTGTTCTTAAACCTCTTAGACATGGTAGTTGTCGGCCTCTTGTCTTACCTGGTCGGACCTGTAATATCTATAATCTGTTACACTTCACCCCCTGATCGCATTAACAAGAAGACAACAGCAGTCCAAGGTTAAATACACTGAGACACATGTCTCATTCCCTCTGCTACAAACAAATTGATCAGTTATTCATCATCTCTTATGGAAAAAGAAATAAAATCAGTTTCATGAAGCATGAAATGCTACATGGCAAGTCTGCACATGCAGGGAGATGTTTCTCTTTTAAATTTTCTCAAGAACCGCTCATCCAAACTACTTCACACTCGACACTGCACTTCTGTGCAGCCTCAGCAATACACCTGCCGAGTGTGAAGTCGATCAGATGGATAGTTGTCAAAAAATCAAAGGGCAGACAGACAGAGATTCCCTCCATTTTAGTTTGTTTAGTTTGCTCCCAAAAAGTGTGTGTGTGCGTGTGTGTGTGCATGCTAAATCCAGCAGTTGTCTCTGTATGTGTGTGTATATGTGTGGTGGCCAGATGTTTTGCATGATATCCACAGTTGCCAAAAAAGCAATATCAGCCACATTTTCTCTCATCTTGTGCCTCATCACTCATGTCACTGTCTTTTTCTCTTCATTTCTTCTCCGCATACCAGAGTCAGATTATAATGTAATCATGGATCTCAAAACAACATTGTTGATTTCTGAAATAAAAATGCCTTTACACTAGAGTGACAGGCAGTATATCTGTCATTGTTGGTGAAGAGTTCACCATGTGTTAAAAATGATGATTGTGACAAATAGAAACTAACCCCAGATCAGCTGTTAAAAACTCCACTCACCTGTTTGCTCCTTTTCCATCTACTCACTGTGTTACTGCACCATCAGTGTTCTGACCTCTCTGTTGTTGTTGTCTGTTGTATCCGTTGGCTCATCCCTTGCAGGCCGCGACAGGGCAGGCAGTCGGCCTACAGTCTGTGATGTCATCACCACGCGCCATCCTGACTCTCCATCAACCCCCATCTCTGACTGTGTGTAAGTGAGACCGGACTCGGCTGAGAGCAAGTCTGAGAGAGAGGGAGTGTGTGGGAGTGAGTGGGTGAAGGAGGTGATTGATTTATTTAAATATTTATTTGTGTGATTATTCAGATTGGACATCTTTCTCGTTTCGGTCATTATTTCAACATGATATGCATTTGAATTTGGTGATTGTGATTCTGGTCATGTGACGCTGCAGAACCACTCTGAGCCAGCTCGACACAGACTGGAAGAGACAAGAGCAGAATAGATGCTGAGTGAGAGAAGCAATGAACAATATATTGTGATTTTACTCTATAACAAAATATAAATCAACTTTCCAGATTTTAAGTTGTCATTTGAGCAACATTCCCCCATTTGAGCTTCTCTTATGTGATTGTGAACTGAATATCTTTGGGTTTTGGTTGGATAAAACACGTCATTTGAAGATGTCAACTGGAGCTCTGGTCAATTGTGAGGAGCATTTTTCACCTGATTGCCAGATGAATCATCACTTGCTGCCAAATTCTGGATTGTTTGTCAACTATAAATAAGATTAAATGTGGAGTGAAGACATTACATTGCCCAGCAGTGTTAAAAGTGTGTGTGTGTGTGTGTGTGTGTGTTCCTGGAGTTGGACTGCCTCCATGACTCCCATGGACTCCATGACCACAGACTTCTTCCACCTAACCGGCCACTCACTGTCATTTTCTCTTTTTCTCTCCCGCCTCTCACCCTTCTCTCCTCCGACTACACTGTCGCTTCACTTCTCACACTTTTGTCCTTATTTCCTCCTCCTCCCCCTCTGCCTTCCTTTATTTACACTTTTCTCTCATTTCCCCCTTTTTCTTTCTTTCTTTTCTCTTTCTCTCCTCTGTTTCTTCTTCATGTAGACTTGACCAGCAGACCCCGTAGCCCGCCTCAGCCTCCTCCCCTGCCGCCGGGCCGGCCGCCGCCCCCAACTCCTCCCCAGGAAAGAGAAAACGAGACTGAGGTGGGAGGGGGAGGGGTGGCTGTGACAATGACGACGACAACAACAACAGGAGGAGGAGGAGGAGGAGGAGGAGGAAGTGGAGGCAGCGGAGGTGGTAGTGGAGGAGGAGTGGAGGACTGGGAGGAGAGGGACAGGGACACCCCTCTCCGCCAACTAGAAGCTGTGGAGGGGGAAGAGAGGGATGGAGCGAGGGCGCCTCGAGCCATCGATAACCAGTACTCCTTCTTCTGATGAAGGGACGGCCATGAGGGGGAGGAGGAGTGTGTACGTGTGTGTGCTTGTGATAGAGTGTGTGTGTGTGTGTGTGTGTGTGTGTGTGAACGTGAGATTGGATGAGGCGGCGTACATCATAGCCATTCATAACCAGTATTTTTATTTTGTTAGCAATGTGGAGGAGAAGAGGAGGAGGAGGAGGAGGTGTAAAAGTACTAACACTATAGGAGAGAGAGAGAGAAGACTAAGCAGACGGAGAGACGGGTGAGAGCAGCTTTACAACACTAACTAGCGGTACATTTTATGTTATTTTTTTTTAGTCAGATAAGCTTTGTTTTTGCCGGTACGCCTCACAGCAGGCTCTTTCTTGTGCGTACAGTGAACAGTAGTGAGAGCTTGAGCCCTGTGAAGCCAGCAGTCCCAATACCTCACAGTGGTCTGGCCAAGACAGCACACGCTCGCCAGAGGCCAAACATACTCTACAGACATCTGTACTGTGGCAGGTAGACCCAATACATCACACCCCTACTGGTACGAAGACGTCACAGCAAGCTCCATTGAAAAGATTATACCGACTTAAAGGTTCTATATATAACGTACATGTAACATATTAGCATCCATACAAGATGACATTTGTTTCTGACTGGAGGAGCTAGAAGACCAAACTAACATGAAATTTAAAATCTACAATAAACACAGCATGTGGTTGAATGTATGATAATTCTACTAACACTAATGATGTTGATTGTGATAGATTTCCTGCTTCAGTGCCACATGTTTTTAGCCCAGTTAGAGAACAGTTTGTGAAACTAGGAGGGAGACTTTGATCTTCATTTACACTGAGCCACTTCATGTGTCTGTGTTGGATCAGATCGTTGTCTCATCAAAAAAGACCAGTTGAAATCTGGTTCATATGACGAGAGGTTCAAAAGGTCTGTGAGTGGCTTGCGGAGATCTCATGGTTGTAAATGTTTTCATCATACTTTATTTTAAAATATAGGCCTGTTGGCAAAAATGGTGCCCTGCCAGTGTTTTGACAGGGTCTCAAATATTCCGATATTAGATATGGAAGTTTTTGATATGTGTACAGTTTGTGTGCAGACTGTACTGTGTAGATCTCTCTGCAGAACACCTCCCCCGACAGGTCGATACCGTTGTCTTTTTCATGTGGTTGATCCTCCAAGCAACGGTTATTTTTATGTTTCCATTGTCAAAAGTTGTGCATGGTTCTAATGGAGCCACTCGATTCTGTGCTGTTTTTTCCTTACCCCCTGTTGAGCTGTCAAATGAACTGAGCCGATACTTAAAGGTGGAGCAGGAAACACTGCAGCCTGTTGATTGGTCAGAGTCGTCTGCGCTCTGATGTTGGATTCCCCAACTCTCCTGTTCTTTCAGCAGTCTTTTATATGGCTAAATTAGCAAGCAGGTATATCAATCTCTCTACTTTGTGTAGATAATAATAATAATAATAATAATAATTTGGATCTGATGTGTTCTTTTCACAGAAAAGTTCAGTTATCAGCTTCAGTGATTTCGACACATACGATCATACAGACGGTGTAACAGTGTTGTTGTCTGATTCCTGATCAGTTCAACCACTGAATGGTCTGTGTGAGTGAGTGAGCAGCATGAGCTTTATTCTTTTGGTGTTTGCAGCCGTTACCAAGCAGCTTCTGTTGCATCAGGCCTGTGATGTGGCTGACAGAGATGCAAATATGTGGCTGAGTGTAAACAGAAGTGATTCAATTCAACTCCGATGGAAGACACTTGAAATGACCTGTGGCAGATTGAACTGACAGAAAACCCAGTATGACACTAAAATTGACATTACAATAGTTTTAACTGTCCAACCTACCAACTTCTTCAAATATGCACCAAAAACAGTCTGTTTTCAGGTTGAGAGGATGATTTTAGTCACTTTCTGGTTCAGTGGTGTCTCGCTGTGTTTGCTCACTGTGTGTAGGTCCCACTAAACTGAAGGTACGTCGAGCTCTGGAGCTGATATTTATAACAAAATGAAGGTGAAAGTGAGTCATGACGATGAAAACACTTCAAAAATATTGGTAGCATTTCCTAATAATAGCCTTATGACTTCATGAAGTTACAGTTTAAAGCTATTAACAATTACTACTTTTGGGTTGCCAGGTCTGGTTTGTGCTTGGTAATAATGCAGTTAAAGTGTTTTTTTCTTAACAATAGTAAATGCTATATTCACTGTCAATACAGCCATTAGTTACAACTGATAAACCCTCTATAAAGTGTGTCTGATTTGAAAAATGCACAAAAGAGTCAATAAGATTTTTCTCAACCTGGTAACTCAAATGTTTTTATTAATGCTTATGATTGGATGCTGATTTAATGAGTTCAAAGTTAGGCAGCATTAAACTGACGGATTTTCCAATGAAGTTTGGTTTGATGTTCTCTCAACACAACAGAGGATGTGATGTCTCGGGTCTAAGCGACACCTGAACTAGAGCAGGCGGGAAACATTTACCTCAGACACTCAGCAGCATCACTCAGTTTATGTCTCTCACTCTCTTTCTCTCTCTCTCTTTTTCTCTCTGACACACATACAAAAAGAAGCTGAACTGGGAGAGAGAAATTATTGATGGTACCAATAACAGTAATATTGATGGAAATAATAATAATGACGGTCAGAATAATAGTATTAATTTTATTTGTTTTTAAGACACCTTTTTATTTTGTATGCTTACTCCATGTATGTGTAACACTGTTCCGACTCCATCTTGTAATTCAGTTGAAAATGTGTTTGTGCCTTTTTTATTTTTGGGATAAAAAGAAGGAAAAAAAAATATAAGATTTGCTATAATGCCTCATTTTCAAGGCTATACAGTATCCTCACTCTCTTTCATGCTGTCTTCTCCTCCTCGACCTCATCCTCCATTCATCAAGGGTAAAAAATATACAATTAGCAGAAAATGTCAATGAGAATACCTACTTTTTCTACTTGTGCCTTTCTGTGTCTGTCGTCTCGTCATCGGCCTCTGCCTGCATTCGTGTCGCTCTGTCTTCATTCATCACTCAGTTTAGAGCCTGCCTGTTTCTTTCTGCACCACATAAGCTCCCCAGTCATTTCTAGCGGCCTTTTCTTTGCTCATGTATTTGTCTATATGCACCTTCCCCCCTGAATCATCATGTTCTGTGTCCTTTTCTCAGTTTCGAAACTCTTTGTGCCTTTCTCTGTCTCTTTTCTCTCTTTGCTGGGACCGTGTGTTGAGGGCGGGCAGCGTTGTCTGTCCACCCTGTGTGGTTAGTTTCAGGTACTACATTGAATTTAATGATATAATATAAATATAGTGAAACATAGTGGTCGGTGTGTTGGTCTTTTATTTTCCTCCCAAGCTCGAAATGCTGCCATTTGTAACTCACACACACTGAAGGGTCACTTTGTTGGGGACACACACTCCTGCCTGTGGCCTGAAAGGTGTGAACTGATGGGTGTTAATAAGACGGCGTAATCATCAGGAAGAACATGAACTGCAGTGTCTTTTCTACCGCTGACAGCATAAGACACCAGGAACAACACATGACAGCATGACTTTGTTTACTTTAATAAACACTTTCACAGATACTCTTTGTACCTCAGGGCAAAAGGTTCATTACTAAATCTCATACTTACTATGTTGGTTCAATATCAGGCTAATAAATGGGAACAGCCGCCAACAGACTGTTTGTTCTGGCGCCAAAAATGTAAGATTATAGAGAGCTTTCAACCACATCTCATGCTCTTCATCTACACCATGAAGTGGGTTAAAGGCCTGTAGAAAGCCAGTAAGTTGACCTGGAGAAAAGATGATTTATTTTGCCAAACTGTTTCCAAGCACAAGAAACTATATTTTATTCTTATTTACTATTTCATAAAATAGTATGAACATCAAAACTGTCTATTATTTTGTAATCAAGTTAAAAACATTATTTTAAAATATTCCTCTCTTACTGTTTGTGGGAATTAAATTGAGTTCATCTCACATTTGTTGCTGTTGATTGTTTTTCAGTTGTGTCTTTGCAGGAATCTGTTTCCTCACGTGACCTTTTGCGGGACAGTTTTTCAGAACCAGCTCGTCTGATAAGTGAGCGACATCAAAACAAACCAATGAGAAACAAGGTCAGAGATGATTGACGGAACGTTTGTCCAGTCAATTTTCACATTAAATCAGAAGGCGGGGTTTACAATTGTTGCGTTTGTTACACCAGCTCGGCTGAGCCCGGTTGAACTTGAATCACTGTTGATGTGCGCCGACACTTTGCTGCTACACTGAGTCCGACTCCGCCCGCCGGGGTCGACCCGCATCACGTGAGCAGCAGTCGCCGGGTGTTGACGGATGGAGCGCGCGCGTCGCTGTGTTTTGTTGTTTTTCAGCGGCGGATCGTCTGTCAAACCGTGTGACTTCTCACTTTCCACGACGAGGCCGGAACATCAGGGATGCACATGACGAAAAAGTATGATTTCCCTCCTCGGGCTTCTTCATCTGTCGCTTTGTGACGTGACGCCATCATCGTTTCTGGAGGCTCGTCTGAGTCTCTGTCGCTACAATTCGACGTCTGCGCTGAGCTAGCATCGTTAGCCGACCGAGCTAGCTGCTTTTACTCCTCTGTTCAACAACAACATGAAGCTTTTTTCATGGAGAGAAACAGTGTAGATGACGATTGCTCCTTTAATCTGGACCAGATCTCGTCCCGTCAGTCTTTAGCTTTCCGGACTGAAACGTGTCTGTGTTGCCTGTGTGTGTTTATTGTTCTCAGTGAAGCAGCAGCTGATTCCTGAAGCTGTTCGCTGACGTTTGTTTTTCCACCTGCAGGACCAGGAACACAATGAAGCCTCCATCCCAGACTCAGTCATCTCCTCTCAGCAGCTCAGTGAGTCCTGACGCTTCACTGTGTTCGGCACCGACTAATCCAGCTGTGCTTGTTCTCAGCAGCTTCATGTATTCTCGTTGTTACCTGGATTGTTCTGAGATGAAAGTGATTTGTGGTCAGGCAGGAAAATGAGCAGCTGTAAACATCCTGTTCATCAGCTGTTCCCTCTGTTGACAACGAGCCTCCGTCAGCTGAACCACATGTAAACAAACACGGACCTTTAAAGCTGCTTCACTCCCACATTTAACAACAACAACAACCATCAGTTCAGAGTTCACATCTGTGACTTCAGTAAAAGAAGTGGCACAAAAATATTTTTAATTTCATACGTTTTTTTACTTTACCAAGGTAAAAGTATCAAAAGTTGTTATATTAATACATATTGTATTATTGTGTTGTTGCATTAATGTCAAGTTAGAGCTGATTTATACCATTTTAAATGTTTGGTTTTAATCTTTTGGCATTATGTTCTAAACACCCATCGTACAGATACTTTATTGATTTACAGGAAATTCCTTTGTTACAGCAGCAACATAAAGACTCAGAAAAACCCACAACCAGCAATAAACTAAGAATATATATAGTATTTAATATGTAAAAATAAGTAATACATATGTTCACATGTAAAGTAATAACTACAGCTGTGAGATAAAAGCAGTGGAGTGAAAAATAAAGGATTGCCTATGAAATGTAGAGGTGTAGTGCCTCAATGCTGGACCTACAGTAAGTACAGTACTAGAATGTACTCCATTACATTCCACCACTGATGACTTTATGATCTGGACAACAACACACACACACAACACTGTACACAAAGCAGGCGAGTGTCAGTTCTACAGTTCTAATATGAAATAAACACATGGTGTAATATGTCGAGGAGTTTTGTTCAGGTTCTAAAAATGTTTGCAGAGAACAGCAATTCCTGCTTTTTTAACTAAAATCAATTCAAAATAGACACAATGCATTTGTCATATATAATTATAATAATGCAGTAAGTCGGACTTATGTGTACATGAAAGCTCAATGAAACAGATGTCAGGTGTTAAAGACACTTATCAGCTCGTGGCAGGTTCAGTATATTGGTATGATCTATATGTCAGCAGATGAAGAAGACAAGTGACATTTGGGAGAAAAAAATCAGATAGAGGCAGTGATGATGTTTGTCCACCAGAGAGCGCTGACAGGTTTATTTTCATATATTTGAACATTTGATGAGTGCTTTTACTTTTCATACTTGAAGTACATTTTACTAATTCCCACACACTTTTACTTAAGTAAGGATTTGAATGCAGAACTTTGACTTGTAGCGGAGTATTTTCAGGCAGCTGAACAACCTGCTCACATGTCGTCTGTGTTTGCAGATGTTCGAAGGCGTCTACAACAATGCCAGAATGCTTCACTTCCTCACAGCAGTCGTGGTGAGTGTTGCACTCGTCTGTCTGTCTGACCATCGTGTCGTAGTAAAACTAGCACCACAAAGACACTGACGTTTCCTCACTGCTGGTTTCAGGGCTCCACCTGTGACGTCAGAGTGAAAAACGGTGCCGTGTATGAGGGAATCTTCAAGACTTTAAGCTCACAGGTAAAAATCCTCTTCACACTGCGTGAGTGCTCAGGGCTGCTGCGCTGTGGCTCCAATAAAGGCAGATCTTATATCTTATCTGTGTGATCTCTTCTGACTGCGACCAGTGTGAGCTGGCTGTGGATGCTGTTCATAAACACAGTGATGGAGATGGAGGAGGAGGAGGCGAGGAAGGAGGAGGAGGAAGAGGAAGAAGCCAGTCTTCTGCACCCAAGATTGAAGACATCACTGACACGATGATCTTCAGCCCCGCAGACCTGGTGACCATGACCTGCCGCGACGTCGACTTAAGTTTCGCCGTCAGAGGTAACGAGACACACGGAGGGAATGTTGAAGGACGACTCAGAAATACCCCAACACCTCCAACGCTGATCGACACATTTTCTCTGTTTAATGTCTACAAAAAACACTGAAATGTTAAAACAGCAGTTTTTGGTTTTTGGAGTTACATGCTGAAACAGTTTCTTCCTTTAACGTCTCTCTGGAGGACTTCTGTTTATTGTTGACCTGTGTGTGTGTGTGTGTGTGTTCAGACACGTTCACCGACACGGCCATCAGCTCGACGCGGGTGAACGGGGAACACCGGGAGAAGGTTCTGCAGAGGTGGGACGGAAATGGAAACGGAGAAAACTATGAGCTGGAGTCAGACACAGTGAGGGAACACACACACACACACACACACACACACACACACACACAAACGACCAAAGTGACCACTGTCCTGTTAATGGATTGAATCTGACTAATGTCTACTCAGCATTCCAGAGAGAGAGCAGCTTCCACTTTTTCATTGTCCATGTTTTTTCTTTCAGTCAAACGGCTGGGACGCCAACGAGATGTTCAAGTTTAACGAGGAGGCGTACGGCATCAAGTCCACCTATGACTCCAGCCTCTCCATGTACACGTGAGTCCGTTTACCTCAGCCACCAACATTAGAAACAAAACCTGACTCATCCTGGGCTCATTATTTGTTCCTATTTTCATTGTACGTTTGTATCAATTCATCCCTCATATGAAAGTATAATATCAGCATAATACTTCTACAACCACTAGTACAGCTACCACCTCTGCTGTGTCTCTATGTTTGAAATAATGTAGTTGAAATTAACAAAACAATTTTAAGTTCATTTTCTGACAGAAACGTCATTTAGATGGAAGAGAATCAGCATCAGTCAGTTCATAACCGATCACTGCTCCAAAGTCTCTCCAGTGAAATGACTCAGTTCATCACAGATAAAAACTTCTTTGACCGTCTTGATAATGGTATTGTTGTCATATTTGTGTCTCCTGCCTGGTTTCCCAGCATGCCTTTGGAGAAGGGGAACTCTGAGGTTTACCGACAGCGGGAAGCGCGAGCAGCTCGGCTCGCCAGCGAGATCGAGAGCAGCCTGCAGTACCGCCGGCGGGTTTCTTTAGAGAACGACGAGGGCCGGAGCGAGGAGGACAAATACAGCTCTGTGGTCCGAGACAGGGAGGACAGAGCCAGCCCCGGGTTCACCGCCACCGCCAGGTGTGAGACTGAAAATCCAACTTTAAAAATGATAACGACGATGAAAATCTGTCTGAAGTCTGGTTTCATACAACGACTTAAATCTGTTTCCTCAACCAAACTTGTGACTCTTGTGACTTTCGACTTGTGACTCGAGACTCTTTTTCCTCGATCTGGTTTTCCAGGGAAGGTAAATACATTCCTCTCCCCCAGCGGGCTCGAGAGATCGGCCTGTCCGGCAGCAGCATGAGGACCGGAGGCTCCGGTCGAACCGCTGCTCCGACCTCCTCCAGACACCCGCCGCCCAGCGCCTCCTCCCCCAAACCGCCCTCTGATAGGAGCAGCCCGCTGTCCGTCAGAACTGCCTACTCTCCTCACCAATCACAGAGCAGCCCGCCGGCGGCCGGCAGCCCTCCCTGCACCAATCACGTTCTCCCGCACTCCCTGTCCCACCCACAGGCGCTGACTGACACGACGCGCTCATCTGTTAACGGAGGTATGGAGGCGCTTCAGGGGCGGCAGAAGAGTTTGTTCCTGCCATTGGATAAACAGTGTTTAAAGCCTTTAAGCTCTTCGGTATTTAATAGTGTTTTGGCTCTAACGGCTTCTCTCACTTTCTCTCTCTCTCTCTCTCAGTTACATCCAGAACTTCCCCGAAGTCCCAGAGACTTCAGAGCAACAGAACCCTGCGAACCCCAAACTCCCAGTCCTCACCTGCAGGTAGGTCCAACACGTACAAACACACACACTTTAAGCTTTGATAAACTTACTTCTCTTCAGTGACGACATCGTAGCTATAGATACAGAAACTTTCTCCTCTTTCACTTCCCTCCATCTCTGCTTCTCTCTCTGTCCATCCGTCCGTCCACCTCCAGTCTCTCGCACTCCAAAACCAGACGCCCGTCCTCAGGACCTCCCCCTGGTCGGCCCCGCTTTCTTGGACTCCTCCCCCTCCGCTGTCACCACGGCAACCCCCACCAAACCCTCCGGCCCCACCCCGCTGTTCCCTGTTGATGGTGAGACGTTTACTTTAAGTTTTCAGGTCTGGATTATATCAAGATATCGACATTAAACGTAGTTCTATAGAGGTGGACTCTAGAAGTTGACATGAGTGGAAACGTGTTGCTGCCATCAAATTCAGAATAAGCAAAAATCAATGAAGTTGATGTCAAACATTAAATATATTGTCTTTGTCTTTGTGTTTTCAGTCGGGATCAGAGTCGTACACGTACATTCACATTAACTGTTTGACCTTTAAATATTCTATACAATTCAAATGTCATGAGTCAGTAATTATGTTTTGAAAACCATGAGGGTTCATTTTGTTGTGCAATACTGAATGTAAAGAGTGAGACGATGGAGCAGTGTCAGAAATGTCTGCACTTTGTCGTCCTCACCAGTGAATGAAATCCTGAGCACAGCAGCTAAAGAGCGAACTGAAAGTCTGTCCAGTCCACAGGAGGGAAAGAGCAGCAAAGGTAAAAGACTTCTGTCCTTCATGAGGTTTGCACTCGTCCGTTTGTCCCTTTTCTACTGAACATGACAGAGTCGTGGTTTTAGGCAGCTGTGATCCTCAAACGGCTTCGATCACCGTCAGTCTTCTCTCTGTGCTTTGTCTGATGATCAGTGCTTTACTCCGCTCTGTCTGTCTCAGCTCCATCGGTCCAGCAGAGGTCTCAGCTGGAGGAGCTCCGCAAGTTTGGCAAAGAGTTCAGGGTAAGAAAAAGGTGACGCTGAGGGTCAGGGGTCACACAGGGGTCACACAGGGGTCACACAGGGGTCAGGGTCCTGTCAGAGGATTAAGACCTACCAACCCACAAATTAGGTTCAATCTAAGCCCCGACCCTATAGACAGACTCATACATCTGTAATAAAAACTTTAGAGGTTAGGAGATTTTCAAGTGAAATGAAAAGTTGGTTTGATGAATGAATGTCGGTGATTGTCAGGACAACAGCCTGAAGGATAAACTGTGTCTTACAAAGTGTAGAGAAACATCATCTGTGGCTTCAGTTGGTAACGTTGAGTTTCTGTCTGGCAGCTGCAGCCCAGCTCTTCTCCCTCAGTGAGTCCGGCCTCCGCAGATGCTCCTCAGCACGGCGCCGCCTCACCCGCCGACTCCTCCTCCTCCCCTGCACCACCCAAACCTCTCGCCTCCCTCGCCTCCTCTGCCCAGGACACACAGCAGGCCACAGAGGCGGCCCCCCCCTCCACGGCCCCCGCTGCCCAGACCCCCTCAGCTCCCGCCGGCCCCCAGTCCTCGGGGCCAGAGGGGCCGCAGCGCGGGACGAGTCAGACGGCCCCGAGCAGCGAGGAGGCCTGTCCAGAGAGCGGCGAGCGACCAGACACTGTGTCTGCAGCTGCAGCGTGAGTATGAACTGGGACTCCCCGAGCGACGGGGTCGAGATTCACTGGCTGCAGTTTGTTCAGTCACAGATCTGTCGCTGAATCAGGTCCTGGATCAGGTTTCATCGTCCCAGCTGCACCTTTGTGTTGTGTTTGGTCTTTTTTAATAGATATTAATATTTTCCGTTGTTTTCATTCTTACAGGCAAGTGAAAAACTCAACATTGAATCCAAACGCAAAAGAATTTCTTCCCATAAAAGGAAACACAGCCCTGGTTAGTTGAAACACACACACACACACACTTAACATGATGGACCCTTCTCAGGTTTGGAAAACCAAACAAACTGCTTCATCTAACTTCAGAGTTTCCTCATCGTCTTCTTCTCTGTGACAGAAACCTGCGCCGACCCCCACCCCTCCTCGACCGACCCCCCCCAGCCCCTCGGTGGTTCTGCCTCCACCAGGACAGCCAGGAGGAGGAGGGGCCCTCTACAGCAACCCACCTGGACACTACCTGTCCTATGTCTCCCCCATCCCCATCCAGGGACACTCCCTGCAGGTTTGAACCCGTCTGTAACGCTGTTGTCTCATCGGACAGATTCATCTCAGAGAAAAGTTCACGCTGCTGTAACGACCCCTCGTTTTCTCCTCAGGCTCCTCAGATGTATCAGTACACCATGTCCACTGTCAACCAGAGCAAGTACCCCAGAGCCAAAGGTGCACACACACACACACACACACACACACACACACTGAATGTCTCAACACTTGTGTATATTTTCTTGACATTAAGGCTCAGAATCTTCCATCGATATGATTCTTCCATCTCAGGTGAAACTGTGTGTTCTGCTGTTTCAGGTCCGGTGGTGGGACAGCGTCCGGAGCATCACCCCTCCCCGGCCTCCCCCATGATCTCAGCCGCGGCCTCGGCAGCAGGACCCCCGCTGGTGGCGTCGCCGTACCCCCAGTCCTACCTGCAGTACGGTCAGGTGATCCAGGCCATGCCCCCACACTACCACGGACAGGTACCGAGGCACAGCTCTGTCACACTGGAGTTAAAGGTCCAATAAAAAATCCTCCACAGAATAAAAAATAAATGTAATGCCAGTAAACTGAATGTTGATTTTTCTTTTGTTGGTTCAACGAGTTCAGCTGCCGTTAAATAAAATTGAATTGAATATAAAAGAATAAATGTTTTAACTACAAACCAGACTAATCTTTGTTTGTTAGTTCACAAAATATTAAACTTAAAAAAATCACTTTTCTTTTCAGAGCTATGAGAAGTTGAGTCAATCTTTTTTGTTTCGTTCTGTTTCCAGGCCATTTACTCGATGTTACAGGGGGGTGCGAGGATGCTGACGTCCGGGGCCCCTCCTCAGGCGATGGGTCCTCCCGGCCCTCAGTACCCCGGCCAGGCTGAGGGCCAGCCGGGGCCACAGCAGGCCCTGTATGGTGAGCAGAATCCAACTGGACTGATCTTATCCAGCATGAAAAGAATTGTGTTTTTTTATTTATCGAATCTAATAAAAGTCACAGCAGCAAGTTTTTCATGAGTGAATCGTCATGACTTTTATAAATATACTTTAGTTAGTTGTGATTCATTCTCATAATAATAAATCAGCATTTAGGCCTTAAAAGACTTTTTCACGCTGCAGATCAGCTAAATTGTCTCTTTTCTGTTTCTGTCCTGCTTTTATTTGTCGTTCGTCTCTCAGCTCAGCCGTTCTCTCACCACTCGGGCTCCATCCACCATCCTCAGCCCTCCAGCACCCCGACTGGAAATCAGCCCCCGCCCCAGCACGCCGCGCCCAGTCCAGGACACACTCAGGTCAGAGTGCTGACGTGGATGATGAGAAATATTTTAATATTGTGTCTCTACGAAAAGCCTTTTAATTTCACATCACAAAACATGTTTTTCAAATGCTTTTTACTGCTCGAGCTGCACTGAGACATTTTTGACTGAAGCTGATGGAAGAACAAAACATGATGTGACGCTGGTGGTCAACAGTACTTTCACACAGACTGAAGCAAACGAATCCTGATGTTCGCCTCAGCTGCTCTTCTTCATCCTCAGTGTGTTTCATTTGTCTTGTTTTCCCTCTCAGTCGAGTCAGGCCGGTCCTCAGCCTCAGTCCATGTTCCACTCCGGAGCTCTGTCGGCCCCCACTCCTCCGAACCTGCCGCCGGGCCACAGCTCCCCGCAGGCCTCCTACACCATGCAGGGCTACGGCCTCCCCACCCACCAGCCTCTGCCCCACGGCTTCCCCTCCATCAGCCAGCTCACACAGGTGAACGTGAACATCGGGCTCTTTGTCTTTAAGAGAATCTGATGTGGGTTCATGACTCTGTCGGTGAAAACAAAGATGGATGTTCCTGTTGATGACAGGTGGAAAACTGTTTGTCCTCTGCAGGCTCACGTCACAGGAGGCATGTCGGGGCCTCACCACTCCGCCGCTCACGGACTGCCGCCGGTCATGCTGCACTACGTCCCCCCTCAGCAGGGCGGCGGCTCCAACCCCCAGCAGGGGGCACCACAACACTTCTACATCGGACCCCCACAAGGTAAAACACGGAGCGGATCAGCCCGAGACCCTCTACGGGATGACTGGTTCATATGTCTTTAAGAATCATTTGTGTGTGTCGTGTCCTCCAGCTGTTCAGGTGCAGGCTCACCACACCCAGCAGCTGTCCTTCCACCCGCCCGCAAACTGAAGCCTCCTCATCATCACAGCTGGATTCAGGAGGAAGACGAGTGTTACCGAGCGACAAACTGGTAACATTCCCACCTCCTGACGTCAGATTAACACGTCCTTCTTTTTAGCCACATCTTTAGACAGAAACATCTCACACGGGACGTTTCTGGATTTTAACTGTAAATATGAACTGTTTTCACACACCGACATGAAGCTGGACCGAAGACAATGACTGGTGGAAACGTTTGGACTGACGACAGTGGAAACAGTTTTTCTCCCCGTCCCTCCTCCGTCCTTTTACAGACAAAACCAGTTCATTCATAATAAAACCACTGAAAAAACAAAAAGGTTTCACTTCAGTCTCTAAAATCACCTCTTGTCTAGTGGAGCATTAATTCTCCTCCTGCAGAGCTGGTTAGCCTAGCTTAGCACAAAGACTGGAAACAGTAGGAAACAGCTAGCCAAACATCCACAAACAGAAACGTTTGTTGCTCCTCAAGAAATAGTTCCTTTGGTAACTGTTCATCTTACACTTTGGGTTTGGCTGCTGGGAGGATTCAGTTTCCTTCAGACAGACTCACTGTTTCAAATCTTCATGCTAAGCTAAGCTAACAGCCGCTGACTGTAGCTTCATGTCGAGAGAACAGACGAGGAGAGTCGTATCAATCGATACGATTTATCTCTGGTCGATGTTTCATGTTTTATCAAGGTTTGATCATTTCCATATTGTTTATTAACCTCAATTAAGAATTGGAGTTTTTCATCATGTTTTTCGGCCTCGTTACAGTTTGTGGAGACGAGCTGAGGCTCAAAGTTACTGACAGGAAACACACGGCTGATTATTTGGCTGATTATTATTATTGGGCTTCTCAATGTAAAACATATTTAGGAAGTTGTGCATGAGTCACTACAGCAGGTTCGATTTTTCTACTCTTCCTGTTCTTCAACACCTCGACGTGTTTTAGAATCTGTCACTTTAAACACAAACGTGTTCAGAGAAACAAAAGGTGGTTAAAAGAAGAAATGAGTCTAAAGTTTTGCAAAAGTTTAATTAAAGTGTAGTTACTTAAAAAATTCCTAGTTCACACAAGTGGATTATAGATCCAGAGACACCAGCAACCAGCAACACATAAATACACTGTAAAAAACCAAACTGTTGGTGAAAGAAGACATTCTCAGGAGTTGTCAGTAAAATCAAAGTAAAGCTCAAACATGCAAAAACCATCTGCACCTGTGATCATGTCGGACAGACACTGAGGAGGAAAACCAACAGATGGTTTTACCAAAAAAAAAAAAAAACTACAGAAGAAACTGATTCTGGACCAAAGAGTCACTTTTCATCACACGTGAAGAAGTGATTGTGTGTTTGGGGATTTTCATTCAGTCGTGTTGAGTCTGTCGCAGGTGACGGATTATTCTCTTCTTTCCAATGTGACTAAATGATGGATTCACTTTGTTTCTGCTCTGGGTTTGAAATGTGACTGATTCTCTGCAGCTGCTCTCGCGGCTTCAGACGACCTTAAATATGACTGAAACATAGAAATACACACAGTTACTCTCCTTTAAAAAAGCTACATGCAGCCGCGGTTCAGAGCCTGATTTCCTCTCCTGCAGACGCGTTTATAAAATCTGAAATCTCAGGGTTCGAGGTCTTAAATGTCTTTTTTGTTTGGTGGCTCCTTCAGGTCAGATGAAGATAATATGAAGCTTCAACAGGAGCTTTCACACAAATCAAGTGGAGATGTTTCAAAGTTCAAATCTTTTCAGTGCAGATTTCTTCAGTGTTTCCTGAACTTCATACTAAAAAGCCACTTGGTTTGTGTAACGCTGCTGCTGAAGCTTCGTCTCAAAGGTTTTCACCTGTCGTGGAACTTTGGAGCCGTTTGTTAATGAACAAGGACCAACAGCATCATTAACAGAGTCAGAAGAGCTGCAACGATTATTTTCATAATCCATCAATTGTTTCATTTTCTGTCGTATCAACAAATCAAATCTTTACTTTTAAGAGTCTGGAGCCAAAATGACTGAAACAATGAATGGATTATCAGAATCGTTGGCAATCGTGTCACTGTGGGAGTGGAAATCAGGCTCAGACTCAGGAGTGAGATTTCTAAAACCACGTGCACACGACAGTTAACATGAAAACTGTGTGTATACGTATTTGTTTCCTTCGATCAGCATCCTGCTTTTAGACGTCTGATAAAAGTGAAAGCTCACAGATCAAAGCACAGGCTCGTTCCCTCGGCTCAACCTCCAGCACCGAGGGAACAAGACGTTTGTGTTCTTCACGTAGAGTCGAGCTTCATCCTCACTTTCTTTGCTCAGTGGTTTAGAATAAACACCAGCATGAGTTAAAGGTGGAGGTTGAAAGTTGAGAAGCTCACTGTGGTCATTCAGTCAGTCTGGGTCCCATCGTGCACGTTGACGTAGTTCCCCTCATCATCGTCGTCATCGTCGTCGTCGTCATCATCGTCGTCGCTGTCGCTTTCGCTTTGAGCCGATAATTCTGGAGTCGATCCTGATGGAACACATGAAGTTAAATATGAGAATGAGTCTAAAATGTGACGAGTTCGTCCCTCAGCTTATTTCATGATAATGAGTTGAGATTTCTCGTCGTGGTGACGCTGAGAGAATCGTCGTCTCTGCTGTGAGCTGCTCCCAAAACAACTGAACCTAAATTCACCGAAAAGCTTCGATTGACTCTAGAAAACTTCTCAGCACCGACTCCGACCGGTCGAGTCACATGATCGTCCTCAGATGTCTTTGAACTCCACAGCTTCCACCAACCAGAGAAATCTCTCCAGAGCAGCTGGAAGTGTTGTTCAATGACCCTCTGGGTTTTTCAGGACACACCAACGATCCGAGGATCTGAAAACTGAAAATGGGACTCACTTTGAAAGTGCAGCGGGTCCACGTTCAGATACTCTCTGTCCTCTGAGGAGACAACAAGGAAACACACCGACTTTAGTCGTGAGAACTTCTTCATGGTCGTGTATTTCAGAAACGTGTGAATTCAGTTAAATGAAGTTTCAAATTTCAAATCCTGCCTCGTTCTCTTAAATATCCTGTGATTGACAGAAATATGACTCGACACTGTCGAACCAGTCACATGGTTTCCTACTGATCAGGTGACTTTAACGTCACAGAGGCTGCTCACCTTCGTCTCCTTCAGCTGACTGTTGGTTTGGATCAATGAGAACTGATACTGGAGCTGCTTCTGCACAACAGATCATTGATTCAAGTGTTGATTAAGTTTTTTATTTTAATTCCTTTTTATCACTTTTCAGCTCTTTTCTTTTTCTTTCTGTTTCTGGCTCTAAATAATTTGCTCAGATAATGAATGTTTGTATGTTCGCGAGGGTCCGTTAGAAGCAGCTCACCTTTCTTCTCTGGGACGTTTTCATAGTCATGTCGAACATCTGTGGATGAGAACAAACAGGAAACACTTTATTCATCGTCCGATCAACTGACCCTTCAAATAAAACAACAACTTTCTTAATCCAGAGGACGGAGGCTGAAGGTCACTCGTTGTAAATACACATACGACCATATGAATTCATCACCTCCTCTAGTTAAACAGGTTATGAAATAAAAAGGCAGCTGATTCCAAAAGCTGCTGGAACCAACTCTGGAGCCTGAACAGGAAGTATTCAGATCCTTCACTGAAGTAAAAGTACTACTACCACACAGTAAACTCCAAGTCTCATCAGTCAAATGTCCTTCAAGTGTCCAGAGCATCAAACTGTGTCTGTGTCTGTTCTTCTGTTCCATCTTCTGTCGTCACAGGATTTTTCCTCCTCATTCATGTAAAAGCAGGATTTTTCCTGTTGGAGCTCATTTTCAACTATTTTGTTCAGGACTGAAACTAATGATTCTTTTCATTCTGGATTCATCTGCTGATTATTTTCTCCATCAATTGATTGATTTGTACAAATTCTGAAAACAGCAAATGTGGAACCATGAAATGTTTTTACAGGAAAAATGTCTTCAAGACTACAGTACTTGAGTAAATCTACTCCTTCACATCCCACCACTGATCCTGAATCTGTGTTTCAAACTGTACCTGAACTGGGTGTGGAGGCTCCGCTCTGATTGGTCAGAGCTTCACCTTCAGGCAACACGATTCTGCAGAAACCAAAGAAGAAGAGAGGATCAGGTCAGACTCTGATTCGCTGCTGCAGCTGCAAAGAACTGAAGAGAAAGAACCTACATGTATCCTGGATCCTCTGCATCGCTCTCAGTGTTGATGTAATCAGGTCCTGCAGAAAACAGCAAATATTATCTGAGTCAAGAAACAGGAAACCTTTGGTGACGAGCTGTGAGGTCAATTTACATCATTTTAAAGGGTCACGAGTTTGGAAAGCAGTGGATTCTGGGAAACCGACGGCTTTTGATTAGAGCTCAGTCGGTTCATCAGCCTGTTTTCATCATCGTCTGAAGTCTAGAAACATGCAGCCACAATGAATTATAGCTCTGTAAAATCCTCTTTACTGTCCGAAGAAGCTACAGGAAGTTGGTTTGATTGCATTGAAATATTAATATAATATTAACATCTACATGTCAACGATCACACATCGGGTAGAAAAGTTCATTTTCAAAGCAAACAGGATCTCACCGTCGGTCGGATTCTCATAACTTGGATTACTTTCTGTAGGAGAGAAAAAGTCACATTGTTAAAGCGTTTTAGAGACTGAACAGAAATAAACTGCAATAAACCTTTTTTTTTTTACGTATGAGATGAAGAGCAGGAGCAGGATCTCACCGGTTTCTGTTGGGGTGAAGGATTGATGCCTCCTTTGAGTTCCAGGATCAGCTGAAGATGAGCTGAGTGTGAAAAGACAGAACTGTTCAATCTAAGGGACATATTTTCTGTCCAAGTTAAAACCCTGACGTGAGGCGACTCCGTCCTCTCTGGTCCCAGTTCAGGCTCTAAAAACCAAACTATAACATCCAGGTAACTTAAATCTAAGAGGTGAAACTGAGTGGAGGCAGAAATCTGAGCCATTAAAAACAACATTTCAAACATTTCTTAAGTTCTGAGTCGAGTTTGAACATTTCTGCTAAAACTTCAGCACAAACATTCAAATAAAGTCTGAAACCAAACAAAGCTCTGGTATTAACATCAGTACTGATGTGTGTTTACAGTCGACTTTGGTTTGGTCGGTCTGATGAAGCTGTGAGTTCTCGGCAGGTGAACCAGGTGTGTTTTGTCATAAAGAGTAACTCACAAAGGTGACAGCAGGTGGGAGGGAGGGTGGATGGAGTTCCGATCGATAGTCGGCCCGGCTGCAAGAGAGAAAGTCACCTTCGTCATCATTGAAAACAAGACCCATGTAAAGACCAACATCATCAGCGTAGAGTTGTCGTCACCGCCATGAAATATAAGACACTGAAAGTCTGTGTCAAGCTATTGGACAAATGAAAATGACGTTGATCAGAGACTCCGGTTGTCCTCTATATGATCCCAGGTCTTTTACAGGTGTGAGTTCACTCATTAGAAACTAGTTGGCCAAAGTCAGGAGCCGTGAATTCAAACATTAGACGAACAAACTTTGACAAACTTCTCTCGACCTTTTCAGGTGTTGCAGACTTACATGGATGGATGACTCTGAATTCAGTGGATCTGTTTGAAAGAGAGAAAACAGATGTTATTTCATTTGAGTCATTGTTTAATATTAATCAGTAAGATTTTACCTGAGTTAAGTTCTGTAAAAATATTATCTTTCCCTCATGCAGACAGAAAAACTTACTCCTCTGATGCGTTCGCTTGCCTGATGTAAACTGGTGAGGAGAGACAGAAAAAGAAGAAATGAGTTTAATCAGATTCAGATCATTCAGATGTAACGACATCGTGTGTGAGCAGAAACTGAAATCTGAGCCTCAGCGTTGACCATCAGGTGCGAAACGTCGCTCTGAGGCTGCTTTAAAACCACAGGATGTAATTTCAGGTCAGGTCAACGTGAGCGAGCGCGGCAGCTGTTAACCAGGCGTTTCTCACCTAACGGGCCTTTGTTCCTGCAGTGCAGACACACGAACGCCAGCAGGACCATGGACACGAAGACGGCGATGAGCATGAACACGGCGAGCAAGGTGACGGCCATGTTTCACCTGAGGACGGGAGGAGACAGCGTCAGAGGCTTTATTCAGGTCTTCAAATGAACATGGATGAAAATGAAACGTTCATCGTCCCCTCAGGAGGAACTTCTTGTTCTCACTCAGGTTTTTTTAATGTGCAAACTGAAACCAACTGTTTTTTATTCTTACGTTATATTTTAAGATGATGTAACATTTGTCCTCAAAGTCTTTTGACTAATTCTGCCACATTAAACTTAGAGAGTTTATTAACATCCCAGTTCAATAAACCCATAAACATATGAGTGAATTTAAGAGACTCAGAAGGGGAAATAAAGGGAAATGGAAGAGTTTAAATAATTATTTTATACTTTTCTACAAATCCCATAAAAAGACCAAAACCAATGACACATTCATCTGTCGAATAAATACTTTCTGACTTCCTGTCTGTGGCTCTCAATGAAAAAATACCTCACAAAAGGTTTTACTTTTCTAAATGTAAATATATGGTTATATAATTTGAATTTTTGAGCAGTGAGTTTCACGTTTGAGAGGCTGAAAGCACGACATGTTTCAGCCATTTTATTATATAAAATGACTTAAAGTTATTAAAACAGTCACTGATTCATTTTTGGGAAATTGACTGATTAACTAATTGATGAATTGACGAGTTGTACGAGCTCATATTTTACATCCTGTTGATTAGTTTCATATTTTACAATGATTCATATTTTGTTAGTAAAATCTTGGTTTTTGTAATTTTGTAAAGTAACTTGTGACTAAAGTTGCCAGATGAAGATACAGATACAATATTTACTCCTCAAGTGCAGTGGAGTAAAAGTAGAAGGTGTAATGAATTGGAATTAGAAGTACAAGTACCTCTGATGTGTACTTGTACGTGTGTAAGTGTAGAACGTCTGTACTCGTGTCTCCGGTGGTTTTCACCTCCACAGAAGTCACAGCACTAAAAATAATGTTCTTACTCAGTTTGAAGCAAAAGGCACGAATCTCATTTATGTTTGAACTCAGTTGTGTTCGAATCTGACAACGTGTGAACGTCTTCAGTTTTAAAATGAAGCTGCTCCATTTCCTTCAATAACTGGTGGTTTTGACTTTCCTGAAGCATCAGATCAAGAACATGATGATAATCTGATCTCAGAGCTGCGTCACACAGGAAGGAAAAGCAGCTCACATGTGCTTCGAGCGACGGGTTCGGCTCAGTTTCTTTCCTCTGCCAAACTCAATCTGCACCGAACGGTGGCCGACCGAGCCGAAAGGCTGGAAACACACAGGTTCTGAGAAAGTCCCTGCTCCCCCTCACGAGGTGGGAACATGGAAACCTGCAGAGGAACCTGACAGACACAGACCGTTCACCTCAAATATTTCTACTCCAAAGCCTCGTCGTCTCGTCGCAGGAGGCCTCTCACGACGTGGCTCCGTCTTCAAACTCATGTTGAGTTTGGTTTTTTGTCTTTCACACAAAACCCCTGAAAGGTTTTATTAAAGGCAGCCGGCCAATAGAAACGAGTGTAAGAAGGTTAAAGGTGTGTAAAGGAAGTGTGACAGGAAGAGACAGATAACAAAGTTTGACAGTTGAAAGTTGATGAGAAACACGAGAAATCGTGTTCAGTGAGATAATAACTGTGATTAAATGTTTCCAGACAGACGGAGAAATTCTGTTTGTCTAAACTTTTCATTTCAGTGTTTGATCATGTTTCCTTTACAAAAAACTGCTGTGACACAGTTTAAAATAACAAAATGTCCCTTTAAAGTGAGGAAATACATGAAAGTACCATCATGTCGGAAGAAGTAACAGTCCAACATTCAAAATCCAAAGTACAAGTACAGAAGTTTTATCAGTAAAAGTATCAAAGTGAAAGTACTGAGCAGAAAACGATGGTTGTGAATCTTATTACTGTTAAAACTGACGCATCAACGCGTCAGTAACATGAACCGTGTTCATGTTTTAACCTTTATAAAGCGTCCAGTAGTTGATCTATAATAATGTTTCATGTAAGACATTTTGTATTTAAAACTTTCTGTTTCAAAGTGACAAGTAACTACAGCTGTTATATAGATACTCAAGTACAAGTACAAGTACCTATTCAGAAGTACAGAACTTGAGTTAGTTACTTTCCGACATCTATGATAAAGACTGACTGAACATTTGATGCAAACTAGATAGAAGCACATCGATCGATCCCTCTATCGTTCTGCTTCCTGAAGTTTCAGCCTATTTTTTGTTCATCTGAAGGCAAAACTGCAGGAAGTCACAAACACACAAAACACAACTGTTCTGCGTTTTATACGGAGGAAACGAACAAGATACGTGTTAATTAGTCATCTTTATCGGAGCAAAAGATCATTATTTGTTCTGCCTTTCTGACAGTCGAGAGATGACAGGAAACGATGAGCGAGAGACGAGGAATAACCTGCAGAAACATGTCGTCCCCCCCGAGGCCACCAGGGGGCCTACGACCCGACGCCCCGACATCTGGGCCGAAAGAAAACGGCGTTCTGCCGACGGTCGGAAACAGCGGCGGCCGTCACGTCAGGTTCAAATGAAGGAAAGACAATTACATGAGATGTTTTAAGAAGAGCAGAGAAAAATCCTACAAAAGAATGTAAACGATGAGTCTGGTCTTTTTCTGTCCTGCTTCAGATTTGGTGTTTCAGATCTGGTTGCATCAGAGAGCGGATTTATTCACAGACACAGAAATGACTTCCACCTTCCATCGATCTGAAAAATCACTTTGCTCTTTGTAATGTTGAAGTTGTTTGGTGCGATTCCTCTTTTTTTTTTGCCTGACAGAGAAAATTAAATTGAATTAAGAGTGAGTGATGAGTGTTTGACCTACAGCAGCCAAGATTTGGCTCCTTCACTAGGCCTCAATGTGAAAACAGGTCGACCTCCAGGTGCATGCTGGGAACAAACTGACGTTCCTCCATCACAGAGGCCATGAAATCAACAGCTGAGGATCTGAAATGGTGGAAAACTCACCGACAGCTGAGGACAGACGGGACGGATGGTTGTGTGGTGACGAGGACGACGGAGGTTGGGTGAAGTTTCGGGGCCTGCGGCCGGTCTCGTGTCCCCCCACAGGATCTGGTGCTGCTGGTCTCGTGTCCCCCCACAGGATCTGGTCCACATGAGGCGACTACTGTAACCGAACATCCGCCATGTCTGAAGACTTCTTCTTCTCTCTCTGTCGGCCTCGTCCTTCCTCCCTGATCTGATCTTCTGATCTGCACCTTCAGCAACCTCCTCGGCTCTTTCCTTCCTCCCTCTGTGTCACTGAGTCTCTGTCATCGCTGCACCCAATCACCTTCGAGTCGAGATGCTGGGTTTGTTTCACCTCCCGCCACAGATCCTCTGATCTTATGTCGTCGTCCTCAACGTTGCCTATGAGAAAGGTGACGCTCGACCACCAACTCAGGTCACGTTTGTCCAAAGAGATGCAGCACCGGCCTCTGGAAGTTCAAGAAAACACACACAAACAAAAAAGGAAGAAAAAGAAAGAAATCACCTGATCAACGACCAAACCAGAAGATGCCAGTTAGAAACAAACTGCTGCGAAGGTTGACTCACCAACCAGGTGACTCATCGACCAACCAGCCAGAGCAAAAGTCTCTCTGCTGGTGAACGACTGTGTGGGTTGATGGAGCCGTCGTCAAACTGCAACATGCAACTGGTGGTGGAAATTGTAAAAGAGGCCTGAAGCTCAGAAAAGCCAAACGTCAGAAAAAAAAAGTTTCACACAAACACCTCGAACCAATCAGGAGATGCGAGTGAGACACCTCAGAGTGTCGCCGGGTGTTAAAAAGCTGCAGCGCTGTGTGAACGCTGCTGCAACCGTCTCGACATCCTCCCACCTACAAACAGGAAACCACACAGAGGGAAGGAAGCCGAGTCCTCCTCTCCTCTTCGCTCCTCTCCCGTCCTCGCTCGGCCTCTTTTCTCCTCCCGCTGAGAAGAAGCAAAGACAGCAGAGGAAGGAGAGAAGAGAAACCCCCATGAGTGGGGGACACCTGCTGAAGGCTGGAAACACACGGAGGCAGTTTCTGCTCAGCTGCTTTTCTGTCACAGTTTGCAGGTGAAGATGATTCTGAGCAGATTTTGGTCAGTTTCACAAATAAAAAGTTTGCTCATGGTCCCAAGAACCGACCAACAACAATCGACGTTTGTAGTAAATCAAAGTTTTGATTGAAAGTGTCACAAAGATGAGATTTGTTTTATCTGGATTTTCTGGTTTTACAAGACAAAAGACTTGAAGGACGAGGACTGACTGGTTGTTTTGGTAAATGTGCGTCTGGTTAACCGTCCACCGACGTTACAGAGCAGCACGAAGCAGAGCTTTACTCTGAAAACCACCCGGTGACGGAGACCGAGTCTGTGTTCAGGGCTGGAAACAACCAAAGTCAAGCTGCCATTAGTTTTGTTTGCAGTTTGTCTGATGTTCAGTGTTGGACTCCGGGGGTCCGGGGGTCTGGTTTGGGGACCTCAGAACTGTTTCTCTGCTCTTTGCAGATGATGTCGTTCTGTTGGCTTCACCAGGTCGTGACACGGATGGATGAGAGTCAGCAGCTCCAAGTCGGAGGTTCTCGCTCAGAAGACGGTGGATTGTTCCCTCCAGGTTCCGAGTGAGTCGCTTCCTCAAGTGAAGGTTTCAAGTTTCTCTGTCTCGGGTCTTGTTGAGATCAACAGGCCGATTAACGTCAGCAGCACTAAAACAATTCAGTTTTCTTTTTGTTTCCAACGTCCTGTTATTTCATCCTGATTGACAGATTATAAATAGAACAGTTTCTTGTTGAGTTTTTGAAGATTTAACAGGAATAAAATCAACTTTCATGTTGTCGTCATCAAGTGCAAACACACAAACACGTGACAAGTTCATTCTCCTTTAATAGTTCAAAAAAACATTTGCTAAAATAATTTGAGGTTAACAAACAACTTTGATTATTAACATTCATTTAAAAGCTTGTTTCTTTTGAAATAACCAGCGTTGACACATGATCGTCGGCAGCCTGTGTCAGCGGTCGGTGACTTGGTGAAGCGCTGAAACCAGACGGAGCTCCTGACACAAAGAAAACCAGAAACTGACCAGCGAGAAAATAAAATGTTCCAGTTCTTTAACTGACTCTTCTTCAAACATTTTAGAGCAAAGAAAGTGGATTAAAACCAACAGTAATGCTTTTAAAAGACAAACAGACGAATAAAAAATGTACAGAGGGAAGAAGTTTCTTCCTTTTCTCTGACATCTTTTCATTTTTTTCCATTTTCAGGTTCTTTCTGTCACTTAATAAACTGCAGGAAGGTTAATGTCGTTAAAACTAGTTCAAACTTATACAAAAACATGGTTATGAAAACTGGTTAATAAAGTTTGTCCTTTATATAAAACCACAGTCTGTTTTTGGTTCTGGTTCTACTGAGGATGTGGATCATACTGTCTTCATGTTCTCGGATCCTGGATCAGTGTTCATCAGGTTTGAAACGGTCATTTCGCTCCTGAGTGTCGAATAAACGGTAAAAACAAACGGACAGAGCGGCTTCTGTTGCTTCTCCTCAGAGTCTCTCATCGTCGGGTTCGCTCTGAAAACATCTGCAACGAGCCGCGTGTTGAGCTCACATCAAAAATAACATCTGGACAAAAAAATGCAAAAAGGTCCCTCAAGATGACGGCAAGTTCCCGGACATGATAAAAGTATAAAAAGTTAAACTTCTCCGCGAGGCAGACGGTCCGATTAGTGTTCACAGTCAAAAAAAATAAATTAAATAACCACAGGTGTTTACTGGACCAGGTTTCTGTCGTCAGATCAGAACGCTGGACACCGGGACTCTGGTGGAGCGGCCGCTCTTCGGAACAACGATGGGCTCGTCCTCTGTGAACAGACAGAAACGAGAAGAACGTTTATTTACTCTGCTTCTCTCAGAGGCTTCGAATGGAGGAGCGAGACAGACCGAACGCTGCGCTCCTGCTCAGCTACAGCGGCCTGCTCACGTCAGGTCCAGCTGGTCTCACCTGTAGAGACGTAGTTCTCGGCACGATTGCGGTCTCTCTCGATGTGGAGGGCGGTGGCGAGGAAGAAACCTCCGCCCACCACGGCCACGAAGGAGCAGAGCAGCAGGGAGAGCTGCAGAGAGCGAAACTGCCACAGGAACGAGTCCCTCTTCCTCAGAGAGTCCGAAACCTGAGACACACGGGAGGAGGACAGAGACCAGGGTTAACTCCGGAGACCAGGTCTGACTCTGGAGACCAGGTCTGACTCCAGAGACCAGGTCTGACTCCAGAGACCAGGTCTGACTCCAGAGACCAGTACTCTTTTCATGCCACTTTCTATTTTTACTCAGAGGAAAATATTGCAGGTAATGGATCTGAATTCTTCAGGAGTCGGATGTGTGTGTGTGTGTGTGTGTGTGTGTGTGTGTGTGTACACAGTGACATACCACTCCTATCAGGTACGGACTTCCTGCGTCTCCCAGCAGATGTGAGATGACGATCTGCAGAGCCTCGGCTGTGGAGCGACGAGTGGGAACGACCACGTACTGAGAAACGAAGAGAACCAGGTCGTCAGAGTGAGACGAAAGCAAACCTCGGACTTTACATGACAGGAGCTCGAGAGGAAAGCTTGAAAGTGGATTCTAATGAACTATTAATAACATGAATCTCTTTCTAAAATTCCATGTTTATTCTACTGACACGACGTCAGACTACTTTATAAAAAACTAAATGTTCCTGGAAGGTCAAACATAATCATGTCGTGAGTTCAAGGGATTCTGGCTTCTCACCAGCAGGATATCAGCCACGATGGCCCAGTTCATGGACAGGAACGTCTCTCCGAGGAAAATGAAGACCTGAAGGGCGACAGACAGAAAACACATCACACTTAAAGCTCAATGCTGTTTAAAGACACAGATATTTTTGATGAGAGACGAGGACTGAGGCTCAGAGACGAGGACTGAGGCTCAGAGACGAGGACTGAGGCTCAGAGACGAGGACTGAGGCTCAGAGACGAGGACTGAGGCTCAGAGATCAGAGACGAGGACTCACGTATGTGGCGATGGTGCTGGCCTCAGCGAAGACGATGGCCAGGTAGAGGAACGGTGCTGAGAGGAGCAGACCGGCAGCGCAGACCAGCGGGTCAGCTCTGGCCGTCCTCTTCCTCAGCTGCCGACTGACCTGCACGCCGGAGGCCACGCCCAGCACGCCTGTGATACAGGTGATGGCCCCGAAAATCAGACTGTCAGGAGACAAACGGTGTCAGGATGCTGCTCTTTCTTTCAAACAACCATAAACATCAGATCATCTCCACCAGGGCTGATGGGTATGTTCTGTTCCAGGAGGCTCCGCTTCACCCGCAGCTGTTACCTGGAGCAGATATGTCATGTTTGCTACCTGTCAGAGGAGGCGCAGTTTCCCGCCACACAGGGAGGCCTCTCCTCGGTGAAGACGGCCGCTCTGAAGAGGAAGGTCGGAGCCCAAAGAGCCAGAGAGCCGGTGACAAACGCCACCGCGGTGAAGCCGAAGGTCGACAGCACGAAGCTGTAGCTGCAGAGCAAACAGAGAAACGTCATTAACCAGCCGAAGTCTGTGAAGAGCAGATCTGATGTGACAGGACATCCCACCATTTCTAACAGGAGTAACACAAGACTTGATGTTCGTTAAAGGAGTTCACACATTTGCTCTTCATTATTTGACATTTATCTGTCAAGTAAATGACTTTCTGTCAAACATGACTTTCTGTAACCTAAATGTTCCACAATGACTCAGACATGACAGGAAGATCACTGAAATCAATGCTACAATATTTGAACTGTTTCTCTAAAGAAATTTGCAAAGAACCACAAACTGCAACATCGACAGCAGCATCACATTTTACTAATGACGTGTCTTCTGATTCCCACAGGTCTCTGTTCATGCACAGGTCGCAGGTTTTGTTGTGATGCGTGAGTGTGTTGTGAATTTGGTGAAGCTTCCACACCACAAACTCACAACGATCGGACGGGTTTCACAACTCAAACTGAACATTAGAACCTTCATGAAGGACGGTTCATTACAGGACTGTTGTTTTCAACTGGTTTTAACTTGGTGCTGTTGTTTGCATCATAAAACTGAGAGAAGGTGTCGATTTATGTGAAAGGTTTTGTTCCAAAAATCCTTAATTATAAATCCCTTTAATTCTCAACATGTCTCCTATAAAAACCACTGCTGTGATGTTTTTATGCTCAGATCAACCTGTTGATGTTTACTTTTTACTGTTCTCAGAGAAAAACCCGTCCTCCCGTCCTGGAATAACAGCTGACAATAGAGAACCCACTTAAAGTGATGCAAACTCACCAATTTAGGAAAAAACGTGTGGTGAACACGAGGCAGTTGAATGGTTTTAGAAGCGAGTGATGTTGAACCTACTTCTTGCTCAGAGCCAGCAGGTCTGTCAGCCAGCTGGTCCGGTGCAGGTGCTGCTCCGGTCGAGCTTCGATGGCTCCTCTTTTAGGCTCCTGGACCACGAAGAGCAGCAGCAGCACCGCGATCAGTCCCAACCCCGGAGTCACCTGAGGAGAGGCCACATTATGATCACACAGTCCAACTCGTTCCACGCAGATCTGGGTCGGCTCTGAGAGTTAAAGTGTCAGACGTACCCGCAGAGCCCAGTGCCAGTCCTGCGCCACATTACTGACTTGAGAGCCCACGATGTATCCGAGACCGCTGACGGGAGGAAAAGACAAGAAGGTCAGACGGACACGTCCCGTTCGACATTTATAAATGAAAACATTCACACGCTCACTTCAGGCTCCACAGAGGCAGATAAACCTCAATCCGAGCCAGCGATGACCAGCATTATGGAACCCACCTGCCGACAGGAATGGCAAAGTAAAAGAAGGAGAGCATGTTTGTCCTCTTTCCCTTCACGTAGAGGTCAGCGATGATGGTGGGAGCGATGGTGGAGTAACTGGCCTCTCCGACTCCGACCAGGCCGCGAGTCAACAGCAGGGCCCAGAAATGCTGCGAGACGATACGGGAGGGAGGAGGATTTATATCTGAGCATTTCAACGATCACATGTAAACTTTCTAACGTCGTTGTTCAACTGCCGGAGCCAGTTGTCGCGTAGAAACTGTTCTCATGTCACTGTGGTTCAGTGTTCGTGTCATTATGCAGGAGGAAGTGGTGTCTGAACAAGAGAAGGAGCATGTGACTCACTTCTTTGGGGGTGTAGGAGCTGGCAAGAGTCACCAAAGACCAGAATGTGATACCAAAGCTCATGATGAACTTCCTGTTGTACCTGTCGCCCAGGTATCCAAAGACCGGAGCCAGAAACATGTAACTGCAGATAAAAACTGGAAGGAGACAGAAAGGAAACGCTCTCACAACCTCGTCCTGTTCTTCATCATCCACATTACAATGTTGATGATTTGAAACAGGTCTGGAGGATCAAGACGTCCTCAAGATCATTTCATCCAGGATTCACAGATCAATCATCAAACAGGATTATTTTATCCTGAAAGTCTGGATTATGAAGAACAGGATCCTGATCTCACCTGGATTTACATCAAATCAAACAGCAACATTCATCTGGACAGAACCAGTATGATCCAACAACAGCCGTCTCCGACACACGGCAGCAGATATTTACAGTGAACTGTGCTGTCACATATTACAGAGGTGGGAAAAAACCCACATACATTTCAAAATCATCAGTTCTCTGGAATCCACACATTAACCACAGAACTCAGCTGTGGGAGCGTCTGAGAATCATTCAGACCTTCTTTAGTTTATAAAAACGTCTTCTTACCTGTTTGGAGCAAGCCAGACTTCCCATCATCAATCCCAAAATAGTGCTCTATGTCTGGGAGAACACCTGGTGGAGTCAACACAGTCCATTCATTTCACTCCTCAGTCAAACAGGCACAAACATTTAAACACATCAGAAACTATTTTAATGACTCATGTATTGTATAATATTTCAATCTTTCCCTGATGTTGCCTGTCTTGAATGCACGTTTGCTCTGGTGGGAGGTGCTGGTGCAGGTGTCGTACCTGCCACAGTGAACCTGTCCATGTAGTTGAGCAGGTTGATGTAGCAGAGGATGAAGACGGTCAGCAGCGCTCGGACTCTCGACACGCCGCTGGCCGACTCCTCCTGCGGCCCCGGAGCCGCCGAGCCGCCCTGCTCCTCCGGACCCTCGGCCTCGCTGTCATCGGAGAAGAACGGCGTCGAGTCCGACGTGGGCTCGCCCAGAGGCATGGCCGCCGCTGAGGAGGGGATCGACAAAGAGCGTCATAATTCTGACAGAGCGTCTCTTTAAATGTCCTTAAAGCAACAACTGAAACTTATCACGTCTTTTTCATTCGTTTCCCTGTTTGTTCTTTTTAAATTTACTGTGCTGAAGTGCTCAGAGGAAACACTCTGACAGCTTTAGTTACTAGTTACTTTTCAGATCAGAACTTTTCATGCCGTTCCCGTCCAGTGAAAGCCACGTATCTCCAGATTTGTAGATTGAATAAATAAAACAACAATATTGTGTGTGAAGACAGTTTGACCTGACTCACACACAGAAGTTAGAGTAAACAATGGCAGCAGCAGGAAAAACCTGTCCGTCACCGTCTGATCACGTGCGACTGTTGGACGACGCTCGACACTCATGAGATCGTGTCAACAGAAACTGGTTTGGATGTTTTACTGTCTCTGAACATTGAATCAAAGCAGATCTGATGTTGCTTTTTAGACACTGATGAACAGAGACATTCCATCATCCATGAGACAGAGATGTGTCTCCGTCTGAGACAACCTGGACACAGTTTACCTCCACAAACAAGTTCACAGTCTGCGGGAGAAAAAGTGAAGACTTTGACGAGTGTTGCTGCCGAGGAGCTTCAGAGAGTAAAGAGCTGAAGATCCTGAGCTCGAGAAGAGGAAGAGGCAGCGAAAGGAGAAGCAGCGAAGGACATGACAGAGTGAAACTAGTGACCATGTGATCACTCTGACATGTGCCTCAGAGCAGGTAGCTTTTCGTTGACATCAGGACAAAGAAGTTTCACTTTTGCTGTGAACGAGTTTTTCTAAAGCTTCTCAGAGTTTTGTCTTAAAGTTTAATGTCTCAAAAGGAAACTTTTCTCCAAACAACAGGATCTTTAGTGGGTTCATAAATGGATCATCTGTCTCATGGTTCTCTACACTGAACTCACAGAAACATAAAAGTTCTCCTGGTGGAGACATTTGCATAGATACAAATTCACCACTCAGAAAAACAACACAGTTCCTCTGAAGCCGGGAAACTTCCTCTGGGAAAGTCGCCGACTTTATCAGCTGTTAATGATTGACTTCTGACCGACTCTGCACATCAATATCTGAGGGAACATTACTCAGTCTCTGTGAACTCCGTCTGGAACGTTTAGGGAACAAACTGATCGTCTGGTGGATAAAACATGATGACAGAGGGAAACGTGTCCATAGAAAATGTGCACTCAAACACATTCACTTTAAAATGATATAAAAAAGAGTAAAGCAGCAAATTATCATATTAGAAGCTGCAAACAGAGAATGTTTGACATCTTGATCGAAGAATTGTTTCTCCGTTTGATGTTTGGGTTGTTTTTAAAGTTTGTACTTATATATAATAATGATATAATTGTCATTTCTGTTACTTTGATTGTTGCCACAGAACCAGAATGATTAGTTGAATAATCCATTATTTGACTAAAGAATTGATTAGTAGACGAAATTCAGCAATAATTTTGATCATTGGTTATTTGTTTGATTCAATTTTAAAGCAAAAATACAAGAAATTCTGTGGTTCCAGTTTCTTAAATGTAAAGACTTGTTGGCTTTCTTAGTTTTCTATCACAGTAAACTGAAAATCTGTGAGTGTTGGACAAAACTAGACATGTGACGACAGCGTTGACTCTGGGAAACTGCCCCAGACGTCTGAGAGAGCAGAGAATCAATCGATTGCTCCTGAAGGTAAAAACACATCCACGCCGCAGCTCTCGTCTTTGTGCTCAGACAATATGGAGGTTATTATCATATTTACATGAGTATTAAAAAAATCACACGATAAAAAGTTGCCGTAAACGTCAAAAACAGATTCCATGATATCTGATATTTGGCTGAATAACAGAAAGACAGAGGTGAAGCTGAATGTTCAGATTCGCTGACTCAAACTTTGTCCCATGTGCAAACACACGTCTTTCATCAGAGCTCTCAGACCTGATGTCAGTCACAGACGTCCATTCAGAACTCCATTCAGAATTCTGTCAGTTTTACCTTCTGCTCTGTAACAAAGGCAAAGTCCCTGTTTGATGGTTGAGAAGTGATTTAAAGGATCTGGTGATGAATTCAGCAGATACATTGGCTGAGTCAAAAAAAAACACCAGCAGGGAGAGAAAAGTTCTCCAAACTCAGTTCAGACTTCCTGTAGGTTTTTTAAAATTACCTTTTTACAACCAAACTTTAAAACGCACCTGCTGGGATATGACACAAGAAACGACAGACTCCACCAGACTCCATTCAGAATCCTGTCAGTTTTATGATCCCAACAAACCACAGACGAATTTAAAACGACGGCGACATTTAAAGGTCTTTTGGTTTGATGATAGAAATCAAACTTCTACAAATCATCTACAGGGAATTTTATCCAACATGACAGATAAATCACTGACAGAATAAAAGGAAGTAACGTCGGATTGAGCTGAAAGTCATAAAATGAAGAATATTGCAGCGACATTAGTTGGACTTGTTATAATCAGACATTATTATTGCAGTGAACTAACTCGACATGAATCGTCCAGATAAAAGTTCTTTGAGGTGAATGAAGACGTTTAATGTTACACAAAATAAAAGCATCGTTAAATTCGTAGTATTTTGAATGGAGTTCGGCGGGATGTTTTCGAGCAGAGCAGGTTGTAACAGAGTTTAGTAAACCTTTACTTGAGTTTTATGAGTCTCCATGAGGAGACATGAATGTTTTCTGTCGTGAATCAGCGCAGCTCGGTGCCGTTAGCTCAGTTAGCTGTTAGCAGCCGGTTGTTTACCTCCTGGACGATGAGTCAGGTCGCTTCTTTCTTCTTCTGCTCCGAAGCTTCTCTTCGCCTCGCTCACTTTTTCAATGCTGCTCGAAACCCATGTTGATGCTTCACCGTTAAAATCCTGCTCCTGAAAACCGTCTGCCGGGACTCATTGATTAAAACTAAATGTTTACTTCAGAGAACTTCACTGATAACGATCCTGCAGCGCCGCCATGTTGGAGCCGAACAAACTTCCGCTCCGCTGCTCACATGACCTTCATCAGAAAGTCACGTGACGACATCGCTCGAGCAGGCGCGTCTGATTATCACCGAAGTATCGATTATTACTCGAGTAGTGCACAACAGCTACTACAGGTACTTCAGTATTTAAATGTTAGAGTACTTTATAAATATTGGGCTGTTTACTGCACAGTCACGTGACAGGAAGAGTCATGAAGTTCTTCAAACATGTTCCAGCATCAGTAACAATAACACGTAGAACTGCGACAATTATTCAGCTGATTGGACAGAAAATTAATTGGCAACTGTTTTTTTTAGTCTTTTCTGAGATTTGCTGCTTTTCTTGGTTTTGTCTGATAATAAACTGAAGATCTTTGGATTGTTGGACAAAATAAGAAATTTATTACACTTTTAAAGTTTAGGAAAGTGTCACACACATTATTCACTATCAAACTTTCCATAGACCAGATAATTATCACAGCATTAAAATCAGTATGTGATTAAAATTAAAATCCCACGATGGCCACACACACACACACACAGATATATATATATATGACTCTGGAGCTGTGTTGCATAAGCAGTACTTTTACCTCCGACACTTTGGTACCTTTTGTGTTTATGTTTCTTCGGGCAGTTATTTCGGTTTTGTAAGAACAGGTTTTGTATCAGTGGCAGATGAAGCAGATCAACGGATGCAACATGAGCTGAGACGTCTGTTTGGTTAAATAAACCACATGTCCATGTGTTTTCACATTGTGGCACTTGGTTCTTTTGCTGAGGTAAAGGATCTGATCACTTCTTCCTCCACTGATAGACTTAATATTTCCACAGAGTTTTCTTACAGTAACTTTGATTCCTTTTATTATTTTCAATAACAATAAAAAAAGACATAATAGAAGCTATTGTACAGTCACAGACACATTAAAATAACTTTACAGTTGATTGAATGGTTTTTGTATAGAACTCTTTCATTTTGAAGAGTGTCTAAAAATAGAATCTTATTTTCACCTGAACTGTTGTATCTTTGTATTTTCAGCATTTACAAATAAAGTAACTGAACCAGTGGTTTACATTTTTTACATATACTAATAGATGTTTAATGAAATGTAAACGAAATGAAATGAAACCTAAAGGCTTAAATCCAAACTTCGATGATGTCTCCGTCCTCCATGTCGAGCTCAGCCGGCGTCTGGCTGTGTGACACTTTGGAGCCGTCGAAGTGGAAGCGAACGGCTCTCTGGGCACCGGAAGACATCTTGGACAGATACTGGGAGAAGACGGAGCCCAGCGGTGCGTCCTGAAACACACACAGATTATTACATCACCACTGTGTGTCCTGCTGCTAAAACACACACAGAGCTGATGATGGAGAGAAGAAGAGGAGATACGAACTCTGTGCAGAGAGAACTCCTGTGACGAGTCTCGGTCTTTGCTCTGCAGCCTCACAGTGATGCTGCTGCCGCCAGCTTCACTTTTATCTTCTGCTGCCATAACGACGCACTCTGCACGAGAAGGAGATCAAAAAGATGGATTTGAATTTTCTGCAGTCTGACGTCACTTTAATTATTCAACTCTGATGATTTGATCTTTAAACAACTAAATTTGGTCCTGAAATGTCTCAACAACAGATTGTGATGAAATGTGGTTCAGACATTCATGCTCCCCTCAGGATGAACAACTGCTTTATGAAAGAAAAAAAAAACATTTAAGGTGTGGATGAACCAACGGAGCGAGGCTGGAAAACCTGAACCAAACTAAAGCGAATTCTGTTTCATTCTGTGACGTTGTGGCTCCGTCCTGCACCACCACCTCTGTGCTGCAGCTGAGTGACGATGTTAAAGATAATCGTTCGGCGCCCTCTGATGGTCCAATGAAAGAACTTCATGTGTGCACAAAATCATCACACACATCAGGTAAATTTGAAAAATTGATTTGCCAAGAAAAAAAACTATTTATTTATTATTCTATCAAACAGATCCAAATATAACTGAGGAGTTCATGAAAGCTAACGATTCAATTTTATTTACAAAGTATTTTGTAACAGTTTTGTTTTTTAGAAATTTTAGCATCATGATAAGAGCAATTTGCCAACAAGAGAAGAATGAACTTGTTTGTCATGTGACTCACCTATAATGTCTGCGATGCCGAGGCCGAGCTCACCGACGGTCGAGTCTGTTGGAAGCTCCACCTCTTCCCTCAACAACAGCAGGCGAGGAGGAGGAACGTTCAGGATGACGGACAGCTGGGTCACAACATCACTGAGAGGCGTCGACTAAAAACACGAGATCATGTGTTAGACAGACAAAAAGGTGACGTCAGTCTGTTCTACTGCATCCAGTGGTGGAAGGTAACTAGGTACATTTACTCAAGTACAAATCTGAGGTACTTGTACTTTACTTGAGTCTTTCTACTTCTCCACATCTCAGGGAAATACTGTAGTTTTTACTTCACTACGTTTATCTGACAGCTTTATTTACTTCAAAATGAGCTTCAACAGGAAAAAAATCCTGTGACAACAGAAGATGGAACAGAAGAACAGACAGACACAGTTTGATGCTCTGGACACTTTGAGGACATTTGACTGATGAAACTTACAGACTGTTACTGAAGGAACACTAATGCAGGACTTTGACCTGTAACAGAGTATTTACATCACATTGTGGTATTAGTGGTTTTCCTGCAGTAAAGGATCTGAATACTTTCTCCACCACTGTTGCCTGTATTTTTGAGTTTTTAACGAGTGTTTCAGAACGACGTACCGACAGCACCGGGATCTTGTGGACGTCTGTTCGGCAGCGGATCTTGAGGGGGATCTCATGGACCAACGAGCTGTACGGAGAATCCTGAACGCCAGAGTTAGGGTTCATGGAGATGACATCATCATCATCATCAGGGTTCATGATGATGACATCATCATCATCTGGAGACGGGAGACCTCGGTGGCGTCTGGGCCTCCCCTCCTGAGGTTCAGGACACAGGAAGGAGTTCACCGCTCGCAGCTTTCTGTCAATCTCACTGAGGGAAACAAACACACACACAGTGTCAACTTTCTATATCTAAATCCACTTCCACTGCTGCCACTGCTTACACACCAACTGACACTTCCACTGCTTACACACCAACTGACACTTCCACTGCTGCCACTGCTTACACACCAACTGACACTTCCACTGCTTGCTTACACACCAACTGACACTTCCACTGCTTACAGCGCACACACTTAAACTAAGTGTGGCTCTTGAGTGATATGAGCTTTATACTTACTTATTTGATACAAACAACTGAGCGAAGAACCCAGACTGACCTGATCTTCCGTCTGACCTGTCTGGACTGTTTCTGGACCGGACTCTCTAAAGGTGGAGGAGACGGGCAGCGGATGGTTTCTCTGAAATATAGGAAGAAATAAGAAAAGAGAGAACAGAGCAAACATGTCTTTCAAATCTTTGATTAGTTATTATAACCCTTGTGAGCGGAGGAGGATGTGAATGAAATATAACCTGGAGCAGAACTGGGCTGAATTCAGCTGTTCTGAAGGAGACATCCCAGTGCAGATTCACGGATTTACAACCCACTTTTTAAACGATGCTCATGTCAGATTCAAGGACAATTTGTTGAGGGATGAACCAGTTCTCTCACCTCAACCTTCACTACTTACGGTTCTGTTTTCTTCTTCGTGTGTTCTGGTTCTGCTTCGTCCTCCTCAGAGTCACTGAGGCTGACGACGGGTGCCGATGTTCCTCGAGATGAAAACTGTGACCACAAACTCTCATCTGCACCGTCGTCTGTTCAGAGACACAAACAATCAACTCACTGAAAAAAAATCACTGCTGAGTTTTTTACCCAAACATCGTTAAACCGCCTCAGGTTTTACCTGTGGTTTCCTTTTTAGTGAACTTGGCTGCCATTGGCTTCAGCTCCAGACTGCTGCTCACCTGAAAGCAAAACCACTCAGGTGAGTTAGAGTAATGTTTCTGATTCTGCGGCTTCGGATCTTCAGGCAGGAAGTTCAGAGCTGAGGGGTCCTGACTGTTAAACCAGGTCACCTTTAGTCCTGAACCAGGACCAGCAGAACCCTGCCTGAGGATCTGACACTTCAGTTCAGTGATGCACTGGAGACCAGTGAACCAGTGGACCAGTGAACCAGTGGCTGACACAGGCTGATTCTTCTAGTCTTTGTTAAAAGTTGAGCAGAAGTCTTCCAGACTGTTCTGGCCGTTCACCTTGCTGGAGTACACGGGCACCGGGACGATGGCCGAGGGGTCGAGGATTCTCCTGCGTTTGGGTGGCGGCTTCACAGCCGGCGCGTCGCTGTCAGACACCTGGGAAAGAGACACAGAGACAAAGAGACACGGAGGCTGTGCTGAGCTGCTCTGTCCTGATGTCTCCATCACACACACATCGTTTCAATCAGTGATAAATGTTCTGTGAGGTTTGATCAGGGGGTTGGTGACTGACGTTCAGTTTCCCTTCATCTGAAAATCTGATCACATGTTTATAGCAGAACTGAGCTGGACTGATTCATCAAAATTAATTTGACTCAATTCAACACAAAAAAACAGCATTATTTCCATTTTCAGTGCAGGTTTTTGGCACCAAACATCAGGCCCAAACAGTGCTGAAGTGAAAAGCTCTGGCTTGGCAGCTGAACCTGCCTCCAGCCTGTGGGCCATCACGTGGTCTTTACAGGTGGGACGTCACACACACGTGGTTATAAAGCAGGTTGTCATGCTCAGTTTGTGTTGATGGTGTTAAATATTAGAAGCAGCTCTCAGACATTACTGAACATTATGAGCGTGAAGGCTGGATTCAGTTTCATGACATGGCTGCTTTGGTCTGAGCTACATGAAGCATTAATAAAGGACAAACTGGTGAAACATCACCTTTAGCTCACGTGCTAACGTTTTTAATGGACTTCAGTTCTTGTTGTGTTCACATCAAAAATCGCGCGTTTAAATTGGTATTTTATCACCATGGAATCACTAGAGACTGAAAACGAAACCAAAAGAGTTTGTCTCTGTTTCACCTGCTTCTCAGCTGTTTAACTGACATAAATTCAGACTTTAAATGAGAAGAACTTTGATTCATCAAATGACCAGAGTTAAACTGAGGCCCCTGAACGTTACAGTTTATTCAGTTCTGGTAGTTTAACCTGTTTCTGCGGCTTCAGGCCCAAACTGGTGACTTTTCACTGGTAACGACTTTAATGGCAACAACATCAAACTTCTTATTTTTAACACAACTCATCAAAGAAGTGTTTTTTACAGACTAAAAGCAGCCGATGTGTCAAACACTCACCGATTCAGCCATGTTTGTTTCTTTTCCGCGCTCCGCTGCTGCCTTCACGGACTGTCGGACATCCCGGACCGTAAGTGCAGCTCTGGCTGCGGTCATGGACTTGGTTGGATTCTGATGCGCGTCTGTCCGGGTTGTTACGGTACCGGTGCCGGGAGCGGCCAAAAAGTCGCAGTCGCATTTCAACTGTATTACTCATGTTTTATATCAAATAAAACATTATAATAGTGATATATATTAAATACGGCTTGTTGAAATGTGACGTGTCCTAATTTGAATAAGACAAACTGCAGGGAGTCACATGGACTAATTTATGACACATGGAGTTATTTCACTGTCCAGGTTTGACAGAAGGTTAAAGTCTGCTCAGCTGACATTAAAGAATCATAATGTCACATATGAAACTCCTTCAGTGGTTTGCAGACATGTTCAGAACGAGCTCAGAGATATTTTACTGAAATGAAGGACTTTCCTTCAACTGAACGTTTCATTATGGAAGTGTTTAATTGGTCATCACAGAAATCTCACATTAACCTGAATCCAGTCTCATAAGCCTGTCTGGTCCTCATGTAGAAGTTGTGGTAGAATTGATTCTAATCGTTTTGACAGTATGGACGTGAACAGTTTGTAGTCAGTTTATCTTTCCCCTCCTTTGGTATAACAGAGATTCCTGCCTCTCTCCATGAGGGGGGACTTTTCTTTGCCAGCACCCAGTTTAGTGCTTTGTGTAGTGTTGGGATTAATTGGTCTTGCATTGTTTTGTACCCCTCTGAGGTGAAACCGTCTGGTCGCGGGGACTTTCCCCCCTTTAGCCGCCCAATTGCTGATTGTCGTTCGTCTTCTGTTATTTTGGAGCTCAGTTTTTCATTTTGTTCATTTGTGACCTTCAGTAAATGTATCAAGGAGAGAAAAGCATCAATCTGATGGTTGGGAGTACAGTGCTTTGTAATATTTCTCAAATATTACAAAGCACTGTACTTTTCCCCCGTAATACTGTTGCTTTGTAAAGAGAAGCTTCTTTCATATGTCCTGTGTATTTACTTCATCCATTTCTTTTTTCAACTCCATGATTTTGGATTTAGTGTCATCTTTTAGAGTTCCTGAATGTTCCTTTTGAAGCTTCTTCAATTCGTCCTCTAAATGTTTATGTTTTTGTTGTCGAATTTTCTTTTCATTGGAGGAGATAGATATTATTTTGCCTCTACAATTCCTAATTCATTCATTAGATTGATCATTCGTTAATGTTTTTTGCATCTGATTTTCCAGTTGAAGAATCCATTCGTGGGTTTAAACGAATATTAAAGTCACCGCCACATATCAAGATCCCTTCACTTTTTGTAGTTATTAGTTTGAATATGTGCTTATAAAAGGACCAGTCACCACCAGGAGGAGTGGACACATTAAAGAGACTCGTCATCAAACCCTCTATTTTACCTGTAATTATGACATATCTGCCTTCCTTGTCTTTATATTCAGATACATGTTTGTAATTTACTGCATTGGATATCAAGATCGCCACTCCCCTCCGCCTCCCCGATCCAGGAGAAGAAAAATAAGCATGTCTGAATCCCAATTTGTTCAGTTTAGCATGTTCAGAGTGGTCCAGATGAGACTCCTGCAGGAAAGCTACCTGGATCCTGGCTTTCTTTAATTTTGACAAAATTTTCCCCTGAACATATTTTCATACAAAAATGGAAAGCTTTGTGGTTTCAAAGTAGAATAATGTTCCCAAACAGTCTAACATTCAGTCGTCGGTCACTTCTTCTTGTTCTCTTTGCAGGCGACCACATATCGCTGAGCCACGTTGAGCGGAGGTGAGTAACCGTCAGCATACGACGTGTCCTCGAACAGCACAGAGTAGTCGTCCTGAGGCTGCAAACAAACGCATGCTGAGGTTAATTTGGGTGGTTTGAGAGGCTCCTTCATCCTGAGAAGATTCTAAGGTGGAACTCAAACTGCTTCAGACTGAAAGCCTCAGGTGTGGAGAAATGTCTAATTCCAAACAAAACTTTTCATAAAATTACAGTGATGATAATTTAACTTGGCATCATACATTTGCATCAGAGATCTTGGCTCCGACCTCTGTGTCACATGTTAATAGCGCTGAGTCTCACCCTGTGTGGCGGCGTGTGGATGAGGGCTCGGTAGAAGCAGGTGGTCTGGGGGTAAAGGGCGAGCACGAGCTGGTCCTTACTGAACAGGGCCTCGGGGTCTGTCTCTGGGTTCGCCTTCCACTGAGGCAGAGGGATGATCCTCCGTCTGCTCAGAGTGTGTCTCCTGATAACACACACAAACACACACCTTTCAGAGCTGAAGCCTGCAACTGATTGATGATTCTCCCCGAAAGACTATTTCTTAAGGTCGTCCACGTATTTAAAATGTTTTGTCTGCAGACTGCAGAACAAGAACACTTCATGATGAATATTTGAGAAGGTAAATATGGAGCTATTAAAGAAAACTCACTCTTTGCCTTCTTCATCGATGTCGTCCACTTCATACCTGGAGGAAAAAAGTGAGTCAGATCTGTGACTGATTTCCTGACACTTTTCTTCACATTGAGTTCAGCTGTGATTTCACATCCTGATATTTGGAATATGCTACACTGACTCACTTGTTGGTGGAGTGGTTGTAGCTGACCACCTCAGCCAGGATCCACTGCTCGTCTCCGTCCACAGCCTTCACCCTTGCTGCCACCTTGTCACCCTGCTTGGCCACGTAGTCGCTGCTGGCTGGAGTTGCCCCACACAGCGGAGGGGGGCTGATGGTGGTTAATGCAGAGAACGATACAAGGAGAGAGAACATCTGACATTTTATCAGTGTTTCTGCATCATACAAGTACTTCAGGTTTTACTCTGTATGTGTGTAGAGTGACAGCGGCTGAGACGCAGAAAACAATCAGAAATCTAATAATCTGATAATGTGTCTACAGGCAGAGAATCTCCTGTGAGCCGACGAGCAACAGCTACCTTTCCCCCGGCTTGCCGATCCACAGAGGGAGCGTCATGGCCGACTGCTGGAGGAGCGTCATCAGGACTCCTCGCCTCATCGTCTTCCTGGGAGGGTCGCTGTCGCTGTAAACTCCCGCCATCTTGGCAGCTGCAAACAAAATTACTCAAAAATGAATCCCTTCAAATATGACAAATCAAAAAGCACAAGTTACAGATCTTAAGGAGCGATGTTTGAATGTTATCAGTCTCTCTCTTCATCACACACATACCTATTCTTCTCTCCTCCAACAAAGACTTGATCTCTGCAATTTTATCAAGAGCGTGACGCAGAATACTGCGAGAAAGAAAAGAAATAAGTGAACAAAGGCAACAAACTCAAGAGTAAAACAGAATTTGTCATTTGTCAGAGCACTGTTGTTCATTTATTGTTCCAACAGGCTTCCCTCAATCATTTTGAGAACCAATAAATAAAATGACTAGTTTCCTCCTGTTACTGTGTGTTACCTGTCCTGTGACTCTGTGGTGACTCACCTACACTCGGCCTCAGCATCTGCTTTGGCTGTGGTGTACAGTCCCCTCAGCTTGGTGCGGTAGTATGGGGAAGCTGAAGGAGACACAGGAACAAGACAAAAGATGAATGAGGAATCCTGAGGAATCAGGAATCACAAAACAGAACGTTTCCACATAGAAAAGGAGGAAAATCTAAAAACTGCATGTGTTGGTGTGAGGACGGTTTGTCCCAATGTGATGACTGACTTTTGTTTTCCGTCTGCATCCTCTCATGAGTTTTCTGAATGTTGAGCAGGTTGTGTTCACTGCGGGACCTTTCCTCCTGAGAAGAGAGAGACATGACTGACCGAGGAACTTAACACCACACCTGCCCAAGTCTGTTTCAACTGGGACTCACCTGCGTCTGTTTGATGAGCTGATGGAGCTCCGTGAGCAGCTCTGCAATCTTGGTATCAGCTGACATGTCCCCACCTTCAGTGTTTATACAGACAAACCCCGTTCATACAAATCTCACTTTAAAGCTTGTGATAGAAAATGAAGCCGTTCGCGGGTCCAGAACATTATACATTATAACACTGTATTAAATAAAATAAAATGAAAGTCGAATAAATAATAGGATTCTACGGGTGTTTTCTAAAGTCTTACTGTGTTTTTAAGTCTCCTGGATAAACAGGCATCTCTGAATTGACAGATTCATCATCATCAATGTAGATTAATTAGCCTGGTTAATGCTACTGTTTGTTAGCTGCTTTAGCAAAGCGGTTTGTTTCGCTAATGTTCGTCTGAGCTCATCGGTCACGTTTCTGCTCATGAAATAAAAACATCAGCTGAGCGTTTTTCCGTTTTGATAACTTAATGTCGACATTATGTTTTATCTTTTACTGAACACAACATGTTTCACTACTCACCGAGTTAGTTTTTCTGTTTATTTATAGTCGAGCTGCTAGCTGCACAGATTAGCTTCTTCTTCTTCTTCGGTCTTCTGAGTGGAGCAGCTGTCCACAGCGCCACCAGCTGGCCGGAGGGCGCAGCAGCAGGTTGAAAGTTGATGGTGTAAAGTAACTAAGTACTTTTGTAGTTTTATTTGAGTAAAATGGCAGGACTTTTCCTTGTAACAGTGTATTTCTACATTGTGGTGTCCCTACATTTACTTGAGTAAAGATCAGTTTCGTGTTAATTTATTAAGACTAATTAAGACACATTTCCCCAGTGTGGGACGATTAAAGGTTTATCTTATCTTATCTTATCTTATCTTATCTTATTCGTTAACCTGGAAATTTTTCAAACAGTTGACATTACGGTCACATATTGGTTAAGAATTATGTTTTGATTTGAGAAAATCTGATGAAATATGCACTTTTACCTAAAGTAGTATTTTACATGCAGGCATCTTACAGTCACTTCAATTATTGAAATAAAGGATGTGAATGTTTCTTCCACTGCTGCAAAATGATTTCTGACAACATTTTCAACCTGCTTTGTCCGTCAGTGGTTATTTAGTGTATTTAAAGTCTGATCTGAGCTCAGTTTGTTTTTCTTTAGCACATGACCTCATGTCGCTGCTCTGCTTGTTTTCCTTCATTATACTACAGCACATGTGAAGCCCGGAGACCAAGGTCAACATGACTTTCAGAATAAAGTCCTGCTGATGAACTTTGACAGGAACATGAAGGTCAGCAGGTGAAAGACAAACAGCAGCTGTGGACAGAAATCTGAGTTACAGCCAGTTTTCAAGCCTGTTTCTGTTTTTATTTGTGTTTTACTTGTCGTATCTTTTGTGCGTCTTCGAGCTCCTCACAGGACGTGTTGACGGAACTCTGGCCTGCTCCAGATGTCCTGTACAAACTGTGCTATCATCAAACGTTGTCGGCAGATAAAGATCCTGTGAATGAATGATTAACGTCTGTTGTGATATGATGACTAAACCTGAGGCCAGTGAAATTCTGAATCAATATTATCGTTTGAAATGTGACCTGAACACAGTTGTAACAAGCTCAAGATCAACTTAATGAGCTCATAAACTGCGGCTGTTCATCAGAGGTCAGGTATGTTTTTTCCCCTGACGATCAGACCAGATCCAGGTTCAGAAACACTGTAATTGAACTGAACTCGCATGACTTAACAGCTGCAAAATGACTGAGGCATCCCAGAATAAACACAGGTCTGAACCTTTAAACTGCTCTTCAAACAGTTTGGCTCCTGCTCTGGAGACAAGCACAATCAAAAGGTAAAAATGGGCTAAAACATATAAAACACTGTGAGCTGATTCAGACCAGGCTCATTCTCAGGAATAAAGATTCGACTCCAGCTGGGAGGAACCTGAGGACTGTCACTTGAATAACCTATTTTCACTGGGTTGAAATGTGTGTTAATATCCATCAGTTCAGTCTGTGATAATCAGCCGTAAAGCCGACGGACCGATGGACGGTATCTTATCTGTAACCTGGTTAAAGTCTTGTTTGTCCGCCGGGTGTGTTTCAAGCCTGAATCGTGTGTGTTCATGCCAAGTTCCTGCACAGACGAACTGAGGGCAAACTTTAACAGGACGGCTCATATTTCTGCAAATATTTGCTGAGGAGACCAAAACACGAGTTACAAACTGCAGCTGTGTCCAAGCAGAGCTCAGAGGAAACGTCCCAGAAACAGCACTCATGAGTCACTGAAGTGAGACGGCAGCTCCATGTTTTTCTCTCTGTCCACAGTTCGTCCTGTTCAGACGTCATTCTGGCTGAAAACAGTCACGTCGCGCTCGTGAGGAAACTTTCCAGACGTTTCTGGAAACTGATTCGGAAACAGGTTGCGTGAAGTGAACTGTGTCACATCACGAGTCGATAATAAAGTCATGAACTGATCATGAAACTTTTCATACAATCAGATAAACAAATTACCTTCATTACTATAAAAATATACTATAGAAACATTTGTGATGTTTGGCTCTGATTATAATATTTATCATCCACTTACTTATAACAGAGCTCATTTACTCAAATACAGGACATTAGTAGAAGTTTGAGGTACTTGTACTGAAGTACTTGTACTTTACTTGTTTATTCAGTTGACTTCTTTGTTTGTTTTTTCACCTTTCAGTTTTCTGTTTGTCTTTTCTGCCTCTTTAACTCATTTGAGAGCCTGAAAACTGGAGATGCGATGTTTTCTGTTCACACTGAACTTGAACTCTTCTTCAGTACATTTGAATACTGATACTTGTTTATTGAAGTCAAACTTTCGATGCAGATCTTTTTCTTGTCCTGCAGTAAATGACTCTTCTCTTGCAGCTCTGTTCAGCGAAGCAGAGCTCTGATGTAACATCGGAGGTATATTTTAGCATCAGACGATGGAGGATGTTACGGCCTGTAATTACAGCAGGATGATGAGAAGATGAGTGGATTCAGAGCGTGACACGGTTTTTCCTTCTGCTGTTTGTGTTTGCAGCTGCACCAGGCAACGTTTCCCTGATGACACTGCTGCTCTGACTGAAGGAGGAGTTTCTATTGGAACCTATTTTCTCTCTCTCTGCACTTTTACTCTGATAAGTTCAGTCCAAAGTTAGTTTTCATGGAAATGTCACAGTGTTTGACAATGATTAGACGACTGAGGTGCGATAACACACACACACACACACACACACACACACACAGAGGTCATTGGGACACGCAGGGACACTGAAGCGGGTCGGGGCTGTGTGAAGAGTGCAGCTGCTGATAAACGGTGGGTCTGATGTGCTGCACAGACGAAGGTCACACTCCAATCGTTCCCAACTCATTTCACATGAGCTGATGTTTTCTTCTGTTTCTCAGCTGAGTCAAATTCTACATGTGACATGGAACAATAATGAGAATGCAAAAAAGATATTTAAATCACAAAACGTGACCATCACCGTGTAACAGACCGTAAATACAGTGTGTGATAATAATGAAGCTGCTGGGTATCGTGATTTTAGGAGTGTGTGTGTGTGTGTGTGTATTTGTCTCTCTCTCTCTCTGTTTGTGTGTGTGTGTGTGTGTGTGTGTGTGTATTTGTCTCTCTCTGTGTGTGTGTGTGTGTGTATTTGTCTCTCTGTGTGTGTGTGTGTGTGTGTATTTGTCTCTGTGTGTGTGTGTGTGCGTATTTGTCTCTCTCTCTCTGTGTGTGTGTGTGTGTGTATTTGTCTTTCTCTCTCTGTGTGTGTGTGTGTGTGTATTTGTCTCTCTCTGTGTGTGTGTGTGTGTGTGTGTGTATTTGTCTCTCTCTCTCTGTGTGTGTGTGTGTGTGTATTTTTCTCTGTGTGTGTGTGTGTGTGTATTTGTCGCTCTCTCTCTCTGTGTGTGTGCGTGTGTGTATTTGTCTCTCTGTGTGTGTGTGTGTGTGTTGAGGGGGAGGAGCTCAGAGTCTCCGTTATATAAACAAACTGAAGCTGCAGTCAAACATCTTGTTTTCCTCTCAGGAGAAGTCGGAAGAAAAAGTGCGTTCAAGTTCATCTGTTTCTGCCGTTTTTGTTTCTGAAACTTCATAAACTTTATTTTCTTGGAGAAACAAACATGAGTCACGTCGACGTGAAGAACCTGAAGCCGACGAGCTTTGAAGACGAATATTACGATGAATATGAATATTATAACCTGACGGATAAATACGCAGGTGAGATCGACTTTATTTTTGACTCTTTCTGGGTTCAGTTTTTCCGCTTGTTCCGTTCGTTGACTGTGTGAAACTGTGTGTTTGTGTGCAGAAGGTTCGGCCCGTAAAGGCAGGACAAAGAAGGAGGCGAGTGAAAACACCAACAGACACAATCCGTCCGGACACGAACGCAAAATCACCGAGAAGCTGCAGAACAGCGAGAAGAAAGTGAAGGAGTGACTGAGAGGTGAGGCTGGATTTACCCCAAAGTCTGAGTTCATGTCTGTTTAAAACCGAGCCGAACTGAAGACCGGGGCTTGTTAATGTCGGTGATAGAGTTTCTGAACCTTTTATTGGACTTTGATGTTAAACAGAACCAGTAAATTCTATAATTAGAAAATCTCTGAGCGACATCTGGCATATGGAGCGTTAGACTGTCGGGTGACGTTCAAGGCCAGTCTGAAATATGAAACTCACCAAGTTCAAGTTTTCTTTTAAGAATCGCTCGTTTTAACTGTTGTTGGTGAAAGTGGACGGATGTTAATCAAAACCTGATTTCGTGATCAAATAAGTGTTTTTTGTTCATGTCCATATAATCCTGAGCTAAATTCGAGATTTTCTATTTTATTTGTGACTCGTCAAGTCGCCAAATCATTTTGAACTTTACAACTTCACAGATTCTTTAAATTGCGAAATTTCTTAATGAGGTTTGGCCCGTGAAGATTAAGTGTAACTCAGATTTTTAGGATTCAGATTTAAGACAAAAACAAACTGTCCTGGTTGAACTTTTTTCCTTTAAGGTTTTTTTTCCTCCTCGTCTCAAATGTCACTTTGCTGATGAAATCACGTGACCTCTTTGTTACTCACATTGGTTCACCTGTGTTTCAGAGCAGCGGTTAAACTTGATTCTGATGAAATTATTGAATCATTTTGATTTCACACACGAGCTAATCACTTAGACTGGGTTCGTTTCTAAATGCTATTTGTCATGTGGAAGTTTGTGTGAAGTGTAAAGACAGACTTCAGTGTTGAGGATCAGTTCTGTTTCTGAGCTGTTGTTGACTCAAAAGCACTGAAACAAAAGTTAACTCTTTGTTCACCAGATGCTGAATTTGACTTGAAAATAAAAGTTGCTGACTTGTTTTATGAACTCTGTACTTTCACAAATCACTACATACCTTAAATTGTCCAATTTTCAAATGATATTTGGAACATTGACCTTTATAAGGTGCCAATCTGGAGGCACATTTCAGAAGTTGCAGAAGCAGCGCTGCCAGTGAGATTTTAAAAAAAGCACCAGACATTTTACAGTGTAACGGTCCCCAAATTCCCAGGAAACACTGGGACGTGTCTGCAGTGTTTGGCAGCAGCTCTGCAGCCTCCAGCCGACTCCACGAACACGTTTTTACTGAACCATAACCAGAGTCTTGGTTTTCTGATCCAGGGCGACTCGGACGGCTTATCCTGGAAACCGACCACGGCCTCCTCTGGGACAGAACGAGACGTACAGATGGCAGAGCGTCCTGAGCTCTGACGGCAGGTTTGGCCTGAGTGTGAAGAGGAGCCCACAGATCCAGATGTTCCACGATGGCTGACGGCAGCAGACTGTGGCTCCTCCTCCTCCAGGTGCTGGAAAGCACTCACCTGTGCTGGGGTGTACCTGCTCCCTGTTCACACCGGGATGGTGCACATGTGATTGTGGTGGTGGCAGCTGGGTGATTTTGATGTGTTGACAACTTTCCAATGGATTTTTTTGAAAATATTTTTCCTATTAAAACTCTTTTTAAAGTCTTGACTCTGTGGTTGTTTTTCTTTTCCAGTGATTGAAAGTCAGTAACATGATGATAAAACACTCGGCTGGAGATTAAAGCTCCGTGCTGTTTCAGTACAGATCAAAATGTGTCAAAGTGGGAAGAACTGAAAGATCAGATTCATCATCTTATTGATTTATTATCTGATCAGATCATTCCTGATTTAAATCAGAATGTTGTCACTATTAAACCATTCAGGCTGCCATTTATTCAGCCTGAGTAAATGCTGAAGTGATGGCAGTAAAACATACTCGAGTATCTGATACAGAGAATCCTCTTATTAAATTGTCCATTTAGACCATTTTTGGCTTGTGATCCCTTAAAAACCAAGTTATTTCGTGTTATCACAGGTTGAATGTGTTGCAATGACCAGTTTAACAGATTTAAAATGTTTGAATCCTTTTTAGGAGTCAGAATATTATGGATGTTAAAAGCTGAGGCTGATGGGAACGTCCTCAGTTCTGCAGGTGCTGCAAACTAAACCTCTGCACCTTTTCTCCGTCCGACTGGTTCCTCCTCACGGCTGCAGGCTGTGATGTTTGGATCCAGCAGCAGGTGGCAGCGACGTCCAACAAGTGTGAGAGAGTGAAACTCACTTCAACACAAAACAGCATGAACACATTAATGTTCAGGAGAAAACACTTTTATCAGGAATCTTTTTGATTCATATTTCTATTAAACATGTAAAATATGAACTATAAATGTCTTTTGACTCTGTAAACATACAGTGACATTACATTCTCCAGTCTCTGCCATTTGTTTTAGTGATTCTTCTCATCAGTCCTAAAAGTTAAACACTGTTGGCACAATTATTCGTAGTTTTTTCTGTGTCTGGTGTCAAACACGCCCGACACAGAGAGCAGCATCTCCTTCCCTGGACGGTCCTGTGGGAAACATTCAGTCAGTCTTCAGTGTGATGATCATCATGACGACGCTGTGGCTGCCTGGGAGAGTCGATCCAGCCAATTCAGGTTTATCAGCATCAAACGTTTCCAGCTGAATGTCGACGCAGTTCAGCCTCCACTTGTGCAGCAAAGCTTCAATGGACCAGTCAGCACTGAAACACAGGGAGGGAGAGGAGGAGGGTTCAAACTGAAGCAGTCACACAGGAGTGAAACCACAAGATTTAGATTTAAAGCACTAAAAATCAGCTCATCATAACCTCAATCAACACAAACACAGCAGTTCAACTGAACCTTCTCTCCTGGTACGTGGTCCAGAACTGAGCCCCGGGGTTTTTTCTTAGAAGAAAAGCAACAGTCACAAGGATGTCTTCAAAATCTGAAACAAGTTATACAAATGTTTGATGACAAATGTCACTCAGGTTTACATGTCCATGACCAAAAATATGTGTGGTTCAGATTCATCAGAATGTAAACAGCCCTGGACTTGGAGGGTCAAGTCCATGTGAAGCTCGTTTGACATGAAAGTGTCAGGATGTCTGTCTTTGGAAATACATATCAATCCCAGGTACACGTTTCCTTGGGAATCTTGAAGCATAAAATCTCCTCAATAATCTGAATTACCACGTCCTAGAGTGTTCATATTTTTATATATGATCAGAAAATACGTGAGTGACCAACCTTGTGGCTCGTAGAAAACATCTGATCCCAAGATGATGTCCAGCTTAGGAAGCAGGACGAGATCAGGTGAGATCTCCCCCCAGGTGAGACCCAACACGACCACGTCACGGAGGCCGTTAGCGTCGCAGCTGCGCCTGCAGTTCTCCAGACACAGAGGAGTCTTAGTGCTGTCGGACAGGATCACCTGCGCGCCGCACCTCGCAGCCAGCACACCTGGCAGGCTCACACCTGCACCGAGCTGTGGACAGAGACATCAGAACGTCCATGATTCTCTGGCAGGACACGTTTATCTGAGAAATGAAATGTGCTTCTTCTCACCTCCAGCACGGTCTTGTCCCTCAGCTCTTGTCTTCGCGTCCACAGATACTGAGCCAGCACCACAGCACAGGGCCACACATACATCCCATACTGAGGGTCAAGAACCTGAGGACAGGGGTCACAGGTGAGCTACAGATATGATCAACAATGATGACAAAACACATCATATCACGAATGTGGTTCAAGACATCAGACAGAGGAAGGAAGTGTTGCTGTCTCATCTGGATCATCATGCAAAAAGTTGTTAATTTTCACTTTCTGTTGGTTTATGAAGCTCATCAGCTTTTCTTACTTTATTCTGACTGATGGACAAATAGAAGGAATCCAGTTATATTAGTGCAAATGTATCTGATCAAATACACCTTTGTATACTGGATGTTCAAGAGTCTCACATGTACTGAAATCTGTGGCATACATTCATTCATTTAAATTAACCAAACCTTGGTTAATGATGACCAGTTTTCTAAGTTCAGATTTTATCCAAATACACATTTTGTTTCCTGGATTACGCCGAATTGAGGCGAGGACTCGAACGCATCATGAAGAACCTCTGTCTGTTCTTCTAACTGGTGTCTGTCATTTACAGACACATATTTAACTTCAATTCACATTTTTGATTCTACAGCAGCACAACACAACAACAACCGCTGATTAATATCACAAGTTCAAGTCAGTTTCACAGAAACAGCTGCGGCACCTAAAGTATAATCAAGATTTCAGAGCTCAAACACACCTCAGCGATGGAAACAGACAAAGACTCCTTTTTGTTTTTCTTGATTTCTTCAAACGTGAAAACTCTGTAAGCTGTGTTCGGTGTTTCGGCTCCACCCTCGTCCATTGTGCGGGTTAATACCCTCTCAAATTACATAATTACTTCATCAGCTAGTATTCGGGCTATTTGTCTTCTTATGAGAAATTCATATTTACCAATATCTTTGATATTTATATTGATATTATAACACCAGCAGCCACGCTCGTCTCTATTTCCGCATCAACCAAAACACAAGAATGACATTTTAACAGCCAATCAAATCCACGTAAAGGCCTGGCGGGAAGGATCGGTCTATATTTTATGCAATCAACGTTTAGCTTTCGCTGACGCTGCAGCCAATGAGCTCTCTATCCCTGCAACGGGGGCGGGCGCTACATGATGTCAGTCAGTTGCTAAAGCATTGTGTCACTGCCAGCTAGCTAGCTTCTCTTTTTAGCTGTTTGTCAAAGTGTGTCGACCAGGCAGCTTTTAAACGCGTTCTCACATTTGTTGGTGTAGATCTGAGGACGTGGTTGACACATTAGCAGACTGGTGGTTGTGTTGTCTGACCACATAAACGAGGTGAGACGGTGAGAACAGCAGCTAGCCGGGTGTCAGTGCAGGCTAGTGGATGTGTGTGTGCGGTAGCCTGAGGTTAGCTCGACAGCTAGCTGAGCGGCGATAACACGTTTTCTCTTGAAAGCCATCAGGAGGAGGAATGAACCATAAGAGCAAGAAGAGGATTAAAGAGGCGAAACGGAGCGCCAGACCCGAACTGAAGGACTCATTAGACTGGATCAAACACGGCTACCATGAGACCTTCGACCTGTCACATCTCACCGTAAAGGTAACTGTCAGTGTAGCACTCGATGCTAAGCTAACGCCAGGTAGCCGCAGCTCACTGAAGGAGTGCAGTTTGTCACGTAGACACAGAACTGATGTTGGAGCCGGTGTTTCACCAAATTATCTCTTTATTCTGTCACATGATCAGTTTTATTTCAGGCCCTGACAACTTTATCTCATACATGAGTTATTACAGCTGTTACAAACCATGTAACTCTGATATGTGACCACATGAACATGTTTATGATGGACTGTTACATGTTCAATATATATACCTTAATATATACATTTAACATAAGCATATGTGAAATATATGATTGTAACATGTTTATACCCAAATTATTGAATATAAATGTAGTTAAAAATAATGATGTGGACACAAGGACAGTGAGACATCAGATGGAATTTATTTATCACACAGAGATGAAGAAAATATCTGTTTTTTTAGGAAGCTACAGTATTAAAGTACAAAGTAAAACATCAAAAGTTATTCCCTTGTTTTCAAGGTTCTTTATTTCGAACTATAACACATGAACATGTGAGAAAACCTTTGCACTGTGGTGCAGCGACTAACAGTCAGTTACACCTGTCAGTTACTGTTAACATGAAGGAATTGGTTCTAAAACTAGTTTGAGTTGCAACCAGTTTAGTTTGATGAAACATTCTTCACTCAGTAAATGTTATGAGGGATTTTTCTACTCTGAAGTCTTAAGCGTTGGAAGAAACACACTTGATTTGTCACCACTAAATTCAGCTGAAAGCTCGTTATCCTCAGATAAACCTTAGAGGACTGTTTTGTTCATCATCACTTGCATTGAAACTGCTTTAAGAAGGAATTTTTTTTAATTGCCAGTGTGAATAGGTGTCAGTAATACAGCAAGCAGAACCTGTTTCTTTGTTCATGTTGGCATCTGAGTATTGTTCTAAACAGACTTAACCAATTGTGAGCCTCCTTTAAGAAGAGCTGGTGCTGTCTGTATTCTGAAGTCAACATCGCTCGCTGTCAGATCATTTCTGCTCTTAACAGGGGAGCAGTACACCAAATGGAGAACTGCAGAGTTATTTAGAAGATGTAATGTTAGGACAAGTCGTCATTCTAAGCAAAGCGAGTTGAGAAATGACCACAGCTGCTGTGATGCTGTGCTGTGTGTGGATGTGCCTTCAGATTACGAAAGAGGTTTTTAAAACAAGGGAAAAAAAGCAGCAGTTCATCAAAGCACTGACCTGCATTCCTCAACACCAGAGTGTGTTTTTCAAATGCTCACAGCCTTTGTGTCCTGATATCAGCCCCAGTTTGTGCATTGTTTCAGAAAGGTGAATAAGTTGCGATATTTGAAAAACCAAGAAGATCTTTTAACAACACTTAACAGCTGTTCTGAAGCTACAACTCCATTTCCTAACCCAAACACAGATGGTATGCAGGAAATAGAGTGGCAGTTTGGCAAACATCTCTTATCGTGTAATGGACAGAAGATTTTTGTTTTCCAGATGGACAGAAGTGTCCTAGAAAGGCCTTCAGAACAGAACACTGTGTAACACTGTACTAACTGTGTTACAGGACAATGTTGAGCGTGTGGACACCCGTCATCTCAGTCCCGACGACTTCATCCAGCGCTTCGAGCGGCCCTACAAGCCTGTCGTCCTGCTGAACTGCCAGGAGAACTGGCCCGCTCGGGAAAAATGGACTCTGGAGCGCCTCAAACGCAAATACCGCAACCAGAAATTCAAGTGTGGGGAGGACAACGACGGATACTCGGTGAAGATGAAGATGAAGTACTATATGGAGTATCTGGAGACCACGAGGGACGACAGCCCGCTCTACATCTTCGACAGCAGCTACGGTGAACACGCCAAACGCCGGAAGCTGCTGGAGGATTACCAGGTGCCCGTCTTCTTCAGGGACGACCTGTTCCAGTTTGCAGGAGAGAAGCGCAGACCGCCGTACAGGTTTGATCTTTATTTCAGCTGATTAAAGGACGTCTTTAGAGCTCTAGTAGCACAATGGAGCTGTTTTTCTCGTGCACACAGTCCTACTGCTGGTGTCACACTGCTCCACTGATCAACAGGTGGCGCTAATACACCACAATATGCTGCAATGTGCCAGCAAAGGTAGATGAGAAGAAGAGTGCAGGCTAGTGAACATGGATGTAAACAGTGACCATCAGGTTTATGTCCGGTAAAGCATCATACTTCAGGAGCAGAATAACTACAATTAACATTCATGTCTGCTTTCTTAGTTGTGAATGGAAATGAAATATACTGAAAGAATCACTAAAAACAGAAGGCAGAGTCTTACTGAAATAATTGTTAAATGTGACTCGTGATGTCTCAGCTCACCTGGTTTATCGTCTCCTCCCAGGTGGTTCGTAATGGGCCCCGCCCGCTCCGGCACCGGCATCCACATCGACCCGCTGGGCACCAGTGCCTGGAACGCCCTGGTTCAAGGACACAAGAGGTGGTGTCTGTTCCCCACCAACACACCGCGTGAGCTGATCAAGGTGACCAGAGAGGATGGGGGCAACCAGCAGGACGAGGCTATCACCTGGTTCAACGTGGTTTATCCCCGAACACAGCAGCCCAACTGGCCTCCAGAGTTCACGCCACTGGAGATCCTCCAGAGACCCGGGGAGACCGTTTTTGTGCCTGGTCAGTGAAGAAACATCATTTTATAAATCTTAATAACCTTCCATCAAATTTTCAACTGTTTCTGGTTCATCTGAGATTGTTTCATCACCATCTTTTAGCTGATTAGAGGTATTGTCTCTAAGTCTGAGATATTTTATATTTTTCTTCTTGTCAACAGTTGATTCCATTTCTGGTCCTGATCTGAGTCCTTTCATTTGCTGATTCAGAGCCTGATCAGACTTATTTTTACCTCAGTGTTGATTAAATATATATCTGACATATTGAGCTATCAGCTGTAGCTACTTCATCTGATACTAAAGGTCCTGAATAATAATATTAAACTGATCAGTTGAAATTTCTGATCTGATATGATGTGCATCTTTCAGCTACAGACACTGATTGTACAGTGATGCCACAGAGTGGAGCTTCTTCTCTTACAGACACACATGAAGTTACTCACTGAAATAATGTTAATTATTGACTGATGAGCTGCTGATCCAGGTGTAACGAAAGGAAAGAGACGCAGTGGAAGTGTGTTGACAGCTGAGACAGTTCTGTGTATCAACAGAGTGAAACCAGTTTGACCTAGATTCACCTAATGCCAACAGAGCTGATGATGATGAGGATGGATTAAACTCAGGATTTAGACCTCACCTGTCTGACTGTGTAGATTAAACCACAGACACAACACACTCTGACAGACCTGTCTGTTGTTGTTGTTTATTGCCCTCCTGCTTTGTTTACAGTATCATTGGACCCACTGAGACGGATACTAATGGATTTAAACTGACAAAATATGTGAACAGCAGCCAAATATTTGTCGTAATGTTCTTTTTTTTCCCTGCCACAAACATCACCTCTTCTCTGAATCATAACTCAGTCAAAGCATTAGCACCAAAAAAACCCCACGCAGTCATGTCATCAAAATGCTGATTTAAATCAGGGAGGAGCAGTTACAGTTTGAGATGACAGGTAAAGCAAAGCAGCAGTGTTCTGTTTTTCTTTCAATGTTAATGCTAACTAGCTGTGTGTCCACAGGTGGGTGGTGGCACGTGGTCCTGAACCTGGACACGACAATCGCCGTCACTCAGAACTTTGCCAGCACGACCAACTTCCCCATCGTGTGGCACAAAACTGTCCGAGGACGACCCAAACTCTCCAGGAAGTGGTATCGGTAAGGATTGAACACTGCCGCCTCGTCAGAAACACAGATGGTGATGTTGGATGACTGAATGCTTTATTGGTGTGCTGATGTGTCTGATGATGTGATTGATAGTTTAGTGAAAGTGTGTTTGTGTCTCGATGGTCTGAGTTTGTCTCTTTGTTGTTTCAGTATATTGAAGCAGGAGAGACCTGATCTGGCAGCTCTGGCAGACAAAGTGGACCTTCAGGAGTCGACGGGCATCGCGTCAGACAGCTCCAGTGACTCTTCATCCTCCTCCTCCAGCTCGTCCGACTCTGACTCTGACGTATGTGCTGAAACACGCACACCCATACACACACACACACTCAGGCATGCTGAAGGATTCATGTCAGAAATATTAATAATACTGAGCTTCAAGCGTCCCGTCTGTGGGGTGTTGAGTTTCAAGATTGTTTAGAGTGTGTGTAGCCACACAGTTGAAGACACACACACTCACACATCATGTCGACCTGGATTAAAACACAGCTAATTCACTTTTTATTTGTTGCCACATTTCTAACATGAGTCAGGTTTCCGTCCACATGAAGCGCAGATTTTAACTGAATTTACAAAAAATCCGCAAAAAAAATAAGTGAATTTGTGAAAATGAAAGTTTTAAAAGTTGAAATAAGACACAGTTCCTGCTGTGTGAGGGACATAAAGTCTGAACACACTGTTACTATCTCTGCCTGTATAGATCCTCACTGTCAGGTCACACGTGTCTCAAGCTCGTGCTGCCAACAGGTGTCAACATGTGACACATGTTGCTGTAACATCTCTGTAACCTAACACACGTAACATGTTGGAACACACATCAGTCACAGCGACTCCTCACTCTGTTCCTGCAGGCAGAGTCGGGCTCCGAGGGCGACGCCATGTCTCACCGCAGGAAGAAGAGACGGACCTGCGGGATGACGGCCAACGGAGACACCAGCAGCCAGGACGACTGCGTCAGCAAGGAGAGGAGCTCGTCACGGTGACCTCCACCCACCTCCAGCCGTGACTCCTCCACTCACAAACTCACACGGCCGCTTCTAGTCTAGTTTAGGCAAATGTCTGAATCCCTGAGTGAAGGCCGTCTTTACAGACAAGATGGCTGCCGCCGAGATGTGAGTTGTAGATTAAGGAGGAGGAGCCGCGTGGGCCTGCTGGAGACCTGCCACCACTGTGCTTTTCAACACCAATCAATATCTGTTTGTCTCTGTAGCTTCTGTAGTGTGAGGAGGTGGAGGGAAACAAAGAGGAATTAGAACCATTAACGGACTGGTGAGGGGGATACCGGGCACTCGAAGACTTTCAAAGTCTGAGTTGCTTTCTGATGTGAGTTTGTTGACGACAACTGGAGGTGATGGAAATATTTTCGAGGGTTATGACACATTGAGCCACCAGAGGAGTTGAAGACAAACTGGAGTTTAACATGCACCCTGTTTCAAAGGTCACTGCAGCAGAGCAGGTTTTTGTTTTGTCAGATCTGAAGCCAAATTTCTCTGCACTTAAACAACATTAAACTAACACTTGGACCTCGAGTTTCACAGCTGTAAACTGGTTATTAAAGACCTGATCACACCTCAGAGGGACAGAGCAAAATTCATTATCACAAAATATTTGGTTCCTAAAGTTGATAGGAGTGAACACTCACAGGGCTGGTTGGTGAACTACCGCAGCGTTCAAGCTAACGGCTAACATGCTAGTGCTAATCAGTCACAACGTCTCTGTGAGCTTCTTACTGTTGTCTGTTCTTGACTGTTTTCTCCCCCCGACAATTTCATCATTTCATTGCGTAAAGACTTTTAGTGACGAGGGGAAAAGCTCTTAAAGTTCTATACGAAACAAAACATATCACAGTCTCAGCAGCTGATTTTACCACACAGCTTGTTAGTGTTAATTAGCTTCATTTTGTCAGTCTTGTTCCTGCTGTGAAACTCGAGGCCTGAGTCTACTTTAGGTGTCAGTGTGCTCATATGTGTGTCCACAATGAAAAGTCACCACCAAATGTTTTTGCATAAACCTGCTCTGGTGGTTTTTCCTTCAAGTCGCTGGAGGTGGTGTCGTCTCTTCTACCTGCCTTGGTGATTTAACTTGATGCTGGAATTCAAAGTGTCACTTTAGTCAGCAGCTTTAATGAAATTAAACAGTTAGAGGCAGCGCACACACATTAATGGGTTTAAATGTGCGGGTGCCTGCTGGAGGTGTCGTACTGTATGAGATACAGGAGACTGGTTGTGGAGGAAGTTTCAGCAGTGAGGTCACCAACGTTCTGCCGTTTTGATGTTCCTGCCTGCTTTGTGCCAAATGCTGCAAACACTGTCTAAATGTTGAGTCACATTGATTTAGTGCTTTGACAGCAGGGGGCACTATATTCTCCAGAATGCACTGCTGCAGTTTCAGCTCCAGTGGATGGAAGAGCTGATTTGGAGTTTGGTGATGAAGAGCTGTCCTGTTGCAGAGTGAACAGAGTTTATTAGCATTTATTCAGGTTCTGCATCTTGTTAAATAGCAGCTGAACTGTCAGAAGCTTCAGTGACTCAACTTCTTTGAAGCTGCTGTGAAGACGAGTTACTCATCACTGATTTACTGTCGATGAAGAAGTCAAACAGGGACATTTTTATCATTGATTAATCTGCTGATTAGAGCTGAAACATTGATCAACCGATTAAAATTTAATCTGCAGTAGTTTTCTTAAGGATTAATCATTTTTACAAATTTTTAAATCAGACATTGCAAAAACATCTCCAGCTTCTTAAATGTGACTATTTACTTGATCTTCTTTGATACTGAACTGAATCTGAATGAAGCCTAAAATGGAGAATTTACATGTTATGTTTGAATAAATATTGAAAAATTATCGCAAAAAAGTCCACAATTAAAAGTGTTGACTAGAATCTAGTTTAAAAGGAATTCAATAAAACATTTGACGGTTGGTGACGATGAAGTTGAGACCTGCTGCTACAAACAATCAAGAAAATAATCAGCAGATTTATTGATAATAAAAATAAGCATTAATTGCAGCTAGAGCTGCATCGATTAGTCGATCAAAAGAAAATTAATCACCAACTATTTTGATAATCGATTAATTGTTTCAGTCATTTTTCAAGCAAAAATCTCCAACATTTGCTGCTTCCAGCTTCTTAAATTTAAGGATCTGCTGCTTTTATTTGGTTGGTTGGACAAAAGAAGCAATTTGAAGACGTCACTTTCAGCTCTGGGAAACTGATGAGCATTTTTTATAGACAAACTATACTACAAACAATGAATCGACTAATTGTGAAAATAATTAGCAGTTTAATTGATAATGAAAATAATCATTAGTTGCAGCTCAACTATTTTCTAGAATAATTGTTGTAACATCAGAAAACATTTCTCACTGAATGTTAATGTCTTCACATGTTGTTCGACCAACAGTCCAAAACTCAATGATTCACTTTACTGAGAAATGAAACCTTTTCACTTTGGACAAACTGGAACCATCAAATATTTGGTATTTTCGTTTAAAGAAACGACTTGAATAATTGCTGGGTCATCAAAATCGTTGCTGATGAATCTTCGGCTGTAAAGTATCCAGACCACATCAATGACTGTGCAGTTCTTGTTAATCTGTCGCTTTAGACTAAAGTGCCTATAAAGAAGTGAGGTGTGTTGTTGGTGTGACTGACTGTCGGGGACGTTGTGTTTCTGTGTTTTTACTTGTTCTTAAACCAATTGAAAGGCACTGTGTCGCTCTGAAGTCGGTCACATGGTGCCTTCAGTCTGCCTTTCAGTGAAGGTCTCGGTCTGCTCCGAGGTTTTCCTCCCACGTCGACTGAACTGATCCGGGATGAGCTTTTGATGCTGAGTCTCGTCCGGGTCAAATGTTGATGAAGTGAATCTGAGGAGAGGAGACGAGACAGATCCTGATGTGATGTGTTTCATTTTGTTGGTCAATAAAATCTTTTCTCTGACTCAAAACACGTTTGTCTCATTGATCCTTTTGTAATTTGTAAAAACTCTGCAGAGTTGTAGGTGACTTCTTCCAACGTCTTTGGTCCAAAATCAAAATGTATTCAGTGATAAATGACAAGAAAAGCAGCAAATCTTCACATTTGAGAACCTGAAACCTGAGAATATTTTTACTTGAAGAAATACCTGAACTACAGCCTCTAATGATCCGACAGTGATTTAATGGAAACAATCACACTTTTTTATCTTAAAGTTGTTCCAGTCTTACCTGTGGAACAGCAGCCACTTTAGTCTGTGACATCACTGCAGGTGACCAGCAGGAGGAGGAAGTATTCAGATCATGTACTGCAGGAAAAGTACTAATACCACACTGTGAAAATACTCCACTACAAGTAAAAGTCCTGCATTAAAAAACCTTAAAAGTATCAGAAAAATGTACTCAAAGTACTCAGTGCAGTTAAATGTTCCCTGTCCTGCATTCAAGAGTTTAGTAAAAGTGCAAAAGTATCAGCATCAAAATAAACTGAAAGCACCAAAAGTAAAAGTTCTCATGGCTCATTTCACAATCATGCATTATTTTATTATAATTATTAAGATAGTCTGTAATATAATCTGCATCATAATTAGTTTTGTATTAATAATTTTGAATTTCCAAAGTAACTAAAGTTATCAGACAAATGCAGTGAAGTCAAAAACAATATGTGTAGTAAAGTGGCATAAAATGGAAAATACAAGCGCCTCAAAGTTGTTCTTGAGTAAATGTACTTCGTTACATTTCACCTCTGCTTTTCATACGGTTTTTCTTTCAAGCACGTATTTCCGGTCAGGGCTTTATTTTGAAGGAAAGGCGGAAGTGCTCCGTCGTGTGTCTGTCGTCAGCTGTTCGGATGAAGTTAAAGTGTGTTGCAGCAGGATGCAGCTTCAGTGTGTGTGTGACAGCGGCGGCATCAACACACACACGCACGCTCTTCTTCCTCTTTAAAGCCTCATCATGGATCTGGACCCGCTCGTTTTCATCCCCGCGCTTCTTTTCACTCTTGTCGCGGTTTATTTCGCCTCTTCGCTGCTGAGCAAGAAGCCGGACTCCTCCTCCTCGTCGGCCGGGAACAAGAAGCCCAGAGTCGGATACGGAGACGACGTCCCTCCGTCCAGAGCTCTGGCCGCAGCCTCCCCGGGGACAGCGCCCCCTGGCCGGCCTGTGGAGAGCATCAGAGCCGCCGAGCAGATCCAGGTAGGAGCCAGTTAAAGAGCAGCTCAGAACAACATGGAGGCTGATTTTAAGTCAGCAGAAACTTTCTTTCTTTATTTCTCTGACAATCATTTTTCTGATCAATAATGAAAAAAAAAAAAATAATAATAAAATAAGAAAAAACTTTTTCACAAGATTTAACTTGAGCTACAAAACAAATAAAACATACAAACAAAAAAGGAACAAAGAAATATCAGGATGTTGAAGAAACTTTATTCTGGACCAATCAGAGCAGAGCAGCTCCTCGATCTGTCCTCAGGTCAGAGAATAAACTGCATTACCCAGCAGGCACCGCGGGACGACCTGCTCTCACCTGCCTTCTGGTGACATTTGACATCTGCGTTCAAAAATGTCACCTGATGCACATTTTAACTGACTGAATTGATTGATACAAAACTGATAATCTGATTAAAAGTAGTGTCATCATCATCGTCATCGTCGTCATCGTCAGGGATTATTTCACTTTAAACTCCTTAATGAGTTTATTGATTTCAACTCAACTTTATTGTCATGTTACAGAGAAGCATCGTCTTGTCATTCAAAGTTAATTCATCTTGATAAAAACGAGTTTTATTTGGCAGAATATCATCACGTCAACATTTTAATGTCCAATATTTTGGTTTGTGACCTTAAAAACCGTCACATGTCTGATGATCAATGAAGGAAGTTCCTTCTGCGTCTCCAGTTTAAAGTCGTTGGTCGTGTCCTGCCGTGTTCGATGTTCGATGAGCCTCTGATCCCTGGATGCTGATTTGCTCGTGCAAACAGTGACAGACTTCATGAGGAGCTTTGTGTTGCTCCTGACGCATTTGAATGTCTGCTGATAAGATGAGATCTTCCTCCATTGGTCGCACAGAGGGGACGTTTTCCTGAGCTCGTGAGCCGACAGGAGCGAAGCCTGTTCCCGGCCTCCGGAGGTCGTTCGGCTCGTTGACCCTCGTCTGTCGCAGCTTCCTGACCTTTTTCCAGCAGAGCCTTTAAAAAGCCTGAAGAATCTGCCCACTGCAGCTGCAACATGCGACGGACCGACCGTCTATATTTGGTGCCCAACATGGATCCTATATTTACACGTGTGTTCGGGGTGTCACATGTCTGAGGGGGCGACGCCTTCGCACGGCTCCATGTGATGTTTGATCAGTTCATTCGTCCTGTTGAATGAACAGACTCACGGTTCAGCTTCAGTTATTTCATCATGAGCTGCAGCAGCGAGACTTTTCCTCCTGTACAAATACTGTGCTACAAGTGAAGTATTCACGTCACAATATACTGAAGTACCAAAAGTATTCACTCATCCTGCACAACGGCTGTTTCACAATGATATATATGATATTATTGGATTATAGTTATTGATGCATTCATGTGTTCATCAGTCTTTTAGCAGCTGCAACATTAACGTCAGACAAATGTAGTGAAGAACTAAACAGAACAGTATTTGTAGTGTAGTACTTGAGTAAATGTACTTCTCTCCTTCAGACGTCTTGAACCTTTGACTTTCAATCAGAAAACCTGATGTTTCAAACACAGAGAGTTTCACATCCATCAGAAACTGTCAGTCGACTGAAGCTGTGTTGTAACAGTCTGTGTTGTAAAGCTGAGACTGAGGTACTGAGCAGCTGAAACTCTGCATCACGCCCTCGTCCGCACTGATAACGTTATCCGACACGCCGAGGTGGCAGCGGCCGCAGCAAAGCATCATGGGATATTTTACAGTTGTCCACATAAAGAGGCTCTGTGTGTTTGTGGCTGCGGCTGAAACACTGACAGTCTTGTTGTTTTGGCCTTTGTCTGTTGTGACTGTGTGGGAGTCAACTCGCACTCACAGCTTCCAAATCTATGTTAATGTTGCCCTCAAAATTAGTCATAGTTCAAAAATCACAGTGTCTCCAAAATGTGTTTGATCCTCAAGTTTGTTATAGTGACTCTAAAATTTGTGTTAAAATTCACCAATATTTCTCACAGTTTTTATACTGACTCCAAATTTGCCATCTGTCATAATTCCAAAAGTTTTTCTTATAGCAACCCCAAAATTTTACTTGCAATTTTTCCCGTCATAAATCCCAGATCTTTGTGGTTCACATTTATTTATCTGTAATCAAAAAATGATATTGGTCAAAATTCCATTTTTTACAGTGATCCTCAATATTTGCATGAGTAATAATTTAGAAATCTTTAATACATCCCGTGAGTCAGCTGTCGTGTGACCAGAGGACGAACGCTGAGTCATCGGTGGGTGTGGCCTGCGTGGCGTTCACTGACCCCTGTGAACAGCAGTGTGTCGTGGACTCAGAGCTGTTGTCCCCCCCGGCCGGTCTGGTCCGGTCCGGTCTGGTCCGGTCTGACGACACCTCGCTCCTCGGTGCTCAGAGCTGTTGGCTGGACGTCAAATCCAGGAGAAAACAATGGCTCCATATCTCCGTGCTGCAGTTAATTCCTCATCTGCGCTGGTTTCAGAGAGTTTGGCACCAGCACCACACCCTGTCCACCCTGTCCACCCCGTCCACTCTGTCCACCCTGTCCACTCTGTCCACCCCGTCCTCTCTGTCCACCCCGTCCACCCTGTCCACCCCGTCCACCCTGTCCACCCCGTCCAGAGAGTCGTCCAGGACTAACAGAGTCTTTAAGAGACGACCTGAGAGTCAAAAAGAAATCCAGCACAGATGTTGTTTCCTCTGAGGAAGCTGAGAGAGAAAAGCTTTATAACACTCACTCAGGTGAAACTGACCTCAGACAGAAACAGCTCTGTACAAAAACACTTCATTTCTTTATTTCAGTCCAGATCTGATGACTTGAAACCTTCTGTTCCAGTTTTAATTGAGTCGGGTCGAGTCGAGGCCACAATCAGACAAAGACTGAGTCTGCTCTCGTCATAAAACATCATCATCCAGGAAAAAGAGCCGAGATGCTTTTTAACACTGCAAATTCAAACTCTTTTTTTTTCTTTTTTTCGATTTGGATTATTTGGACTTTATTGGCTTCAACAACAAAAACAACAATATAAACTTTCAAAAGATCAGAGAGTAACTTAAATAACTCACAGTGATGTGAAACGTAAGATCTGACGCCGGACGTTCACAGTCTGATTGCGAGGTTCGATATGAAGACACCTGCAGCGGCTGTGGACGGCGGACAGTCCTGCTGAGGACCGGAAGTGTCTCGCTGTCTCTGTGGTGAATGGAGGCGGCGTCAGGGAGCTGAAGTGGAGACGAGACAGAGAGCAGAGGGGACAGTGAGTCTGCGTCTGGACAGAGATGGACGCTCTGATGTCTGTCTCCGAGCTGCAGCCTGGGACGCTGACTGTCTCCTGCTGGGTTGATTTCTGACAAGATCCTGAGGGGCAATGTAACTAAGTAGATTTACTCGAGTACTGTAGTGAAGTACTCCACTACATTTATCTGACAGTTTATCTTGAATTAGCGTCATAAAGTGTTCGTGGTCTTAAACACGTGAGCGAAGCAGTCAGACTGTCGGAGTTCACGTTCGGCCGACTGCAGCCAATCAAGTGTGATGTTCACAGATGTTCTTTCATCTGGAGACAGAGAAGCTGCTTTTCTTTCATTCTGCCTGAAATCGACGTTGCTCCAAAAATTCCTCATAACATCGAAGCTGAATCTGCCGCCGTCGTCACCGTAATGTTTGACAGAGACAGATCGAGGGTTGTTGTCTCAGGTTGATGTTGTGATCAGAGATTAAAGACGTGTGTTCAGAGGACAGAAGCTCGGCCTCCGGCTCTGCTTCCTCTTTAGTGTTTGCTCACTAAATTCCCCTCGTGCCTGCAGATCTGACGCCGTCCTCCTCTGTTACACAGCTAAAAAGGCTTTTAGGAGGAAGCTCTGAGTGTAAAGTTACAGACGGAGATATATTTACCAGGAAACGCTGTGAAGGCCGGGACGACTCGGACTCATCCTCAGCAGCTGAGCTCATCTTCCAAAATGTCTCACAGCGTCTTTTTGGTTTTTCATTATTTCAGTTTTGGGAAAGTTAATTTTGATTCTTCTTATTATTTACTTTTATTGTCTTATAATCGTGATTTTATATCTGGTAGTCTTGATTTAGTATTTTATAATCCTGGTCCTGGTTTCTCTCAGATCTTAAAATATGTCCTGATCTTGATTTTGATCTATAAACTGAAACTCTTTGTCTCACAGTTTTGACTCTTTATTAGTGTCTGTGTTTTCGTCCGTCCCCACTTTTCATCTGTTCATCATCTTGTGTGCTTCCACATCGGCTCGAAAGCAGCTTGATTGATTTCTTCCCCGAAGCAGAAACATGACGGTCGTTGCCTGAAAGGAAAACAGCAGTTGATGAGCTCATGTTCGAATCATCCGGCAAGCATATTTGACCAATTTAGGACGGCAGGACGAGAAGACGGTTTATCATCAGCTGACTCGTAAAATGATTGAATGACCCTGCTTTGTTTCAGCGCGTCGGCACTTTGCTGTTCAGATTGTTTTGGTGTTTCACGGCTCAGGAATTCAGGGACCCGCGTTGCGGCTCGAATGGTTGGCGTTCCAGTCGGAGGGCGTGAGGAGAGCCGCTGTGGGATTAAGGAAGGCGGCCGGCTGGCAGCAGACGGGCTGACAGGACTGGTTTACAGAGTCCGGCCTGATGCTTTTCACTGTCCGACCTCCCGTGATGCCACCAGTTGTCAGCGCGGTGACTCATCAGGAGCAGAGCTGCGGCGTCCGTCGGGCCGAGGCTCCGTTTGACTGATGGGACCAGACAAGGACACTGCAGCCTCGTTTCTGAGGACGTCGCTTCCTCTGGCCTTTTTTCTCTGGCGTTCAACAAACATGTTGTTGCAAAAGATCATTTAGGTTTGAAAGTTTCCTGATGAGAAGATAATGTCTTCTCTCTGTGTCCAGTGAAATCTCAGAGAAAGACTTGGAGCAGGTGGAAACGTCCAACGAGCCGAAGCCGTCAGAGTCAGATGTCGTATCTTGTCAGCTGATTGGTCACTGATCCGACCTGCGGGTTCCTCGAAGCTGCAGAGACCCAGAAACCGACTTTAAGCTAAAAGCAGATTCACATGTAATTGTTACTTATAAGTTACATCAACATAAAATGTAAAACCATTAATGCAGCTGACTTGAAAGGAGCTCGACACAGTTTGTATAACTGATAAAAGTCTTATTTGCCTTTTATATTATAAGAGAAACTGTGAATCCGGCTGCGTTTGTGTGTGAACGTCAGAGGCTGATGGAGAAACCAGATCTGTGCAGAGTCAGCACTTCAGCAAAGACACAGACAGGTGCTTCTGTCCGGACGAGCCGGGAGGTCGGACACTGAACACACACATATATCTGTGTGTGTGTGTGTGTGTGTGTGTGTGTGTACGAGCTGTCAGGGCAGGTTGTTGGATTCTGAAGAGGGTTTGATTTGTCCTGGTGTCAGCAGCAGGCGGCGGCTGATCCTCAACAAGGAGCTGCATCTGACAGCGTTCAGTCCAGCACAAGTCTGTCAGAGGTCAGAGGTCAGCAGAGTGTTCATCGCTGACAACATGTTCCCATCACAAACCCTCATGATACATTTATTACCAGTTTGATCAGAACTGTTTCCTTTGTTCTGGTGAGGAACTTAATTAGAAATTATTCCAGCAACTAAAAGAATTAAAGAAGCTTAGTTTGGTTGAGGTGAACCAGCATCACACCTGTGTTTGATCAGTGCAGGTAAAAGATCCGTTAACGTCGCCTGATGCTGTGGTGAACAAACTCTGTAATGGAGACACGGTTTACAGAGTATTGAGTTACTGAGTATTTCTGGTGTGGTATTAGTACTTTTACTGCAGTGAGGGATCTGAGTACTTCATCTCTTACTCAAACCAACCTCTCTGGATCCTGATCAGTGTCTCACATGGAGCTGAATCATGCTGATGTTTGATGTTCACGACCTCTGAGTCTCTGAGTCTCTGAGTCTCGTCACAACCGGTCGCAAAATTTTATCAAGGAGACAACTGACATAAAGCAGCTGCTCGGTTCGACTGTCACTTTATCTCTGAAAGAAGTTAACTGTTCAAACTTTCTGTCTCCCCAGGCTGTCCCAGAAACCACATCAGCACCAGAACCGGTCCCAGAAACCACATCAGCACCAGAACCGGTCCCAGAAACCGTATCAGCACCAGAACCGGTCCCAGAACCTGTTAAGGTCCCAGAACTAGTTCCAGAACCAGTTAAGGTCCCAGAACCAGTTAAGGTCCCAGAACCAGTTCCAGAACCAGTTAAGGTCCCAGAACCAGTTCCAGAACCAGTTAAGGTCCCAGAACCAGTCCCAGAACTAGTTAAGGTCCCAGAACCAGAGACTGTACCAGAACCCGTTGCAGAGCCAGTTGTAGCACCAGAAGCTGTTCCAGAGCCGGTACCAGAATCAGTATTAGTTCCCGAACCTGTCCCAGAACCAGTATCAGTACCTGAACCTGTTCCAGAACCTGTTGCAGTCCCGGAACCAGTATCAGTTCCCGAACCTGTCCCAGAACCAGTATCGGTACCTGAACCTGTTCCAGAACCTGTTGCAGTCCCAGAACCAGTATCAGTTCCCGAACCTGCCCCAGAACCAGTATCAGTACCTGAACCAGTCCCAGAAGCTGATCCAGAGCCTGTGGCCAAGTCTGAACCGGTATCTGAAGCGGTCCAGCAGCCTGTGGTTGAACCGGAACCTGTTGTGGATCAGTCCTTAGCTGAGCTGATCCCTGAATCTACAGAAGACCACCTGCTGAGCCCTGAACCTGTCGTGGAGGCCTCACCTGAGCCTGAACCAGAACCTGAACCAGAGACCGTCCTGAACAACGGTAAGACTTCTGTTGCTTGTTGTTGTCCAGATGTTTCTTCACTTCACACATGTTTCGGTCATTAGACGGAGAAAATGTCAGTTGTTTGATTGACATGATTATAGTTTTCTGTGGACAGGATGTGACATCATCTTCATCTACAATGAGCAGATGTTGTTTTTAAAGATCTTCAGTAGGAACCAATGAGCTCGCAGCTGAGAGCCACAGACAGGAAGTGTTGCGAGATGGACCGACGTGTCGGTTTGGATCTGCACCAGCTCGCTCTTTATCCTGAGTCATGTCTCTAATTGGATTCGTGTGTATTAGAAGCTTCCTTTGTTTCCTCTCAATCTAATCTTTGAATAGAGAAACAGCTTCTTGCAGATGTCACATGTCAGCGGCTGCGAACAGCTGATAACTTATTTCTATGAAGAACAAGCAGAGTGGAGCTGCCGGGCTGATGATGGTCTGAGTGTTGGCTTAGAAAAGATGCTGAAAACCAGTAAACTTACAGTAAAATAATAAACTCACATTTTCATCGAGCAGAAAATCCACATGTCTTTACCAGGTGACTTCCTGTCTCCTCAGTGTGTGTGTGTGTGTGTGTGTGTGTGTGTGTGTGTGTGTGTGTGTGTGTGTGTGTGTGTGTGTGTGTGTGTGTGTGTGTGTGTGTGGAGCACCATCTGCTTCAGGAGGATGATACTTAATCTTGAACAGTCAGTTAAGCTCTTGGCAGCTCTGAACAACAGCCGCTGTCCAGACTGACAATCAGCTTTATGTCCCTCCAACCTGTGACACAACAGGTGTGTGTGTGTGTGTGTGTGTGTGTGTGTGTTCACTGTATGATTAACCATTCATTCAAGTTCCATACAGTGTTAAGATGATATTGATATTTCAACCTAAACATCAAAATCTTCCACGTGTCTCAGTAAATTTCGACCCATTTCAGAATAATCTATATTATTTTTTCTAAACGAACTAAAAGCGAACAGACGTTTAGTGTCGCTCAACAATCAGCTGCTGATCAGCGTTTCCGTGTCTCTGCTCTGACTGTTGAACTCTGTGTATCTCCTGTGTGACAGATGTGGCTGCAGCTGAAGATAAAGTGAAGTTCACTCCGGGAAAGAAACAGAGCAAGTTTGAGACGCTGATGACGAAGGAGGAGATCGAGGAGGAGCAGAGGTCAGTTCCAGCCGCCACGATGTCGAGTGCATGTTCACACAAACACGCGCTTCCTGCCTGTTTCACCTGTTTCATCCTTTACCTGCATGAAAAGACCAGCTGGTCTGAGACGGAGCTGCTGAAGCTGCACAGCTCAGCTGCTTTAGCAGGAAGCTCAAGCTGTGGTTTCCTACACGTCCCAGAATGCCTTTCTTCTTTTGACAGTCAGACGAGCAGGTTTTCATTCTCGGCACTGTTTCATCCAACAGCTTCACATCGGTGCGAACAGCAGTGTAGAAATACTGTTACCAGTAAAAGTCTTGGATCAAAAACTTTATTGAAGTAAAGGTACAGAAGTATTGGCATCAAAATATACTTGACAAAAGTACAAGTAGTGATTATGCAGAATTTCATAAAACTATATTTCACTGTGTTCAAATGACTGAAGCATGAATGTGTTAACATCAAAACTGAAACTGTAAAGTACAGTATTACTGACATGTAGAGTAGCAGAAGTATAAAGAAGGATGAAATGAAAATACTAAAGTACAAGTACCTCAAAATTATACTTAAGTACAGTAATTGGGTAAATGTACTTAGTTACATTCCACCACTGGCACTGTGTGTTTGGTTTTTTGCAATAATTTCTACTAGAAATGTTGCTCTGATGTTTTCAGAGCCGCTGAGCTGAAGGTACAATCAGATCTGGAAGACGAGCTTTAGTCTCAGAGTGTGAATCTAATATTTAGTCTGTATGAAGGTAAAGTTCAGTCTGGGAACTTGATGTATTCTGTATTTTGAAGTTCTTACAGACTTTTACACGACTTCCTTTTGGTTCCAAATTATATCCAGTCTAATCAGGCTCCTCGTGCACCTTCATGGATCCAAACTTCAGACCTGTGCGATCAACAGTTTTCAGGATCTGGTGTCGGCAGCTGAAATCTTTAATATCTGAGGCGTCGAACTCGTCGTTACTGAGGAAGAACTTAATGTTCAAACTCTGTGATGGATTCATGACGAGCTGCTGCAACAGTCAAGTCCGGCTTGTTGAGGAAGCTGAAGGATTTCAAATGGGTGTTTTTTCCTCGTCAATAATCGATCGGGTCTCGTCTCAGTTTTGCATTGAAGGACAGATTTTCAGATTTCCAGAGAGCAGGTTCTGTCGTCTCCGTCGTTCCTCTGCTCGACGCGTCCCGAGGCCTGAGCCGAGCGACGTTGTATAATCCTCTGTTACGTCTGTTTCTGAGCCTGAAGCCAGTTAAAGAGGGCGAGTGAGGAAACTGCATTCTTGTGTTTGGTTTGCAGTTTTGGTTCTTTTTCAGTCGGCGCAGGGAGTGAACGTCTGCGGCCGCCCTGATTGGAGGCTCAGTCTTTTCACCTCCAGCTCTTAAAATGCCTCCGTGACTTGGCAGCGCTGCTTCATTGTGTTTGAGTTTTGAAGGAGAAGCAAAGGAGGCAAAGAGCTTTGGTCTTTGTTTCCCTCCTCGTCTCGGTCCGAGTCGCGTCTCAGGGCCAAATGATGTCACAGATGAATAAATATTTCTGCAGCAGAGTTCGATGCTGAACCTCGTCCAAGTTCCTCATTCCAGCTCCGCTCGCTCAGCTTCTATAAACTGCCCTCAGCTCATGTCAATGACGTCTGTGTCCGACAGTCGGTCTGATGCTTCCACAGCTCAAACCCTCAACTCGGCTCGATGTCAAACCTCAGAACAGCAGAAATGTGTCTGAATCACCGAGTCAACCGACTGTTTGCTCAGATTCTTCAGGTCAACAGACGACGAGCATCAAATCAGGCTCCGACTCGTTTGTTCCGAAGCTCGTGGAGTTGATGTTCGAGCTCTTTACACTGTGAGATTTTAACAGTTGGAGACAAAAGTCCCTCATTGAATTCAAACTAGATCTCACTGTGAGATTCGTCCACCGAGGGACGATTTAAAGACGGAGTCATACAATCAAACGATCACAATGTCTACAAACCGACCAATCAGAAAATTAATATGAACAATTTATGATGTTTACTTTAATCAGATGTTTCCTGATTGAAATCATGAAATAGACTTTTTTATGAAGCCAAGTTCTTCTGAAATCCCTGAGGAAGATTTTGGTTCATTGTAAATTATTGTGATTTGATTCATTGATTCATATGGATCCAACGTGTGTGTGCATGATGTCACACTTTCCGTATTTACAAGAAAATATGTTTTGTGCACAAATTAACTTGTGAACAACAGATATGGACCTTTCATTTTTTGTAACTTGCCCAAAAGTTTCCATCACTTGTTTTCATAAGTTATGATTCTTGTGCACAAGTTAATAACTAACGACACAGTCGACCTTCACATGCACGAGTTCTCTCACCCGTCAGACTCAGCTGTCAATCACCGGCCGACCCCTCGCCCTCAGTTCATCCTCCTGACTCCGGCTTCACAGGAACAGTCGAGCACGACGCCCGGTTTTTCACCACCAATGTGCAGCAGCAGCAGCTGTTTGTGTCTGACTGACTCCACCTTTATCTTTTCAGGATAGAGCTCACGTCTGATTTTACTTCTCTGTAATCAACCTCAGCAGACACAGTGTGTTAGGAAGGACGTGGTAAGGTCATGTTTCTGTTCAATAACCTTCAGTCCCCACGTCGACCCCGCAGAGTTCGGATAGACTGATGACTCACACCCTGGCCTCATGTATCGCTAAAGAGATCAATATGTTTTTATTTCTTCAGTATTAATTAAAAACATAAACCTTCAAGGTCTTGGTCCTGCACGTGTTCATACTGTGGAGGAGAAGAAGAAAGTTGCATGAAATGTACATCCAAGTTGTCCAAAAGTACAGAACTGCAGTAAATGCAAAGTATACTTAGTTACTTTCCACAAAGAGAAGAAGTGTAGTTTTTTGAAATGTTGGATCATTTCAGAAAAACACGCTGAGGCTGCGTTTGAGTCGGATCAGTCTGAATCATTGAAGAAACATCAGTCTATCCTCACTCAGTTCTCCCTGTGATGCCTTCACTGACCCCCTCCTCAGTCACCCTTTGACTCACCTGCTTCCTGGGTCACATGGTTCATGGTGTTTACAGACGGCTGTTCCTCCAGTACTGCAGTATGTTGTAGTACTGCAGTATGAAGTTTCAGATACGGAGTCTCCTCCCAGTACAAACCAGTAAACATTCAGAGGCCCGAGACGCCGGGACGCTCGTCCAATCTGGGTCACGTGTTCTCAGAGGGGATGAGACGTCCATACAGGAAACACAAAGGTCCTATAGGAGCCTTCATCAGGCTTTAAGAGCAAACACAAAGGACACATTCAGTGTCTCAGAGCCGGAGCAGGACAGAGACACGCTTCAGGAAAACTGTAGGAAAACAGGAAGGTAAATAAATGAGTCAGGAAGAAAACGATACTTTAAAATACGGAGGATACGAGAGTAAAATAAAATATATAAGATGTTCAGTGTTTGTGATGGTTCAAGTGTTCAGAATCTTTAAATTCAGTCAAACAAATCGTGCTTCTGTACTACATTCTAACTGTGTACAGCGAGTACAACTACTCGCTGTCAGAGTATCTGTTCTCTTTGTAGTAGGACAGTTATAAAGTACTTGTGTATAAACTCAACGAAGACGAGAAGTACTCACATCTTTTGCTTCAGTAAAAGTAGAAATACTCTGTTACAGGTTAAAATCCTGAAGTATCAGCATCAGCATATACTTAAAGTACCAGAAGTAAAAGTACTCCTTATGCAGAACGGCTCATTTCAGAATCATCATGTGCAACATGTTGCTGGATTATTGATGATGTTTTTATCTCTTTAGAACATTCGAACAGACACAGAGAGTTTTACGCTCTGAACACCTGATGATACTCACAGACTGAAGTACTCTACGGTGTAGTGTTAGTACTTTTACTGTAGTAAATGATCTGAATACTTGCTGCGCTGCTGTCTGGTTAATGTTTCAGTCTCAGCAGCTGAAACTGGTGCCACATATTTACCAGTTTAATTTGAAGGGTGGAGACTTTTCCCTCAGAGAGGAACCAGCTGAGAGTCTGCATGTTCACACACACACACACACACACACACACACACACACACACACACACACACACACACACACACAGACACACAGACACTCACACACACACACACACACACAGTTTTGAATTTAAGTTTATTATTTCTTTAGCTCAGAATAATAAGTTTATAGTCCAGGAAGCCTTGTTGTTGCAGGTGAGCGCCCTCTGCAGGACAAAGACAGTCATTACACGTGGAAACATTCTTGATTGAAAAGTCATGACAAGCTGATTATTATTGATTATTATCAGAGAACAAAACAGTAAACACAGGTTGGAAAATGTGAGACATTAAATTGGATTAGATTTAGAAATGCTCGCTCACACAAACACATGACCTGGAGATTTGTAAATATAGTAAGTGGCCAAAAATATGTGGACAGCTCTATGAAGACATGTTGGTTCAAGTGAAGTAAAAGCAAGTAAAAGCCCCGGTCCCCGTCCTGGTCCTGTCCCCGGCCCCAGCCCCGGCCCTGGTCCTGGCCCTGGTCCTGGCCCCGGCCCTGGCCCTGGTCCCGGCCCCGGCCCTGGTCCCGGCCCCGGCCCTGGCCCTGGCCATGGTCCTGGCCCCGGCCCCGGCCCCGGCCCTGGCCCTGGTCCCGGCCCCGGCCCTGGTCCCGGCCCTGGTCCCGGCCCCGGCCCTGGTCCCGGCCCTGGCCCCGGCCCCGGCCCCGGCCCTGGTCCCGGCCCCGGCCCCGGCCCCGCCCGGCCCCGGCCCTGGTCTCACTGAGGACCGAGCGCTGGCTTCTCTCACTGAGCTCTTCCAGCTGCTCTGCTAACCTGCATGCTGCCTGTTAACACCACAGCTGACGGTGAGTGCTGAACTCAAGCTGAAGCTTTAGAATGAGGAAACACACCGGGCTGGTTTCCACACACACACACACACACACACTAATTGTCAGTGGGTTTCGAGGAGCCTGTGTCCTGTTTTTAAACTCTAACATTTGCTCTTTGGTTTAAATCAGTGAACTCGACACATTCAGTTTTTATTCTTCAGCCTAAAAACTGAATAAAGACGAGGACGTTGACCTGAAAACATTTGGCTGAATCTCACTCTCACATTTCTACAATCCACACGTTATTTTTCCCCAAATCAAAGAACATGAAACAGGTTTGTCTCAGTATGAAAACATGAAGCAGCAGCTCCTCAAACCTTCAGCATGAATGATTGACCCGTCTTTGAAGGATCAGACCAACACGTTGTTTCTCCTCAGCTGCAAATCAGGTTCTGGCATTTTTGCATTTTTGAGCACAAGCTGACAAGTTTTAGATTTTTGCATCTGCATTCAAATGACTAGAAACCAATCTGGTTGCATTGAAAACGCTTGCAGACGCGTCAGCTGTGATTTCAAGCTGTTGGAAATGAGTCAAACTCGCTGCTTCGCTCCTTTGAAAGTTGTGTTACTTCAAATTTTAGATTTACAAGAGCGGCGATGCCACGAAGCTGAATCGTCTTTGTCTTTTCTTCTAGAGCTCCTGAATGAAGAAGACGTCAAACGCTTCGGACCAAAGACGACCGAAGATCGAATCGACTGGTTCTCAAAGTTAAACTGACGTCTTTCTTTCACCTCGTGTTCTCAGAGCTTTCAGCTGCTTGTGAATAGCAAATGTCTCGACACCAAAGTGCCTTCAGGAATCTGTGTTTTTACCCGTCTGCTTCTTGTGTTGAGGATTTTTAGAGTGAAGGAAGAAAATTTCAGCCTTGAAAAAGGAAAAGTGTCATTAACAGAAAGCGAGAGTGAAGTTCTGTGACGGGACGCAGAGACGATGGTGTGACACTTCAAACCATTAAACTGTGATTGAAGTCAACATGAAGTTTAGTTTAGTCTGAGTTTAAACAGTAACAGTAAATCAGCCTGCTGATGATTCACCGCTGCTCCTCCACGAGCAACTTTCCATTTACAGTCGACATAAAACCACACAAGTTAAATCAGTTCTCAGTCGTGTGTTTGAGGTTTTCACTCCTTCTGTGTTTGGTTTAATGTTAAATATGCAATAAATGTGTGAAACCCAACACGTGATGTTTGAGTTTGTTGGTTTTATTGGAAACGTCAGAGCTTTTTTTTCTTGAAATATTCTGATTTTCTTGAAACGTATTCAATGTTTGTTGTAATGTGACAAACACAGAAATATCACTAAACACACATTCAGTTTATTTCTGTTCACATCAGGTCACACACACACACACACACACACACACACACACACACACACACACGGACAGTAACACACGTTTCCACAGGCCACGTCTGAACGTCTCCACATGTCAGCAGCACACAACAACGTGTGTGTGTGTGTGTGTGTGTGTGTGTGTGACTTCCCAGGGTGCAACAGGAGCAGCTGGCGGCCATCTTCCTGCTGCTGAGGGAGAACCAGGAGGTGCTGGGGGAGGTGACGGAGGGAGACATGGAGGAGCAGCTGAAGCTTTACTCTCTGTGAGACGACGTCGACTCTCGGATGTAAAATAGTGTCGAAGTTCAAATCTGTGTTTGATTCTCTGTCACATTTTGTCTTCAGACACATTCATTGTTGCTGGACTGAAGAAAATATCTGATTTTCCCATCAGTGCTGCAGTTGAAAGTGATTATTGGTAAAACTTTAGATCACAGATGTTTTATTATGGATTTAGTAAATATGGAATCAGTGTTTATTACTTTAAACAAGCTCCTACTTTTACAAAGACTTGATCTTTTGCACAAGTCAATCTGTCGTTGGATGTTTTGCTTCCTCGAGGAAGAACTTGATGTTCAAACTTTATTGATGAAGAGCTGCTGCATCAAACCTGATGAATAAAGTAACTTCATAATTTAAGTACTTTATTTAAAGCCTCACAGTGACGACGAAACTTCAGGACGTCGCTGAAGCGTCGTCGTCTTTTCGAGGCTCAAACAAAGCAGATCTCACGTGTTCACCAGTGAACGTCAGGTGCTGGTTGGTGGGTTTGTCACCTTCGGACAGGCTAACAGTTTCCCTCTGTTTCCAGTCTTTATGCTAAGCTAAGCTAACAGACATGAGAATCAGTCTGAATGTTTAAATCTCGAGAAAGAAGCCTGTTTCTCAAACCAGCTGCTTCCTGATCTTCGACACTTTCTGTGAATGTGTTTGTGTTGCTTTTTCATCAGAATGACTTTGTGCCGTCTCATGTTCTGGATTTCTTCTTCAGGTTTGAAGCTTTCGTCCCCAAAGACAAATAAAAAGCTGAAAACTTCCTCCTCGATAACGTTTGACCGAGACAACATGAACTAACTAACTAACTTTGTAATGATTTTATTCTCATATCATTTTCACTCATAATAATAGTTTTTCTTAAATTGTATTTTCATTCTCAGAGTATTAAGACTTTTCTGGGGTTTTTTTCTCTTGAATTATCTCAACATGGATCTTGACATATATTTATCCAAACTCTTTAAGGCTTGTATAGCAACTCAAACTGCTGCATTTTGGGTAACGTAGTGTCTTTATTTGATCACATGATCTCTGATGTTCATGACTCTGCTTTTGTGGTTTAAAGTAGAAAAACAAATTTTGAATTTAATTACAAATGAACTGTAATGAGTTTTTCAGGACAATAAATATGTGAATCTAAAGCTGGATTGTAGATTGTGATGATTTGATTTACAGTTTGCAAATAATATTTTTTTTTACTGTAATGTCATGAAGTGTTTCTGACGCCAGGCCCCGCCCTAAATGTGATGTCACACCAGGTGTGTTTAGCTTTAGAAGACGGTGAACTGGTTTCTATTGTGATCAGAGAAGAAAAACAGTCAGGTGAGATCAGAGACTCTGTTTGTATCTGGGTCACCTGAACTCACAAACTCACCTGGTCTGTTTGAAATGGACTTCAGCCTCACCTGAGCACACCTGAGGAAGAAGACGAAGAAGAAGTCCATGACTAAAGCTCCTGACAGCAACAATGAAATCTTCCTCCATGAAGACAGTTTTCTTCCTGTTGGGAACTTTGAGTTTCATCATTTTTACCATTTTATACACAAAATACAGGTAAAAACACAAACATCACCTGTTTTACTCTCATTTATTCAAACGTCACAGGATTTTTCCTCCTCATTCATGTAAAAGCAGGATTTTTCCTGTTCATTTTCAACAATTTTGTTCAGGACTGAAACTAATGATTCTTTTCATTCTGGATTCATCTGCTGATTCTTTTCTCCATCGATCGATCGATTATTGAAAACAGTGAGAAATGTGGTCACAATGATCCAGAGCCCAAAGTGACACCTTCACAATGTTGCTTTGCTCCAAGCAACAGAACAAACCTGCAAACTATTACAGACACATTCAGACTATTACAGACACATTCAGACTATTACAGACACATTCAAACTATTACAGACACATTCAGACTGTTACAGACACATTCAGACTATTACAGACACATTCAAACTATTACAGACACATTCAAACTATTACAGACATTCATTCAGACACTTCAAACTTTACAGACACATTCAGACTATTACAGACACATTCAAACTATTACAGACACATTCAGACTATTACAGACACATTCAAACTATTACAGACACATTCAGACTGTTACAGACACATTCAAACTGTTACAGACACATTCGCATCAGTCAGAGGAGAAACAGAAAATTTCAGCTGTTCTTCTATAAACTTGTTATAAACTAGTAACTAAAGCTCTCAGATAAATGTAGTGAGGTAAAAGTTCCATATTTCCCTCTGAGATGTGGAAGTAGGAGAAAGTACAAGTACCTTTAATGTGTACTAAAGGAGAGTACTTGAGTAAACATACTTACATTATATGAAGGATTTCACTTCTGTGGTTTTAGTTACGATATAAAAGTAGAAAACGCTTTTTATTAATATGAGTTGAAGATGAATCCTGCAGATTCTTTTTCACCGTACATTTATTGATTTTGGTTGAAATGTAAGTTTTATTTTGGTGTTTTTAATTTTCTTTTTGTTATCTTTCATCAATCCCTTCAACCTTCTCAGTTTCGTCTGCAAACCGTCAGGATGAGCTGAGAGTTTTGTTGGCAGCAGTTTCATGATTCATTCTCTGTGTTAACGAGTCACTTGAGATAAATCTTGAGATGAAGAACTGAGAAGCAGCGACAGAGGAAAATTATCAGTGGAAACAGTCACATGATGCAGAAAAACACCTTTAGTCACACGAGATTGACATAAAATGCAAGTTAAACAGTGTGTGTGTGTGTGTGTGTGTGTGTGTGTGTGTGTGTGTGTGTGTTGTGATGTCAGTCAGCAGACAGAAGGTGGCAGCCTCGAGCTTCCAGGTGAGGATCAGGTGGACAAGAGAATCTTTTCAGCAGCTCAAGAAGAAGAAGAAGAAGAGGAAGAGGAAGAGGAAGAGGAAGAAGAAGAAGAGGAGGAAGAAGAAGAAGAAGAAGAGGAAGAGGCGCAGGTGCGTTTTTCCTCAGCTGCTTCGTCACATCTCGATCAAACTGATTCGTGACAATCATGAAACTTTATTTATAGTAAAGTTCTTCACACAGAAAACAGTGAAAATATGTTTAATGAAAGTAGTCGAGCTGAAAACGGATTTTTCATGACTCCTCCTCTGTGAGACAGTCAAGCGTCTCCTGCTGTGACGAAGCCTTTTGATGTGACGTTCTCTTGTCTTTTCAGTCTCACTGTTTGAAATGTGTTTGTCTCCAGACTGAAGCTTCGTGTTCTCTGAGGAGAACAGTGAGGAAGGATCTCGTCCTCAGAAGGAGGTTCAGGTTCTCGGTTCCGGTCCTTCAGTGGACAGGAACGTTCTCCGGTCCGGCCTGGGATCAGCTGAAGAACCGGCCGCCTCCGTACGGATGGAGAGGACTTCCTGTCAGCGGTAACTGAAGTGCTGTTAGTGAACAACATGGTACAAAGATTTACTGCAGTACAGATATGAGGTACTTGTACTTTACTTGAGAACTGAAGGATCCAGAGCAGGTTGGAAGAACTTCTCCTCAGTCTGAAGTGAGACCTGCAGTCTGACGGTTTGTCTCGTCTCCTCCAGTCGTCAGATCAACGCTGTCCCTCCTCAACAGCTCCCGTCTCTTCGAGCGAGGTTCACCTGACAGGTGCGTTCGCTGCGCCGTGGTTGGAAACGGGGGGATCCTCCGAGGCTCCCGACAGGGGAGCGACATCGACAGCCACGACTTTGTCTTCAGGTGAGACTGACGACTTCTGAACTCCTGTTGAGCTCAGGTGAAATAAATGATCAGCTCTTTGGCCAAAATGTGTTTTGTTGCTCGTCAGGATGAACGGAGCCGTGATCAGAGGGTTTGAAGAAGACGTGGGGACGAAGATTTCCTTCTACGGCTTCACCACCAACACCATGAAGAACGCGCTCGTCCTGTACCGGGCGGACGGGTTCACCAGGATCCCCCAGAGTCCCGTGAGTTTCAGTGTCCAGAGTCCAGCTCTTCAGATGTGGTTCAACCGATCCAGACTTTCATGCTGTTTTCAGGCTAAAATCACTCTGTTTGTTCTGATCTGATTCCTCAGTAAGAAAACAAGCCAGTTGAACTGAGCTTTGAACTCGAGCGACAACGGTTCCAGATTCATTTGAAACCAGCTTTAAAGAAGCGAAACGTCCAGACTCACATCAAATCATCAACATGTTGATCTGAATATCTGGTTTGTCCGCGCCTGAACAATCGACCCCTGATGTCACTTCCTGTCTCTTTGTCTTCTTCTTCTGCTGCAGGACATCACATACGTCTTCATCCCCTCCGACCTCAGAGATTATGTGATGATGGCGGCTGCGGTTCAGGGTCGGACCGTCGGCTCGGGCAGAGACCGGGGCGACAGGTGAGTTCACCTGAAGTCCTGCCCACTCACAAGGAAGTGATGGGTGTAAAATGTCTCTGAAAGACAAACTGTGTCCGTGTCTCCGTCAGGCCTTGGGAGTATTTCGGTCACAAACCTCCTGAAAACTTCAAGATTCTCCACCCGGCTTTTATTTCCTACGTGACAAACAGGTGAAGGATCCGTGTGATCGGTGAACATTTTGATTACTAGTTCAGTTCAAGAACTGATGATCATCACGGCTCTGAATCGTCTCTCTGTGTTTTCATCACTTCTTCAGTTTCCTGTCGTCTCGTCTGCTCAACAACGTCAGGACTCGTCACCTGTACATGCCGAGCACCGGCGCTCTGATGCTGCTGACCGCCCTGCACACCTGTGACCAGGTGAGCACGCACGCACGCACGCACGCACACAGACAAACACACACACAACTACAAGCTATGTCCTGACATAAAGACTGAAGGACGTCCGTCTGTCCTGCAGGTTTCTGCCTTCGGCTTCATCACCGGGAACTACGCAGACTTCTCCGACCATTACTACGACTCCAGGTGGAGGCCGCTGAGGTTCTTCGCCAACCACGACCTGCAGATGGAGAGTCGACTGTGGGGGGCGCTGCACCGGCGTGGGGTCGTCAGGCTCCACCAGAGGAGGCGGGGCAGCTGACGGAGGAGGCCAAACATTCAGAGGACTCGTCTTCATCCTGACTTATTTTGTCATGTTTCATGAACACGAGCGTCTGACGTCACTGTGGATCCTTCAGGACAAACTCGTTTTAATGTTTCTGGAGATTCAAAACTTTCCAAACGTCCCACATTTTCATCCAATCCATTATGGTTTCATATGATGTGAAGTGTTATAGTTTGATTATTTTATGTTTGAATATTTTTTAGAATATTAGAATTGAGTAGCTTCAGTAAAGTGTTTTTTGTGTTTTAGAATCCATCTGAGGGAAAATGGAAATTAATTTCCCTTCAAACATCAGGACGTCAGACGTGAAACAAGATGAAGGATTAAATATTTACTAATGAACAGAGAATTTTATCCTGCTTCTTAAACTAAATTCACTTTTTAAAATCAGTCCTGGATTATCTGAAAAATATAAAGCTGAAAAAACGGATCTTTCTCTGCTCATGAAAAGTTTAGAAAGTTGTGACATATAAATCAAACAGTTTGAACATTAAACTGAATGAAGTTTGTTCATCAACGTTGAATCTGCAAATGTTTGAAACTTTTTTTATTGAAAGTTTTTTTTAATCTGATGTGATTTTCTGATTTCAACACTGATCTCATTTGTTTGCATGTCGACGTTTCACTTTGAGGTTTGAAGTAAATATTTGGATCATTTGAGCATTTTGTTGATTCTTGACTTTTATGAAAGCACCAAAGATACAATAATGAAGAAACATCGGTTAAAGCTGCGTCATGTTTTATGAGAATTTGTCACGTTTGAATGAAAAGTTCCTTTGGCTGTCGCAGATTTTTTAAATGAATGAAAGTACAAAGTCAAAATGAAAAACATTGAAACTGCGCTTTTACATAGTTTATATTCATGTTTTATCTTTGTATTTTATTGTTCTGCTGCCCCCAAGTGGCAACAAAACACCAACAACTGCAGCTTTAAATTTAGTGTCAAACAAGAGGACAAGTAAATAATCTGTATTTTACTGTTTGTTTGTTTATTTTGTGGCGACAGTAAAAAAAAATTAAAATATTAAAAAGATCGTGATGATAAAAATCGGATTTGTTTGTCTGAAAAGGGACAAATTGAAGAAGTGGGAGGGTCGAGTTTGTTTCATTAAGTTACCCAACGAGAGCCAGAGCAAAACAGGAAAACAACTGAGTGATTCTCCAAAATAAAAGCACGACTGCCAAGCTTTAATTTCTCTGTCGTTCATCTGATGACATTTTTACAGACAAATAAAAGTGTGTGTAGGTGTAAAAAAGATCCTCAGGGCTCAAAGGGAAAAAAAGACCTGTGTCCTAAATGCACCAACATCAGTGGAAGAGTTTGTACTTTTTCTGTTTTAAAGAAACTGCGTTTCATTTATTGGCTGATTATTCTGACTCTGAAAATATAAATGACAAAAGTTCATGATGGAGTTGTTATTTCACATTCATTGTAAAACAAAAAATAATTTATTTTTCAGCAGTGATGGAAGAAGTACTCAGATTCTTTACTGCAGTAAAAGTACTAATACACAATGTAAAAATACTCCACTAAAATTAAAAGGCTTGCTTTGAAAACCTCCCTGAAGTAAATGTGAGTATTATTATCCAAATGCACTTAAAGTACTTAAACTCCTCATGTTGCAGTAAAATGTTCCCTGTCAGTGTTTTTCTATTATATCTGATGTTTCTGGATTCATTTCAACGACTTTTATTTCACTCCAAATAAAATAAATCTGGTTCAAAATGTCCTTAAATTTGATTCTGTAAGTAAACATCGCTTTGCCTTGTTTTATTTTGAAAGTCTCAGCCGGATGTTCTGTATCGTCTCATGTGTAACTTAATACTTTGTCCACATTCGGGATGAGACGTTCAGGGCGAGGAGGGAAAATCTGGAGCAGCGGCAGCAGCAAAGATCCTTCAAAGTCCTGAAGTCCAGAAAATCAACTTCAGTTTCTCTTCAGTTTCTCTTCAGTCTGGATTCAAATCCGGATTCAAATCTCGATTCAAATCCGGATTCAAGTCTGACCTGGAAGGTTCGGAACTTTATTCTGGAATAAAGAACCTGGACGTTTGTGGAACATCAACACTTTTTTCCTTCAAACCGCCTCCGTTAAAATTCAGCTGGAAAAGTTTCGAACTTGACTAAAAGGTGAGTCTTTGATAAAATGGCTTTATTCTTCCAACAGTTGTGATTTGAATGAAACGGTTCCTCCGAGCTCTGGACCGGACTTTGATCCGGAGCTCGGCGGCGCTGGAGGCGAAGCTCCGCGGTGTGTTTACGTACCAGAGTCCGGCCGCGATCTGCCGCTTTCTCCGCTGCGGACTCCGCTTCACTCTGAGCGGCCTTCACGTGTCTGAGACCTGCAGGAGTTCACCTGGGAATCTGATCAATATGTGAACGATGAAGACTTTTCTACACCTTCAGAAACAAAAGTTCAGTTCGAGTTGGACAAAAACAAACAGCAGCTCAGTTCAATCAGGGAAAGTCGGATCAGAAAAGTCGCTGCTTTTCGCCCCAGTTTGTGGTTCTGAATCTAAAACTTCATGTGTTCGGTTCATCTCATCTTTCTGGTTCCCTCGTTCCCCCCGAACTGCAGACTGACTCCTACTAACTCAGGCAAAACCAGAAGCACATTTTATATTTGTGTTTTTTTGTGGATGATGTGAACGTGAATGCAGAATTAGTGATTTGTTAAAGGGAGTCTGGCATGAAAATATCTCCAGATAAAAGCTGAAGCTGATCAGGATAAAAGTTTAATGCAAACTTTAGTCTAGTTGATAATTAAACACAAACAGTTTCACAATCAGCAAGTTTTATTTGTAAAAGTGATAAAAAAAAAACTTGATCATGTAAGAATCTGACTTGAAGGTAAAATGTGTGCTGTGATTCTTGTTTGTGAGCCATAACCTGATCTGTCCATTTCCTCTGTGGAGCAGTTTCTGTGCAGTCACATTGAAGCGAGTGAGTGTTGATCCTCTTGTCATGGATGCAGTGGGAGGAGAAGGAGCCCGAGGAGCCGGAGGAGCCGGAGGAGAGGAGGAGGACGTGATGGCTGTAAACTGGACTGACAGCTCTGCCTCCACCCTCAGCTCCTCTGCAGCCGCTGCTTATGTAATGACACAAGTGGATGAAGGAGTCCAGGGCCGCGTTTGAGTGTGAAGCCTCTCAGCTCAGCGGGGACGACAGAGCCTGGACCGGCTCCTCCCTCCTGGATCCGAGAGCCTGCTCACTGGGCCGGAAGACTTTAAGTAGCTGAAGTGAAGTCCACGTCCAGAGCGATGTATCTGTCCCACAGCCCCGAGGGGGGACACAGGAAGGAGGTCAGCGTCAGGTGGTTTCACTGAGCTCTTCTTCTGCTCTGCCTCAGACGTGTGAGGACTCAGTGGAGTTTGGAGGAAAAGCCTCAGTGTTTGTTTGGCAGAACCACAAGTGGATCCCTCGTGAGCTGTGTGTGTGTGTGAAGGTTTGCCGGGCTGTAATTCGCCCTGTCGCTGTGGTCACGGCCCTGATCTCACCTGTGACAGGTGTGTGTGTCAACCTCCGTCCACAGTGTCTCTTGTTTGTCTTCAGGCCGTTTTAATGTCACATCAGAGGGAATGAAAACCCACAGAGCTGCTCCGGTCTCACTTCCTCATTTTCATCATTACGTTTTATTGTCGTGTTTTCTTCAAATCAGAAATCTTGATAAACAAATAAGACACAGTGACATTTATTCAAACCTTTTTTACATCAAACGTCCAAACCTAAAATCTTGAGCACAGTTTAATAAAGATAATGTGAGAATTCATGCATCAGATTTAGTTTTCTCACATTAAGTCAAAGATTCTCTGCTGAGGTGTCGTGAGTCACTTCCTGTCCAAAGATCATCCATTGGTCTTTATTATAATTCTGAAGTTGTCAATCCAATGAACCCGTGAGGTTTTTGGTCAAACTGAAGGTTCGAGGTTTATTGCAACATCAGTATAACTCAGACGATGAAGAGCAACAAACCTTCACACAAAGTGTCTCCAGTCAAACCACCGACTGTCTGACTTCACAAAGATCAACAGTCTGAATATGAATTATTGGCACAAGCCTCATAATCAATAACACAAGCAGATCCTAAATAATGATAATATGAACTGTTGGATGTGGAGGCATCAGACTGGAGCTGCAGGCTGTCGACACTGATTCGACTCACGTTCAAATAGACATTTAATTCATTGTTTTCTGATTATAGATTGACCTGCTGATTGTGTCATGATGGTTTGGTTTATAAAACATAAGACAACAGTGACTGTTCCAAAGTCCCAGAGTCCAAAGTGACGTCTTCAGATGACGATGAGATGATGAAGAAAAGTCCAAATGTTTCTGTGAAGTGTAAAAGTTGCTGTGTGGATACAGTGAGTTGGTCCTGGTTCGTCCGCGCTCAGACAGACGAGCTGCTCTCGTTTCCACTTCGACTCCTCCGATAGATGAACTGATCTGGTTTTCTCATTTCTTTCAGCTCTGACCACATCACCTCCCCCTCCTCCTCCCGTCACATCTCCACGAGCTCCAGCAGCCTTCAAACCCCCGGCTGACCCTGCAAATAACACCCCCCCAAATACAGAGTGAAAAGAAGAAAAGTCCGAGCAGGAAATTAAGCAGCTGAACAGTTTTTCCATCTGAGCGGCTCAGAGGAAATAATATCACAGAGGATTTTTCGACGCTGGCCGTCAGCTGAGCGTCGCACACAGGAAGTGGAGAGTCTCACCTGAGGCAGGTCCACGTCTCCGGCGCTCAGCATGAGGCTCTGAGGCAGCGGCGGGAGATTAACTACAGCTGGTTCCAACACGAGGAGGAGGAGGATCATGGGGAAGGAGCAGGACCTGCTGCAGGCGGTGAAGAGCGGAGACCTGCTGTCCACACAGAGGCTGCTGTCCAAACTCAAGACCAACAGGAACAGTAAGTCCACCTGCTGCTTTTATTCTGAAATATGGCTCATACCTGTCACCTGGTCACCTGGTCACCTGCTCAGGGGTCACCTGGTCACCTGCTCAGGGGTCACCTGGTCACCTGCTCAGGGGTCACCTGGTCACCTGCTCAGGGGTCACCTGGTCACCTGCTCAGGGGTCGCCTGCAGTGTTGAGATGGTAAACATGTGGTTTACCTGTCCGTCCTCGTCTCCTGGCTCTGTGCTTCAGTTTATGGCTGTGACATTTCTTTTTTATCACCATCACAGGACACACCTGGATTTGTTGTTTTGAACTCACAACACTTTGATAAAGAGCAGCACATCGTGACGTTGTCTGTTGTTAAAATCTGTGTTTGTGTGTGTCCAGGTTGAAACGTCTGACAGGAGAGGACAGACACTCATGTGACTGAACATTAGGCTTCATGTTCTTCTGGGGTTTTTGTCTGGATTCATTTCGGTCTGAGCAGTTAAAGATTGAGGGCGGGTCTTTGAGCTGATTGGTTGGTTGAACACTTGGTCTGATTGGCTGTTGTGGCTGTTTTCAGCTTAATTATTTGGGATATTTATTTATTGAAAAGTGACACGAGAGTAAGTGTAGTTGAAGTTTGATGTTCAGCTTCGTTTCATACTGTTTTTATTAGTAATTTATGATTAAAGAATTGATCTGTACGACATCGGTCGTCTTCTTTGTCCTGAAATCTTTCATCCGTCTCATCCTTTGATTGATTTTTCATGTTATAATGATTCTGGTTTTCAGTGAAGAGTCACAGCCGCCATGTTGGCGTGCTGAGTCTAATGTCGGACTGAAGCTGCTTCAGTAACTCTGTAACTCTGCATTAACCTTTTGGATCAGCTGAGTGTTATCAGATGATTTTCTGTGCTGCAGCTGAAGGTTTCCTCCTCCACACAGAAACCTCACACTGAACAGAGGCTTGACTTCATTAAACAAGCTGTGAGCTGAGTTCTTTGCTGCCTCGATAAATATTGAAACTCCGACACACTCGTGTGTTTTAGTGTTGAGGGAAAAACCAGCAGGTACAAACACTTTTTATTGGATTTGAAGGAGTAGATTGTTGCAGAAATCTACTGAGACTCAGTTCAGATGACATGATCTGGTGTGACGGGAGGCGTCAGGAGCAACAGCTGCTGGTTTTGTTCTGTGTGGTGAATCATAGCGGACGACGCCTCACGACATCCTGACAACAAGTCGAGCGGCTCAGAACTTTAGTGATGAGTTGGATGAATTCCACGACGTGTTGGTGACGTTGACCAACAGTACTGGTGTTCTGTAATACCGTGATGCCGCTCAGGTCTCATCAGTGCATGTGATTTAAAGCTTCGGTCCTGGTCTGAGCGAGGCCAGATGTCGTCCTCACGCTGAAGAAGTCGTCTCCTGGCTCTGAGGACAAAGACAGGACAGGGCGGGATGGACGTGCTCCGAGTCAAACCCTGTTTTACAGACAAACACTTTCAAATCACACAGTATCACGAAAACAAGAAAAGGCCGAACAGGCCAAATGTAAACATCAGAAAACGAGTGAAAAGACTCATATTGAACAATAGAAGCTTTCATGGAAGCAAAAACTAAATGATCACAAATACAGCAACAAGAATAGAATAAAAACAACCAACATGTTCCACAACAGTAAAAACTAAAGTCACATCTGTGAGAGATTCATCAGTCTATGTTTCAGTGACAGTTGTTGAGTCGACGTGTTTTATTCCTCATCAATCCAACGTGTCGGACTTGAACTCGGCCCGTAACCATCAGGATCTGTGAAGAGAGACTGAGGTGTTTTAACACCACTTCTGCTTCGTGTTTCATTTCCACCATAAACTGTTTTATATTTGAGTCGAACTGTTCATGGAGGCCAGTAAAACTCGTGTTGGCTCTGATCTGTGGACCTCGTCTTCCTGGAGCTCCTCCTCTCTGTGACTGATGCCTCTGTCTGACTTGCTTTTGTTTGTGCTGCAAGTGACCGAGAAAAGGGGCCCGTCGGGGCCCCGGGGCCAGCGGGAGGTCAGTCTTTATCGGGCAGATAACCTCTCACCTGCCACAGGACCGTCCACACGGCCGGCGTCCAGCGTGATCGCTGACCTCTGACCTCTGCAGGAGAAGTGAAGGAGGACGAGTCTCTGACCCGTTTACCGAACATGGACACGAAGTTGAGGCTGTGAGGAAACAATGGTGGACAGATATTATTATTAATCCAAGATTCTCTCAATTTAGATGCTGTAGATTTGCTTGAAATCGTATCAGGAGAGAAAACGTCAGATTCGTCCCTGTTTTCTTTTCCTCAGCGACATGAACGCGCCTCAGACAACATGGAGAAAAACAACATTTTCTCTATGACCAAACTTTAACAAGCTTCTGAGGCTCGATTAAGAAAAATGAGTCGCTGAAACGCTGTTCGACGTCACGAATGGTTCTGGAAGTTGGTTTTTCCTGTAACTTGAAGGCAGCATCGTCCTCGTGTCCGTGGCAGGTGGACGTCGGCCTCCGTCTCTCCGAGCCGTCGGGGCGTAGACGTCTCCTCGGCCAGCTGACGGGCCGGTCCTGCTCCCTCGGGGACTTCCTGCGGGCCGTCACACGACCCCACCCATTGTTCTCCGCCTCGGTGCGGCCGATCCGTCACCTCATACGTTACAGCAGAGCCGCTTCACCATTGTTCCTCCGACAGCGCTCGGCGGATCCGACCTCTGCCGCGTTTCTCCACGAGCTGAAATATTTCACTTTCTGAACTTTGTGTTTTCTGCTCACTAACTAAATACTGAAATACCAGCAGCCTCTTTTTCGTGTTTCGGGACGTTTCATCTGAATTGAAAAAGACATGTGTGACCCAAACTCTGTCCTCCTGACATCTGGTGCCTCCGTCTCTCCCCCGCAGCCAACTGCTACCACCCAGATCACAAGGAGCTCCCAGCTGGTGCCCGGCCAGGATTAAAGGAATTACAGTGCTGTGGAGTGGGGGGGGGTCCGGCTGCGTTCGTCACGTGCTGCGGCATCTCGTCCTCATATCGCTGCTGTTTACAGTTTGATGCTTCTGGAACGAGAAGATGGACTTTATTTACCCGTAACTCACAAATCATTTCATTATAGTGTTAAAGACAAAGTTCAATGAGTCCAGATCATTTATTTACTCTTCAGTCGCTGCAACTCGTGTGAAATCTGTCCACGTGAAGCTGAATGGAGGAAAAAGTTTCCAGTTTTAAAATAATGATGAATTAATGTTTATTTGATTTTGTGTGGAGCTTTTCTTTCCAGGAAACTTCTGAGGAAGTCTTTAGGAAAATATTGAGAAATGAGAGCTGCATGAAAAACGAGCCTTAGAGACTCGAACCAAAGATAAAAGTTCTTCTAAAAACTTGTTGTTTCAGCTCCGTCCTCAACAGAGCTGAGTGTCGAACCTCCGTCCGTCCCTGAACCTCCAGCAGCTCAGGTTCAGGTTCAGGTTCAGGTTCAGGTTCAGGTTCAAACAACCCTCGAGCTTTTTCACACATCATATTTATTTATTGGAGAAAATCGATGATTCTCTCTGGTTTACGCTGAAATATTCCTGTTAAATAAAGCTTGTTTTATATCAGCAGCCTTATTGTTTATTATATGTTTAAGAGCCTCTTTTCTCATTTAAAATCTATTGAAAAGGACAGAAAAAAACAACACAAACAACAGCACCTGAACGCCTCCTTGGCCTCAAACGTCCCGTCTGTCTTTTTAACAGACGTGAGCCACAGGAGCTGATTTCACCGACTCAGTGGACAGATGAAGCTCATCACTGTCCCATTACTGAAGCCTCGTAAACCTCTCGTCTCTCCATGAAAAGACGGCCGTTGAGAACCGAAACAAAACGGCGACGGTGTTTTGGAGACTCTTCTGTCGGCGGGGGTGGTGGGGGGGGACTGACTCCCCCTCTGGATGTCTGCTGTGTCTCTTCACACTCGCTCAGACTGAATCTGTCTCATGTTTTATTCATCAGTTTGGGTTCAAACTCTGCTCAGCCAATCAGCGAGCGCCGCCGGCTGAACTCCTGCTTCATCAGGGACTGATTCACCTCTCGACCGCTTCTGTGGATCTGGCTTTGTCTTTCTTCATCTCAGACTCACTCTGAAGGTTAAACTCAGACTGAGAGCTGTTATTTATGAGACTTCAGCTCCACTTTACTTCGACCTCAGCAGCAAAGAAATGATGATGTGTTAATAGAATAAACAGGTCTCAAATTCAAAAAGCAAGAAGACACCATATGAGCAGACAGAAGCACAATTCAGCTCATTGTTTCTGAAAACATGTCTCTTCCATGTAATGTCTCTGTCTGTCCTCCGTCTCCTGACAGCTGAGGACCTCAGATTGACTTTGCTCCTGGTGTTAACTTGGTTGATTTCCTGCTCTAATACAAAACCCACATTTACAAACTGGCGTCTTTCTCCAGAAAATCACTAGCCGCCGTGTCTTTGTGGACGTCGCTTGTCGTCTTGTTTTTCCTGCTGACAAAAGGGAAATAAGTGAAATGTAACTGGGACACATTCAGAGATTCACACTCTCTCAGTGAAGAAAAGCCAGAAACAGGACGCTTCCTTTACACAACGTGGACTCTGAGAAAAGGTCAAGTAAACACAGAAGACTGTTTGTTCAGCCAATCAGTCACTTCTCACTGAGACTTTAGCAGGACTGTGTTTGCTCCACTTCCAGCTCCTCGTCCCCGAACACCAAACTATAAACCCGGAGGATAATGAGGAGAAAGTTTCCACAGATTGGAGGGAACGTGTTAAAACCTTCCAGACAGTCTGTGAAATTCTGCCTGCGAGTTGGAGCTGATGGCGTTTGTCTGTCGACTCTCCTGTTGGACTGTTAAATGTTTAATTGGTCCGGTCCCTCTGAGGGGCCCCTCGGGACCTCCGGCCGTCCGGGGCCCGGCCTCCGTTCTGACGTGACGGGAAGGAGAAGAAGCCAGTGTCTGTGTTCAAACATGTGAGACTCACAGGATCAGTCTGAAAGTTCAACTCAAACTCATCTCAGGCTTTTGTCTGTCTCACTTTTCTGCTCAGCTCGAAAACTTTAAACGTCATTTTACACTGTGAAACGAAGCGAACATGCACTGACTCTTAGTTGTGAACCAGAACTGCTTCCTTCCTCTGAGCTTTCCAGTTGTTCAGTCTGACTTCCTGCACAAAGAATCTTGAAAGATGTGGCTCCTGATCTTGATCTGAGCTGCTGCCGAGTGCCTGGGTGTGTTTGCTGGGACGTGCTGCTGCTGAACTCGTGTCGACGGTCAGTTTTCTGTCGTAGTTGGGTCTGACACAATGCGACTGTGGTTGGAGGCCGCGTCCTGTGTTGCGTTCGCTGTGCAGCCGGATGCAGCGAAAGCATCTCGGCTGCTGGTGTTTTTCTTTATTGGCTCTGTTATGTAACGGAGGTTCTGCTGCTCAGACGTCACGTGACCGAACAGCTGCGAGGTTACAAGATGCCACTTTAATACTGAGGGACTGAGACTGTATGTACAACATATACTATGTATACTACACATACCTGTACATCCTGAAGACTTTTACTGAATCTAAATTTTCAAACTACTGATCAATCTTGAAGATTTGATATAATTTTTTATATAATTTCGTATAAAATACCTTCTGTCTGACATTCTTTGCTGTTGGAACTGTTCGCTGACGAAGCTCTTTGTAAAAGCTTTAGCAGTCGAATACCCAGAATGCTCCTTGGTGATTCTGTAAGCTGAATGAGTTTCTTTTCGGGTAAAGAAGTTCAGCTTTTTCTGGACAAAACTCTCATTTTGTGCCGTTAAGGAGTCTGTCTCGTATCTGATTTATAAGTTTTGACTCGACTCGTGAAGAACGTTTCCCACCACTGAGCACGAGTGGAATTCAGAGAGCGCTCATTTAGGTCAGAATTGTGGTGAGATGCTAAAAATGGGTTTATTTTCACTCCGAAAACTCGGCTTGTGTGTGTTGAAGTGTGCGACGGTGCCGGTCTGCGTGTTCCAACCTTCGGCTGGCAGAAGCCTCTCGGACGCTGTCTCAGCTCAGCGTCACGGCCGTGGACCCGGAGCTGAAGGTCTCGCTTCTCTCCCTAAATCCCCTCAGTTGTATCTGTGCCAGCCTTTGTCCGAGCGGCGCAGAGGGTCTGAATGCCGGGAAGAATGGAGGCGCTGATGTCATGGTGTTGGTATGTGGACCCCAGAGCGCTACCTTCAATCCCCCTTTCTGAGGCTGGAATTTGACTCCGGTGAAATCCAGAGTTTCCTGAAGTTTTCAGCGGCTGACAAAGAGAGAAAGGCGAGCGCGGCCTCGTGGCTGCCAACGCGCTCGCTGCTCTTTTCCCAGCGAGGCCTCGACACGACTTCAAACAGAATCTCACTCGCAGGAAGAAAAAGTGGTGGAGTTTTTGTGGTGGAGACGACAGGAAGCTTCACATGCAGCTGATTTAATGTAGATTAGCTTTTGTCACATTTTACTGCTGAAGGTCTCATTTTTTATTTTTAGTTTCCCTGATTTCTTATTGTCGTCCAACACAAACGGAGCTGAAACAGTTTCTCATGACGCGTCATGATGTCAAACATTCACAGGTTCAAGCTTCACAAGTGCTTTTCTCTGTTTCATATCACACTGAAGTGAATCCAGAAAAGTTTAGCTGCAGTTTCAGTCTGATGAGGACGTAAATGAATCAGGTGTCAAAGATCCTGCAGAACTTCATCTCTGACTGTTCTGTTCTCAGCTCAGACAGAATCCACCGGCGTTCAGTCCATCTCCGTTAAATCTGCCTGTTTTGTTCCGACCAGGAGCCACTCTGCGTCTGTGTCTGTAGGTTTGTTCATTTGTACTCGTACTGGAGGAGGAAATCAGATTACTGGCTTTCATCACTGCACATTTACATCCAAGAGTCAGAGCCAGTTTCAAACCAGTGCTCGGACTGTGAGTTCATGTGTTGGACGTTCAGATGACACACGTTAATCCTGCACTTCGTTCTGCCGGTGAACATGAAACTAACTTTATGGCTCTTGACAGTTTGACCTTACTTTATTACATCATCCGTCACTGCTTTCATCTTATTGTCGTTTGTATTTGTCGATGAATCATTTCATATCAGTGCTGTCGGTTGAACTCCTCCTGAATTTGAAGCGAAAGTTGTCTGTGACCTCTCGTCTCATCTCTGTTACTGTGAGTGGAGGCTTGATCCACTGCAGGATGACAAACAGGCCGGTCACAGCGGGGGGAGGGTGTGTGTGTGTGGGGGGGGGGGTGGCTGCCAGAAAGATGGAGGAAAAGTCCATTATGAGCAGAGGAACGGGTGTGGAGCTGAACTCACATCCCCCTGAACAATATGTGGAGCGCTGAGCCTTTTCTTGTTTTAGGTTCAAATAGAAGCAGGAACACACACACACACACACGCACACACGCACACACACGCACACACACGTCACACTCCACCCTGAACCACTTTACAGGGAAAACAATACTTAAAAGACTCAGAACGTCGATGGCTTCTGTCTGTCGGAGGCTTTTTGTTGAACATGATGTTTAGTTTGAAAAATAAAAGTTCCATCATACTTTTTAATTTAAAGCGTTTAAAGTCATAAATCTTGTTGGTTCCAAACATGTAGTTTGAGCCAACAGAACCAGTTATAGCTCTTTAGCTACAAATCATGTGCATGTTACATTTTTAGATTCTGGATGTTTTTCTTCCTTCTGCTTCATTTAGTTCCATTTATTTCTGTATGATATAAAACTACATACATTTGATTGAGTTGCATTATTGTTTAGATTAGATTCATTGTCAATTAACTGGAAAAGACTGCATCGCTTTACTTCACTGAAGGATCCCACAACAACACGACAACAACATAAAAACAACAACATCAACAACATCAACAACTGTGAATGAGACAGAAGAATCACTGACACACAATCCACCAACTTTAACGACACAGACACGTCCTGCCGCATGTTTACATCAGTTACTTTATTCATTATTGACAGAAGATCAAATCAGCCAGACGTCGGGTTTCTCTGAGATTTTCTCCTGTTAGTCATTGAAGGATTCGTGATGCTTTGATATAATGCTTCAGTCGTTTGTTGCTTCCAGGAGGCTACAGCTCCAGTTACACTGTGATTACAAGAAAGTAGTTTCGAGGAAACTTTCTGAATTTACGTCTGTGGAGCTTCTCAGTCATCCAGGTCATGGTACACAAAAGCGAGTTAAGTCGAAGGCAACTGGACTTGGTGTGGATTCTTGAAGACGTTTCACTTCTCATCCGAGCAGCTTCTTCAGTTCTGACTGACTGGTACAGAGACCCAGGTACTTACACCTCTGTGGAGTCGTTAACCAAGTCATTGATACCACTTAGTATGCGGGTGCTCCTGGGTGTTAAACGGCGGTCGTTGAGAGTCGTTTGGGAGTCACCTGATGCCAAGTGTGAATGACCATTAACACTGTCACATTTCTGAATTTACAAGAAGAAAACGACTGGAAAATAAAGGACACATTAAATGCAGTGTATTTTCCTGCTGGTGCAGATATAATGTCTGTGTTTGCTGCCGTCCTGGATTCTGTTGAGCCGCTCTGACGCACGTCTGTCCGTCTGTCTGTCTGGATTTGACGTCGTTGTCGTGTGTCGCGTGTCGAGTGACGCAAAAGACATTTTAAAATCTGCTTTCGGGGCGACTGTAGCTCAGGAGGCAGAGCGGTTGTCCACCAGTCAGAAGGTTGGTGGTTTGATCCCTGCGGCCTATGTGTCGAAGATGCTGAACCCAAACGGCCCCCGATGGCTGCTCCATCGGTTTGTGAATGTCTGAAGGCGGCTGTAGAAGAGACGCCTCGTTAAAGAGAGACGTCTGCTCCACTCGTTCATCAGCAGCTTTCAGACCAAATGTCCTTCACAACGACTCAGAGCTCTGTTGTATTTTCCAAAAGTCCAACTTTTAATTCTCATAATATCGTGACTTTCAAAATTTTATTTAAAGCAACAATTAGTTGATTCATTGATCGGCAGAAAATTCATCATGATTTTTCACTAGTTTTTCATAGAACTAATAAAAACTGACAGATAATAAAAGAGTCATTGACTGAAGAGAAACTTCTACCTGCAGTGGAAACAACACCATGAACACCTGAACAGGATCGGGCTGTTTGTGGACACTGATCCTCGGTCAGTGGTTTGTGTTGGTGGTGTTTGTGGTCAGGACATTAAAGTGTGTGTGTGTGTGTGTGTGTGTGTGTGTGTGTGTGTGTGTGTGTGTGTGTGTGTGTGTGTGTGTGTGTGTGTGTGTGTGTGTGTGTGTGTGTGTGTGTGTGTGCGTGTGTGTGTGCGTGTGTGTGTGTGTGTGTGTGTGTGTGTGTGTGTGGAGGTGTAACCTGGCCATGACTCGGTGTCAGAGGAAGGGGACGGGGGCTGTTGTGTTGACAGAGGCTCTCGAGGCGTGGAGCGGCTCTCAGGAACAAAGCCGGGACTCTGGGCCCCTTCAGGACTTCCTTTCCCAACACTATTGTTCCACGGAGCGGGAGGCTGAAGCATTGTGCCGGACCCCGACCCCCCCACCACCCTGAGGGAAAGCACCGGCTCACCGAGTGATCGGCTGAGAGGAAAAGGCTGCTGGTCGAGGCTCATACATTATATAGATACTGATGTTCTTTGATTCCTTCTGGAAAAAGGTCACATGATAGGGGCGTGACCAATCAGGGAAGGACACGTCGTGACTGACGAACCCAATCAGGAAGTGAACCTTAATCTGAACTTCTACATTCATCCATTAGTTGTTTGAAAGAAAATTCATCTGCAGCCTTTGAAGTCACAGGAGTTTGATGTTTCCACATTCTGCTGCTTCTGTCTTTCGTACGTTATAGCAGTTTTATAATTGATGAATCCTTTGAACATTCTCAGTTTCTCAAACAGCAGATTTGTGCTTTTTGTCTTGTATGATACTGAACTGAATATCTGTGGGTGTTGGCTTTTGTTCGGACAGACCGACATGTTGTTGACGTCATGTCGGGTCACGATCGGCATTTCTTCACTCTTTTCTGTCGTTTCATGAACCGAGCGATGAACGGCTCCGGTCCAGCTCCTCCCTGCCGCTCTGTTAGAGGCACATTTATCAGCCTGATAACACGGACGTCACAGACAGCGGAGCCGATAAGACCGGCCTCGTTCCCCCGTCACCATCTTCACCCAGCCTGAACCTCCACACGGCTCTAACACCTCCCAATGATCCACCGGCTCCTCAGAAATGTAAACACCTTTTTCCTCCTCCTGCTGCCGTTCGGAGCTTTTTAACACGACAGAGTTTAAGATAAAGTGGATGAAGCCGAGAGAAACTGGAGCTTCGTCCGGAGAGTTTGGTCCGAGGAGAAAAGCTGAAATACAGAGTCTATAACACACAATCACACTCAGGAACAAAAAGTACACACACGTCTGCAGGAAACAGAAAAGCCCACGGTTCAGAGTGGGACCTCGTTCTATTTCTTCTTTTTATTATAATACATGCAAACATATTCCTGCTGTGGAACTTACAAAGTCAAACATTTGCATTAAACCAGCCAGTCGTGGCTGATGGAAGAAAAAAAGAAAAAAATGTCTGTTGTAGTTTCTTAAAGCCAAAAACACCAACAGTCCAAAAACACAAGATATTCAGTTTATTCTCACATCAGACAATTAAACACTGGAACCAGAATTTTTTCTGCTTTTCTGGTCAAAAAAACAGACGTTGAACAATCATCAATTATCCAAATAGTTTCACTTACTAATCAGCACCGATCCCTTTCTGTCCCTGGACATCGTTTGAAAGCAGATCTTGAATAAAGATGTCGAACCTTTTGGCTTGAAGAACAGAAGCAGTGAATGGAGGCCGACACTCAGCAGCAGGAGAGCGAGGAGTTTATGTTCCCTGTAATGTGTTCAGTGAAGCAGACGGAGTCCAAAGCAAACAGGTTTTACTTCCACAGGAGACGCAGCTCGGCTTTTCCTCCTCGGACTCGACTCTGGCAGACGATCCTGCTGAGAACTGAACAATCTGATCTGTCACGTCTGACAAGTGTGTGTGTTTCTAAACTTCTGTGTGTAAAGTCATTTCAATACCTTCAAAATTCTAATAACTTTAAAATGACTCCGTCGTTCTTGTCGGGTCCCTGAACCTGGATTTTATTACTGTCGAACACGACAGCAGCTGATGTTTGACAGAACCATCTCGTGCTCTCAGGACAACATTGATCTCAGAGCTTTCACACACACGCACTTTCAGGCGGCTGATAATCGACTCTCAGAGCGTCCTGATAGCTGAAGGGTCACATGGTCCGTCCACGGTTCAGTTCTGACCGAGGACCCTCGTCTCTCTCGCCTTGTTTCCTTTGTGTCTTTTCACTGGATTCAACTGTTTGTTAAAGGAGAAAATGACAATAAAAGCTTAGTGGCAGTTGATCATTTTTCTTTGTGACGATAAGATAAAAAGTTGTCTGTCTCCACTTTGACCGTCTTTCATATTTGATTTCAGTGGAGTGAGACTTTTAAGTTCATCTGTTCATACAGTTTCACTCGAGAGGTTTTGAATCGATCCCGAATCAGTTGGAGATTCTCACAGATTCACAGAGCTCTGAACTAAAGTTCTCCTCAGGTGTCAGATGGTGTCAGACACTTTCCCCGAGGACGTTTCTCTACCTGCTTCTGTTCAGTTCGACTTTCTGTCAGCTGGAACTTCACTCCTTTATTAAATCATTTACCGGTGAAGTTTTACAACGCGGCCGGTCGCTGTCAGCTGAAACCTGTGTGAAGACGTTCAACAGTCTTGAGATCTGACCTCCGCACATGAATCTGTGTGACTGTGGTCCCGCTCGAGTCCAGACTTGGGGTTTGAGCAGCTCTCGTCTCCCTGCAGTTCATCTGTGGAGGACGGGATGGAGGGACGAACCTCTGCTGTCGTCCTCGTCCCAGAGACCTGATAAGACAAAGCTCGTCTCCGCTGGCGTCCTCATTCAGTCAGCAGATAAGAGACAGACGTGTCTCCTGCTCTGGACACACACTTCCACAGCTTCCTGTGTTCCTGTGCCAGGGTCTCTGAAGGCCAGGGGGAGGAGGGGGAGGGGGGGGGGGCGGGGGAGCTGCTGATTGGTGCCCACGTTTTCCTGCGAGACCGAATCTTCAAACAGACCTGCTGCATCAAACAAACCCACTATCGCAGGCGACAGTTTGACCTGAAGTCCAGATGAGACAAATACATCTGAAGCTTTAAAGAGCAGAAATGAACGACAGATTATTTTCAGTACTGATTTAATCTGAACTGGATGTTCGACTCCGGAGCGTCAGTGATGCCGGTGATCAGGTCTGATCTCAGCTTCTGTCACATCAGACTGGGACAGTTCAGGACTTTGTGGGTGTCCACACACTTTTGGCCACGTATTGTCGGCATTCGCTCCGCAGCATCATGTGACCTGTGTGTTGGAGGTGATGATAATCCAGATTCAGTCTTTCTTTATTGACCAGATGATGTTGCGTAGTTTACGGCCGCTGTTGAAAGTAGGAGTTGTGTTTCTGTTCAGACTCCAGATGTGAAGTGGAGTCGAGCTCTGCTGTTCAGTGTGTGACCGGAGTCTGTTGTGGTCGCTTTGGACGTCGGCCAGTTTTCATGAAAGGAGTCGTAGGTATATTTAGCGCCGAGCTGCCGCTCGCTCTCGGAGCTGCGCCGCAATGACAGGAGAGAAGCTGCCGGATCGAGCCGTCGTTTGTTTACGACTTTGGCCACAATGCAGCCGTTTGAGCCCCGAGAAACAAAAGGAAGTGTGAGGCGTTGCCTGCAGACGTGTAATCACACATTTGATGCTCGTCTAATTTTAGTCGGCAGATTTTTACAACCGATTCTCGTTCAGCCTGAGACTCCAGGTCCACGAGCCGGATCCCGACGAGACCTCTCAAATCTGCAGACTCCTGCAAAACCTCCTCCTCCTCCTCCTCCTCCTGCTGTTGTTCTGCCTCCTCCCTCTGCTCCTCTTCCTCCTCCCTCTGCTCCTCTTCCTCTTCCTCTTCCTCCTCTTCCTCTTCCTCCTCCTCCTGCTCCTCTTCCTCTTCCTCCTCCCTCTGCTCCTCCTCCTCCTCCTCCTCTTCCTCTTCCTCCTCCTCCTGCTCCTCTCCTCCTCCTCCTCCTCCTCCTCCTCCTCCTCCTCCTCTTCCTCTTCCTCCTCTTCCTCCTCCTCCTCCCTCCTCCTCCTCCTCCTCTGTTGCATTCTTGTGGCATCAGATCCACGGGACGTTAAACTTTCGGTTGAAATTCTAAAAAGAGGCCGAGTCCCTGCGAATGTTGGGGCTGAAGCCGACTCTGCTGCTCCGCCTCGCTCCATAAACAGCATTAAAAATAACTTTGAACAAATGTGCAGCAGATGAAGACGATGCCTCAAGAAGGCTGCTGGATTTTCAACATCAGCCAGTGACTGTTTGCTGCTGGAGGAGCAGAAGCTTTAACTCACAGACGGAGGAGTCAGTGGATGGAAACATAATGATGACGAGTTTGTTAATGAAGGTTCAATTTGTTTGGCCAATAAAAAATCCAAGATGATGTTTGATGACAAATGAAATCTACTTGTCGAGTTTTGACTTTGCCTCATGTATGAAGGGTTCGAACCTGCCCTCTTCCTCCTCAGCTGTTCCGGGTTTTAAAGGAAGTTGTAAGTGTTGGTTTCTTTCCTGACAGCAGTTGGACAGGTGAGGGACAGGCGGAGGGACAGGGGAAGGACAGGTGAGGGACAGGCCAGGGACAGGCGAGGGACAGGGGAAGGACAGGCGAGGGACAGGCCAGGGACAGGGGAAGGACAGGCCAGGGACAGGCGAGGGACAGGGGAAGGACAGGTGAGGGACAGGTGAGGGACAGACCAGGGACAGGCCAGGGACAGGCCAGGGACAGGTAAAGAGACAGGAAGCAGTTTTCAAAGCGAGGCTTCAGTTTTCAGGGCTTGTCGTCGGCTCCTCGCTGCATCCCGAGCTGTGAAAAGCAGAGTTTTAATGAGCAGAGACGTGTTGGCGGCTCGTTTGCCTCCGTGTGTTCACTGTGTGTCTGCGTTTTAATTTCTGTCTTGTGCTGATTAATTCCCATTAATTATAGAATCCAGGTCATTATCAAAGCAGCGCTGTGGTCCCAGAGGGAGAGCCGTGTTTCCTCCATCTGAAATACTTCAAAAGCTCTATTGTTGGGGGTGAGGGGTGGAGCCGGGGGGGTGAGGGGTGGAGCCGGGGGGGTGAGGGGGATCCAGTGTCTGCGATCTCTCTCCCATCATCCCCTGCAAAGTCCCTGCTGACTGACCTCTGACCTCCTGCGACCTGGTGGTAAACACTGACAGCAGCAGCGTCACACTTCAGTTACCTTCAGTCGGGTTTCTGAGAGTTCCACTTATTGTACTTCTTATTTCAACACCATGATGTAGTTTTTACATTTCTGTGTTCTGACTTATCTGACATGAAAAGACTTGATGTCTCAAACTGACTTTATTTTCTTTGTGCATAGGAGTTGATACTCAATTTTGTTGATCTTAAAGAGGCCGAACAAGGAAACCACTGAATCTGTCCTGGTTCTGTTGAAGTGAGATTGAAAGTGCTCACAGGTACCGGCCTCGTTAGAAACCAGGACTCTGGTGTCTCTGATGTTGCCACGGGAACCAGGACCGTGACAGTTCAACTGGTTTTCGTGATGTTTCCGCACAGAACTCTGATTGTGTGACGATTCGGAAGCTGCGAGAGACTGAATGCAGCTTTCTGACTTCCAGCGCAGAGTCAGTGACCGTGGCTTTATAATGACATGCTGATTAGACTCAGGCCGAGACGCCACTGTACCGAACAGAGCAGCGACTGTCAGGGAAGCTCGCAGTTCAAGAGGCCGAATGCCACGACGTGCCAGAGAGGGAGGAGGAGCAGGGAGCAGCAGGAGGAGGAGCAGGAGGAGCAGCAGGAGGAGGAGCAGGAGGAGGAGCAGGAGCAGGAGGAGGAGGAGCAGGAGGAGGAGGAGGAGGAGGAGGAGGAGGAGGAGGAGGAGGAGGAGGAGGAGCAGCAGGAGGAGGAGCAGCAGGAGCAGGAGGAGGAGCAGCAGGAGCAGGAGGAGGAGGAGCAGGAGGAGGAGGAGGAGCAGGAGGAGGAGCAGCAGGAGGAGGAGGAGCAGCAGGAGCAGGAGGAGGAGGAGCAGGAGGAGCAGGAGCAGGAGGAGCAGGAGGAGGAGCAGGGAGTCTTTGTCTGGCAGCAGATCAGAGAGTTGTGAGTTTTGTTCTTCAGGATCTCGGCGTCCGTCCTGTGATGGAGCTGTGGAGGTCGAACCGGGGTCAGAGGCTAATGATGCTTCCTCAGGAGCTTTTTATTTATGATCAGGTGTCTCTGCAGGAAACGTCCAGCGACTCTCCCTCGTCTCTGAGGACGTCTCTGTCCCGGCGTCCTGCGGAGCGTCTGCCAGTTCAACCAGTCAACAGCTGTGAGCGCAGCGCTGCCAGCGGGACGGCCGCGCCTCGTTCCTCTAATGATTCTCATGTCGACCGTATTTACTCGACGACATGTTCGATGCCTTTATTTTACTGTGTGTTTTCCATTTCCTGTATTTCTGTATTTTCCATATCTACTTAAATCTGCTCATCAGGTATTAACGTTCTGTTCTGTGCTTTCAGAGCTGCTGGGCTCCACCAAGAGACTCAACGTCAACTACCAGGACTCCGATGGGTGAGTGATGAAGTCAAGACATTTCTCTGTGTCCGGTCTTTGGCCGCTCCACAGTTTCCACTCTGCTGGTCTCAGACCTGTCGGGGGCTGCTGTCATTTCAACCTCTCTGTTTGTTCTTTATTTCATTTCAATATCAGTCACATAAAACACTGTTAAACAATCACAATCACACTTTCTTGAACGAATTATTAGTTAATAGTATTAAATGCCTCTGATTGAATCTATTTGTTCAGTTGTCTTTTCTGTGGGAAAAAGCCAACAGCTGTCCGTTAACAGACGGGACGAGACGATCACAGATGAAGAATGGCTGAGGATTGTAACCGAACCATTTCAGCTCTCTCTTCCACTCAGGTCTTTCTCTGCAGCGTCTGAGTCTGTGTTTCTGCTGCAGTCGCTTCAGCCTCAGTTCTGCTGACTCCTGACGTTCCCCCTCGAAGCTCATTAGCCTGGAAGGAGAAATACGTGAAGAAAGTTTAGTTTCTCCTCATCAATATTTCTCTTTGTTAAAACGTATTATTATCCCTCGTGTAGCGTCTCACTGCTGTTTCCTCCAGACTCGTCTGTCTCGTCCTCGCAGACGGTCGCGGCTGCGTGTTTAGCTTTTTTTATGGATTCATTGATTTTATCGTAACTTTGCTTTTAAATTGTCTGCAGGGCTTTGGTGTGTCCGTCCTCCACTGTGGTCCACACTCAAATATCTCAACGACTGTCGGACAGACTGACAGGAGTTCAGACAACCTTGAGAGGAATGTTTGTTCTCTTCATGGAATTTGGTGACAAAAAGATTTGAGAGATTTGAAGAGTTGTCGTAACTCAAAAAGATTCACGAGGACAAAACAAACTCCCATAAAAGTTGTCACAGATTTGTCGGAAAGTGTCTCGTCCTGTTCGCGTTCAGCTCGGTGCTCATCGGTCCGTGATTTAATGATCTTCTGCTGAAACAACTCGGAGCCTTTTCAGCTCTAAGTCAACATTGTTGTCGCAACAAAAGCTCAAAGAGCGACGACGAGCCGGAGTCTGAGAGGGCCGTAAAACTCCAGAGTTAGAGACACCGTGGACCAGCACATCAGGCCCGAGACTTCGTCAAGTGTTGGACCCCTTTGTTTGGCCCCTCAGAGGGCAGAGGGGAGGCCAGCGAGGTCAAAGGTCAGGGAGCGGAGGGCTGGACCGCGACCGATTAGATAGGAGTGTTTACAAAGGGCCTGGATGACTTAATGCAGCACTGACAGCTGAGGCATCTGAGGAAGGAGTCAGGGAAAAGTTAAAGTTCACATGTGAGTGTTTGATCCAGGACGGACTGTCAGGGGACAAACGGGTCCTGGAGACACTTTCATTTTTGCATGTTACATGATAAATGAGACGGAGTGGAGCTTCTCTCTCTAACGAACCATCTTTGGATCAAACACTGACAACTGACAACAGTTTCACTTGCAGGTTTGGAAAATAAATGTCGATGCAATTTACAACATGAGATGAGAAGTTTTGACCCTGTTTATCTTACGGGGACATTTGGTCTCAGACAGGTCGTAGTGACGGACATTTACAGGACATGGTGCACAGACTCCAGCCCTGAGATAAGTTTGGGAACAACATACTGTAACTGGTGCTTCTCCCCTCAGTGTGTGTGTGTGTGTGTGTGTGTGTGTGTGTGTGTGTGTGTGTGTGTGTGTGTGTGTGTGTGTGTGTGGGGGGCTAATAGCCTCCACCGGGACGTGGATCTCAGGCAGGAAAAGGTTTTTCATTATTCATCAGTGCTGCTGGCGGCTCGCCGGGCGATGGAGCTGAGACGAAGCTCTGCCTCGGCTGCAGTAATCACACCGCTGCATCTAAACACAACATCCCTAACACACAACTTCCCACAATCCCCCAGTGTTGGCCCGGCACGTCAGCGGCTTCGTTTGTTGATGTCAGCTCGTGTTTATCCTCAGTCAGTCGGCAAACAGGGGCCGAGTTCTCACGGGTGCGTTTCTTCTGTTCGTTGCTGGTGTCTCTGCTCCGTCGCTGCCGTCGGACCAAGCCGAGTTTCTGTGACGCAGCTGAAAGTGGAGAGAAGCTTTTAGTCTGTTGTAATGTCTGTTCTTCAGTTCGAGCAGTTTACAGCTGCAGCACCGTGTCGTCAGGTCTGAAGTGGAAATGTTGATGTCGGGCTGCAGCCAGAGAATGTTGAACATGTTTTTGACAAAATGATGAAATGTTTCATCAAATCAAAAATACTTGTTGGTTTGGTTTGCAATCAAAATCAGATATGAACTCATTTTCCTGTCCCTGCTTTTTCAAATTCAATATTATTTCAGTAATGTTACATCTGGTTCAGTGTGTTCCAGATGTGATATGTTTCCATGCAGATCTGGACACAAATGCAGATAAAGCCGTCTGAAACATTTTCTGTCAGTGAGATTGACGCAGCAGATTGTTGCAGCTCCGTCTGAGCTTCTACTTCATTTATTCTTCTGATCGCTAAACTCTGGAGGACTCGGTGCCTTTTGTCGAGCATCTCCAGCGAACGAGTAAAACAGTAACACTCGGAATAGATTCACAGAAGAAGAACAGAGCCGGAGGTTATGTTTAATGAAACAGAAAGGCATCCAGCTCGCCTCGCCAGAGCTCCCTGTCTGAACAATAGCTGACATACTTTCCCTCTGGCTCAGATCGTTTTCATCAGCCATCCTCCACCGCAGATGAATTACAGCCTGGCTGATGATCTGTGGGAGTGTCCAGCTCCTCCTCTCCAGGTGGATCCACACACCTGCACTCTCTCATTACCCCTGTTGTGATTGGAGGGAAAGTTTGATCCTGTGAAGAGGAAGGAAGCGTCCTGATGTTTGGACGGATCCGAGAAAACCACCGTGACCTGTGACACATACGTCAGAGTTATTGAGGTTGTGTTAGTGTTTGTGCACGTCGGCCATTCATCACACGAATATTTGTCTTTATTGACGTGTGTGTCTGTGTCTGTGTGTGTGTGTGAGAGAGAGAAACAAACACACACCGGGTATAAAGGAGGTTTCTTTTCTGCGTCCCTGTGAAACAAATGAGTATTTGAGTCGGCGCTGGCGTCTCCGGCCGCCCGCTGGCTCGCTGTTTGGACGTGTTTCTATGGAGAGCAGAGCTGGAACGGGCCCCAGCGAACTGACGCTGGGAGCTGTGGCCTTTTGTCTGCGAGGAGAGACCCCGGCTGCCAGCGGCCGTCACACGTCTGAGGAGGGACAGGAAACAGTCATCTGAGATTCTCCTGTATGTTTAGAGCCCTGAATCACAAAACTGGACCAAAACATTCTGAATTTAAAAAACTGTAAAACACAAATGAAGCAACATGAAAAGCGTGAAGCCGTCAGAGGAGTGGAGGCAGTTCAGACGTCTGCTCATGTGTAAATGTTTAAAGTAACTGAAAGGATAAATCATGAAGTCATGAAGAAGAATATTAATATTTAAAGTTGTAATATTTTGAGAATACAAGTTTCAATATGACAAGATTTTAATACTTAGTCACAGCAAACAGTTGAGAGAAGCTTTTAAAATGAGGGATGTGAACAGAAGTCATAGATTCCACCAATAAGCATCTTATGATCAAAGATGTGAGATGTTAAAATGTAATGAAACCTGTTACATGTTGTTTTAATCCACAACTGGATGTTTTCCTGTGACTTTCTGACAGATCCAGTTCGGACTGTTGAAACTGAAGCGGAGGAAGTGTCTGATCGGCAGCTGCTGTGTTCTTACTGTAAAATGTTCTCCGTGTGCCGACATGCCCGAGCTGCTCTCGTAAAGAGCTCCTGTAAATGTTCTCAGAACGAGCAAAAAACCCTTTGTCTCGTAAAAACAGAGGCAAATAAGTGAAGCGAACCCTGAGCCGTGAACACGAACGCGCTGTAAATCTGCGAGTTGTTGTTCTGCTGTTTCGGCTGCAGTCGGCTCGGCTCTCGCTCTCGTGCGTTCGGAGGGAAAAGACATAACTCATTTGCAGTGAAGTGAGACTGGGAGTGAGCTTGTCACCATCCGGTCTGCGGCGGGTCAGACCGAGGCCTCCAGGAGCTTCAGGCTCAGGGACCCGACATTAGCGAAGCCTTTAAACAGCAGCGTCGTTCAGCTTGGATGGAAAGGACCACGTGTTACATTTACATTATAAGCATTGGCTCTGAAAACAGATTCAGAAAACGACTTCTGCTGCTGCTGTTTCTGACGTGCATTTGTTGAAGACTAAACCTGCTCCGTCCCCAGATACTGAAACCAGTGTCCCAGTTTTCACAAAGCAAAAGTCAGAAATAAAAGCATAAATACACAGTGGATCGAGACACGGCTGCTGTTTACATCCCCAAAACTTCATCCTTCAGTTTGTCACTAACAGTCAACACATCTGGAGATACGTGGTTTTCACTGGACAGGAAGTCCAATAACTAAGGAAGTAACTAAAGCTGTCAGACAAATGTAGTCGAGTAAAAAGTACAAGATTTATCTCTGAGTTGTAGTCGAGTAAAAGTAAAATGGACATACTCAAGTTAAGTACAAGTACCTCCACTGTGGGGGGGTCAGGGCCTGTGTGGAGAGGGTCACAGCCCCCCCCCCCTTCTCCTCCATGTCGAGTGGTGATGATGAGAGGGGAGATCACAGAGGGCCTGGTTCTCCCAGAGGGAGGGGGGGGACAGTCAGCTGAGCAGGACTGAGGGACAGAAGACGGACTGTGTCTCTGCTGCATGTTGGTCTGCAGCCGGGAACAGGATGAGACACCTGGACTACGAGCTCCAGCCACCGGTGGAAGAAATACTCAGATCCTTTAAGTCACAATACAACAAATGTAAAAATACTTCAATACAAGTAAAAGTCCTTCATTCAGAATCCTACTCCTCCACCTCTGTGATCCTCTGCTCATCATGTGAGACCTTCAGGGTCTCTGGTCTCCTTTTCAGACTGAGTCTGTCTCTGGATCAACAACCTGGACGAGCTGATGTTGGAAGGATCGTCCCCCTCCTCCCCCTCCTCCCCCTCCTCCCCCCCTCCTCCCCCTCCCCCCGTCACTCTCTCCTGCTCTTTGTATTCTCTCTTCATCCTCCGTCCATTATCGGTGGAGCTGCCCTCGGCTGTCTGCCGCTGCGCCCTCGCGAACGCCGTCGCTCACGTTACGCAACAGAGAGAAATGGAGGACGAGCAGCACTAAAAACAGGCTTCGTCTCCGTCTTTGTTCACTTCTTTCTCTCGTCCTGTGCAGAAGCTGCTCTAATGTCTCGACCTGCTTTATTGACGGACGACCACGTGTAGCCCGTGGCTGTTTCCTCTCATGTGGGGGGGTCGCTCTGTGTGACGGCGGCTTTTCATGGGCTTTTTACAAAGTAGGGACAGGAAATTAAAATGTCTATAAAAGAGTCTCCAAATGTATTTGCTTCAATTATGTTTTTATAAGATGAATGATGTCTTCAAATGTCTCGTTTGGCTGAACAGCAAAACACCAAAAATGTTTGTGATGATTTAAAACTGGGAAAAGCAGCAGATTGATCCCATTGGACAAACAGAATAGATGATCTTTTGATGACAACATTAATAAACAATATATTTGTATTTATAATCAGCATCAGCGTTTTGAGCTTCAGTGTCTCTAACACACTTTGACTTGCGGACGAGCCGGATATCGAACCGTCGAGCTGCTGACGAGCTTCAATAATTAACGAGTAATTAAAAGTGTTTATTTTCTGTCAGGTTGAACCAGGCTGATCAGGCAGAAACAGTGTTTGACCTGAGACTGAACGAGCGAACAGTGAACAACGCTCTGATGCTTTAACAAGGTCCACAGGTGAACAGAGGGTGGGGCCTGATGTGCTCCAGGTGTTGTGGTCGACCTGTAGCTGCAGGTCCACGTCTGACTCACGCTAACACAATTATCTGACTCTCCCTCACACAGCGAGTCCAGACACACCTGAGAGCAGCACTGATTCTCTCACACACACACACACACACACACCCTGTCTTCACCGTGACCTCCTGAACTGATCTGTAATCTTCTCTCCAATTAGCACCAAACTGAAAAAATCATATCTGTATCATTTTCCTGATATGTGACGGACGGAAGTGACTGATGCATTAAGGTTGGTTCAGGTTAAGATGGTGGCAGGAGGAGGAGGAGGAGGATGAAGGTCGGTCTCTGTCTGTGAGGTTCTGCTCCATGTTGAGTTTTAATTGAAGCTCTGTTATCTTTTCCATAAAGTCTGCGAGTCTCTTGTTAAACATCGGCCTCTGATGTGTTCGAAGGCTTCTCAGATTTATGGTGTTTACAGTCTCTGTGAGGACTCGTAATGAGACGCAGTGTGTCGTCTGTCAACTGATGTGGTGCCTTTGAGTGTCTGTGTCTCTGTGGGGACGAAACCAGCTGCTGCATGAACATTTTATCAACACTGTTCACTGTGGACACTTAGTAACTGTCTGTCTCTCTCTCTCTGTCTCTCTCTCTGTGTCTCTCTCTCTGTCTCTGTGTCTCTCTCTCTCTCTCTCTCTCTCTCTCTCTCTCTCTCTCTGCTGTGACCTTTGACCTCAGGTTTTCGGCCCTGCATCATGCTGCTCTCACAGGGACCACAGAGCTTCTGTCTGCTCTGCTGGAGGCTCAGGCCACCGTGGACATCAAGGACAGCAACGGTGAGACACACACACACACACACACACACACACACACACAAATGTTCAAATATATTGAAATGGAATAAAGCCAATCAATAAAATCGAAAACATGTATAAAAGCAGCATCATCAGCAAATGATTAACTCTCTAACTCCAAACTCTTTTTAATGTGTTCGTAAAATTGAGTATTTACATTAAACAAGTTCTGAGAAGATCCAAAACCTCAGTGAAGAACAGTCAGCTTATTTGAATGGTTCATGCTGAAGTCACATGAGTCACACGACCTGTGTGTGTGTGTGTGTGTGTGTGTGTGTGTGTGTGTGTGTGTGTGTGTGTGTGTGTGTGTGTGTGTGTGTGTGTGTGTGTGTGTGTGTGTGTGTGTGTGTGTACAGTCAACAGTATCAGCTGGTTCAGACAGATTAACAGCTGTGCTGCGTTCATGCAGCTCGTTTATATCTGCGTCTGAGTACACACACTCACACACTCACACACACACACACACACACACACACTCACACACTCACACACACACACACACACACAACCACACAGTAACAGTAAATATTCTAACACTTCAGATCCTGCGGTTTATTTCTGTGAATGTGTCGCTGGTGACTTCAGGCTGTTTGTGTTTTGGTGGAGGCTCAGTGAGTTTTAAACTTTGAGTGTTTCTACGCTGTTGTGTCGGTACTTTTCCTGCAGTAGCAGGTCTGAGTCGTCTCTCCCACAGACAGATCCAGATGATAAAGATAAGACTCGTTCACTGTCCGTGCAGGAATGCGTCCGCTGCATTACGCAGCCTGGCAGGGAAAAGCCGAATCGGTCCTGATGCTGCTTCGCTCCGGAGCGTCGGTCAACGGAGTTTCTCTGGACGGACACATCCCTCTGCACCTGGCAGCCCAGTACGGACACTACGAAGTGGTGAGTTCATCAATACATCGCGAATCAATAAGTGACTCACTCACTCTTCACCTCGTTTACCTAGTTTACTGTTGCACAGTGTGGTTGGAGCTGATTCCTCCCTCGGTGTGTTGTGATCGTGTCGGGGATCAGAGGAGGAGGGGGGGGGGTTCAGATGTGGGGTGATCTGGTTTTGGGTGACCCTGTTTGTGTGTCAGGTCTCAGCAGAACAGATGTGAGGGGATGTTTTGACTGATGAAATGAACGCAGCCGAGGTTTTTTTTATTAATCCTGAGGTCAGATTTGACTGCGACTCCTTCTGTTCACAAACCTCTGTGTTATTTTCAGACCAGGATTAAGATGAATCCAGCTGAGCTGAACCGACCCCCCACTGAGACTTTCAGACTCTTTAGTCACATTTGACTGATTGTTTGCCTGCAGATCAACAAAACATCTGATTAAGTCTTTATTGAAAACCAAAACCTTAAACGCAGCAGCCAGAAACTAATTCAAGGTTCAGACACAGATTTTTGTTTTTTTCGCTCAGTTGTTGCCAGAAAAGTCTTTATACGACATATAAACCATCGATAAGCCTCTTTTCTGCTGACCACATATGTTTACTTGTGGTGTTTTAAGTACATTTCGCTGATAAACCTTCACTTTGACAAAAGTGCAGTTTTCAATTCAGGACTTTTACTTTATTGTGGAGTATTTTTACTGTTGTATTTCTACTTCACAAACAAAAGTCTGACTTCTGTCTCTGACATCATATTGTAAAGGTGGTAAAAGGTCAAAAGTACAAACTGCATCTTTCTGCTTTGATTGTTTGAGACCAGTTGAATTTCTGTTTCCAGCCAAACTCTGAGTGTGGACACGGTTTCGGCCGTCGAGCTGTAGCTTCCTGTTAAGAGGTTTTTTTGGGTCGTATTAAAACCAGCTCCTCCGTCAGTGTAATCCGTCCTGCAGAGCTGCGATAATAACACACACCTGTGTGTGTTTATTCAACCTGTGTGAGTCCAGAGTCTGTAACAGTTTACGTCATGTGATCGGCCGCGAGGTGGTGAAACATTATCCACATGACGGCGAAACAGCAGAGACGCTGCTTCGCTCTGCAGGTGTTTCATCCTGCTGAAGGGCCACACACACACTAACACAGGCTAACGGTTCCCACCTGCTTCCAGTCTTTATGCTAAGCTAGGCTAACCGTGTCCTGAGGCCAGCTCCGGACTGAACACACGGACGTGAGAATGAAACTGTCTGAACATCTTTAAATGCTCTTTGGTGATTTTAGTGATATTATGTTGTGTTGATCTTCTGTGTCTCCACTTTTCATTCTTAAAATAAAGTTGTTGCCTGTTTGTGTGTTTTCAGTCTGAGATGTTGCTGCAGCATCAGTCCAACCCCTGCCTGGTCAACAAGGCCAAGAAGACCCCTCTGGACCTGGCCTGCGAGTTCGGAAGAGTCCAGGTGAGCGTCTGTGTGTCTCCTTGCTGCCGTGGGGACGAAGGATAGGTCTCAGGCGTTCGGGGGTTCGAGGGTCAGATTGTAATCAGGGTCGGTGTTGGAGTCTCCAGGGAAGCCAAAGCAATGTCCTGCTAAGTGAAACTTGTTTGAGAATTGATGGCTTGATAACACACAGCCACAGCTGGACAAACACGCACACACACACACACACACACACACACACACACACACATCTGATTGCGTTGCCACAGCTACTTTTCTGTCTCTGTCTGTAAACATCTCTGTTATCTTTGTGTCTTTGTCTCTTTGTCTCTTCCTGTCTCATGTTGATTTCTCTCACTCTCTTGTTGCAGCTACTCAAACAAATCAGACGTGATTTTTATTTTCTCTCTCATATTTCATGTTTGACACACACATGAATGGCTGGACTGCATGAGCCTTCTGTGCACTGATCCATCCAGAAGTGTTACGTTCACAGTAATCATTAAATATTTCGATCCAAATCCTTTAGTGTTGATTATCCGTGTGATTCCGTCCAGTGTTGATTAAATGAGACCAATCTAGAATTTATTTTTGTGATATTTTCCCCCATGAAAAATCATTATGAATAATAGCAAATAGTAACTAAAGCTGTCAGACAAATGTAGTCGAGTAAGAAGGACGGTGTTTTCCCCTGAGATGTAATGAAGTTGAAAGTTGCTTAAACTAGATAAACTTAAGTAACTTACAAGGACCTTGGCTTTGTACTTGAATAAATGTACTTAGTTACATTCCAGCACTCGTCTTTGTTTTGACTTGTGTGAGTTTGTTAAATGAGACATGAAAGTGAAGCCTGATCCACCCACAGCTGATTCAAACCGAACCGAGATATCTTTAGTGTGCGCGTGTGTGTGTGTGTTCAGGCCTCAGCTGCCGCTCGGTGATGTCCGGGTGTGTCGACGGCAGCTGCTGTGTTTCCATTCCGCTCTCCTGTTTCACCTCCTCCTACTTTACAGAAGAATCCGTCTTTCAAACCCACAGAACTTTATTTTACATCTTTTTGAAAATCTCAGAGGTTTCAGGCTGAGTTTTGCGGAAATGATTCAGGAGACATGATGTGAGCACTGATAACTTCTGTAATGTAACTTTGTTCTTTCATTTAAACATTGAAAGTGGAAACGTCTCAATAAAAGTTCGGGCAGAGAAATGAAGAGACGTCAGTCTGACATTTTTCTACTAAGAGTGAACTTTAGCTTCCAGCTGTGACTCACTGTGTCTGCTGCCAAACATCTGGAATCCTTTATGGTGTTTTGGGTCGCTGCAGTATGACCTCATTCTCACCTGCGGGGTCTCTGACGCTGGTTGTGAGTCCCCATGGTGTCGTCCCAGGTTTCACTCTTTCACTCTGCCCCCCCAGGTGGCCCAGCTGCTGCTGAGCAGTAACATGGTCGTGGCGTTGTTGGAAGGAGAGAGGAAGGAGCCCACGGACTCGGCCTTCACCACGCCGCTACACCTCGCCGCCCGCAACGGACACAAAGACGTGATACGGTGAGGCGGCCGTCAAGAGACGCTTCGATACGTAACACACTGAGCTTGAAATGCTTTCAAACAGAGACACACACACTTTGCCCCCAGGGAGGATTTCATAACTGCTCTTCTCATGTGTTACACCTATTGTACGTCAGAGGTTTGGAGAATGAGGACACTTCAGGATTCTCTCAGTTGTCATTCAGTTCAGTCGACACGACGGTGAGTCAGGCTGAGTTTATGTTTAAAATCAGCGTCATCTTGTTGAGACGCTCGTCGAGTTTCCTCTCAGAGGTGATCGTCAGCTTCTGTCTGTGGAGCCGTGTGGATGTGGAAGGCAGAGGGCAGGGCTCCTGTGGTTTGTGGTTGTTAACCGCTGAGCCGCCACGTTTGATTGTGGATGTGGGAGCATGAACTATGGTCGTGTGTGTGTGTGTGTGTGTGTGTGTGTGTGAGCTTGTCTCTTCTTCATGCCTCACATTCCCCGCAGAGCTCTGAAATACACTACAACATCCCTGTGACCCAGTTTTACACTGCTTTTATCCCTGTTGTGTGTGTGTGTGTGTGTGTGTGTGTGTGTGTGTGTCAGCAGTCGGTATTTTAGACTTTTAGATGAACCTGCTGTATAATAAAGGCAGAGCTGAATAACTCTCCCTTTACTCAGTCAAACAGGTTTATTAACAAAAGATATGAATAATAATCAAACATTAAAACTAGAAAAAATGTAAAATACAATAAAGACACATTTTAAATACAGTTTCAAAGGAAAGCTTTAGATTGAAATATAAAAACAGTGAACACCAGAATAAAATCAACTAAGATTCATTGTGATAAAAATAAAAATGTAAAATACAAATAGAATCGACCAGAAATACAGTTCAAATCTGACAGATAGAAATTCAGCAGAACTGGATTGTGTGTGTGTGTGTGTGTGTGTGTGTGTGTGTGTGTGTGTGTGTGTGTGTGTAAATGCTGCTGCACAGCTTTAGATCCATTCATTATATTTTCATTTCGCTCATAAAAAGAAACGAACACATCAAACACTTCTTAACCAAGTTCATGATTCATGATGCGGCTCAGCTTCAGGACTCACCGGATGCTGTGTGTTTGCTTCCAGGCTGCTGCTGAAGGCCGGCATCGACATCAACAAGACGACCAAGTCTGGAACAGCTCTGCACGAAGCGTCGCTGTACGGAAAGACCGAGGTGGTCCGACTGCTGCTGGACGTAAGTTCATCTGAGGAGGAACGCGAGCGATGGCTGTGATCGCAGGGGGCGACAGCAGCGATGTCAGCAGTTACCTGTCGGCAGGTAGCTCTTATGTCAGGTCAAAGTTCGGCCTCCAGAGCCGTTAGCGCGACTGTCGGCCTCTTTCCTCACACGCCGACCTGTAACTGTCTGACATCATCACTTAGTTACGAGTTACTCAGGTGAGCCGTCCACCTCGGGAAACCCTCGATCTGCAGGTGATGACAAATGTGTTTACTGTTTCACCGTGTTGAGGAGTGTCGCTCTCTTTAGCATCGCCCCCCGATCAGATCTTAACAGGACCCCGAAGGCAAACTGTTTTCAGCCTAATTTGTTTGACATCAAAGAGATGAGGCGGCTTAAAGAAGCGAACTCGTGTCTCCGTCCTTGTGCTGTCCCTGCAGGCCGGAGTGGACGTGAACATCCGTAACACCTACAACCAGACGGCGCTGGACATCGTGAACCAGTTCACCACATCACACGCCAGCCGGGACATCAAGCAGCTGCTGCGAGGTCTCACACACTCACACACACACACACACACTTCACCTCCTCACCTCATTTCACTGTCTTTGTGTCCTCTTTCACTTCTCTTCCTCCTCTGAGGATCTTCACCTCCTTCAGATTGACTGAGCTTCACCTGACGTTGTTCAAACAGCAGCTGTCTTTAAATTCTGGGTTATGTAACGTTCAAGTCTTATCAGTCAGCTCCCACAGCTTCAAAGAGCAGACAACACATTCAGCCTCAAATTTAACAGAGCTGTGTATATACAGCGTGTGTGTGTGTGTGTGTGTGTGTCTGTGTGTGTGTGTGTGTGTGTGTGTGTGTGTCTGTGTGTGTGTGTCTGTGTGTGTGTGTGTGTGTGTGCGTGAGTGTCTGTGTCTGTGTGTGTGTGTGTGTGTGTGTGTGTGTGTGTCTGTCTGTGTGTGTGTGTGTGTGTGTGTGTGTGTGTGTGTGTGTGTGTGTGTGTGTGTGTATGTGCGTGTGTGTCTGTGTGTGTGTGTGTGTGTGTGTGTGTGTGTGTGTCTGTGTCTGTGTGTGTCTGTGTGTGTGTGTCTGTGTGTGTGTGTGTGTGTGTGTGTGTGTGTGTGTGTGTGTGTGTGTGTGTGTGCGTGTGTGTATGTGCGTGTGTGTGTGTGTCTGTGTGTGTGTGTGTGTCTGTGTCTGTCTGTGTGTGTGTGTGTGTGTGTGTGTGTGTGTGTGTCTGTGTCTGTGTGTGTGTGTGTGTGTGTGTGTGTGTGTGTGTGTGTGTGTGTGTGTGTGTGTGTGTGTGTGTGTGTGTCTGTCTGTGTGTGTGTGTGTGTGTGTGTGTGTGTGTGTGTGTGTGTGTGTGTGTGTGTGTGTGTGTGTGTGTGTGTGTGTGTGTGTGTGTGTGTGCTCTGCTCTGTAATCCTACAGTCTTTTGAAGTTCCTGTGGGAAACGACTGAGGGAATAATGAGCGGTTGTGTTGGAGAAGTGATTTAAACATGGACGAGAGTTTCCCGTCTTGTTTACGGCTGCGGAGACGAGAGATGAAGGACTCGCAGGAACATTAATTATTGACGTGTCGTGTTAGCGGCTGCGTGCGGCCGTCACTTCTCTGTGGAAACAAATGAGTGACTGTTGAAAGTGACGTGATCTCACTGATGCTGCATTTAAACATCTTTAGTTGAAAACGAGCAGTATCTTATTTTGGAAACCAGCGCTGTCTTCCTGTTTATTTTGTTTTTATTTTCTCTCCTTGTATCATATTATAGCTACAATTGAAGATCATTTTTATCATTGATTGACTTGCCGACTTTTTTGGATTAGTTGATTAATTATTTGGAATCTGAAAACGTGGTTTTGTCTGAGCAGAGTTCAGGACAGAACTTCTGTCTGTAGCTGAAACCGTCTGAGACGTGTTCGTACGACCGACTCATGATGAACAACATGTTATCTGGTGCAACTTGTTGAAGTCAGAATAGTCATTTTAATGATCGTCTTTATTCATCTGATGTCAATGTGGCTCTAAATGTTTCTTATTTCGTGTTTTCTCTGATGAACCAGCACAGATTTCTCTTCCTGCTTCAGTTTTTCTCTTTTGCTGCTGCACATTTCAAACTTTTAAGATTTTCTTCAAAAACGCTAAATAATGTCGGTTTTTGGGGAACAGATATTTGTTGGACTAATTTCTGATAAAACCTTTAAATATTTGAATGAATGTTTTGGACTGTCTGGACTCACATATTTCTAAAGTTCTGGTTCTGGTCTCGTTCTCGTCCTCTCGGAGTCTAACTGGATGTTTCCTCGACAGATGCGACGGGCGTTCTGCAGGTCAGGGCTCTGAAGGATTACTGGAACCTCCACGATCCGACCGCCCTCAACATCCGCGCCGGAGACGTCATCATGGTGAGATCACAAACACACCAACACGACGGTCGGAGCTTCTTGTGCTTTGAAACTCGCAACCGTAGATTCTGCTACACGCTCGGACAGGGAGGGATATTCAGTTGGGTACAATCTGCAACCTCACCACTAGATGCCACTAAATCCTCCACACTGGACCTTTAATGAAGTCGTCTGTAACGTCACACTGAGCGGCTGCCTGAAGTCGAACTGAAGCAGGTGGAGACAAGTCCAACACACACACACACACACACACACACACACACACACTGTAGATTGTAGATAGAGTTCGTCAGTGTTTCCTTCCGACAGCAGAGCAGAAGTAGAATAACTCAAGTAAAGTACAAGTACTTTAAAATGTAAATGTACTAACTGTACTTCAGTGTAAACGCGTGGCTTCATGTTGAGACTTCTACTAAATATTAAACACGGCAAAGTGTTTCCTGAAGGTCAAATAAGTTCCGTTTGGAAAAATCCTTTTATGTTGCTGATTTAAGCTTCTGCCAACAAACTGATGTTCTGATGTTGTAAACCGGGTTTGATCCGCTGTTCCACTCGTTCACGTCACCGACTCTGTTAGAAAACATGCTGCGGTATTTTCTCTGCGTCTTCATTCAGTTTAGCTTCTGAGGAAAAGGTTTGGTGTTGAGTGGGGAAGTTTTCTTTGGTGCAGTCAGAGCAGCATACTAATAAAAAAACCTGATGTAAATATTAAAAAACTCAAAGTGGATGCAGAGAAGTTAAAAACAACATTTAGCTCAGAGCGATGCTTCCTCACCCCTGAGCTGAAGATCGAGCTCGTTCGGCCTCAAGGAAACTACACGATTCACATAACTTGTTGTTATATTAGGATTTTTGTGGCAGTTGCAGTTTGTACTGTAGTTTTCCTCCATCATGAATCATAAAAGCTGTGTGAGGACTCTCAATTCAAAGAAAGTTCAGTTTCAGTTTGGAATTGGTTTTGTTTTTATCCTTCTGTCTAAACTTTGTCTTTTTTAATTTATAACCTGCAGTTTGATCAGATTCAACATCTGTTTCAACATGTTTCATTGATCTAAGACACGACAGGTTCCTCCACTTTGTGAGGACAGAAGAGCAAAGCTGATATTCACTCATGTACTTGTTTCGGGGGTTGACCAGGTACCAGGGACCCGTAGTGACCCGTCTCGTCCCCTGCAGGTGTTGGAGCAGCACGTGGACGGACGCTGGAAAGGCCACATCCACGACACCCAGAGAGGGACGGACCGGGTCGGCTTCTTCCCTCCGTCCATCGTGGAGGTCATCAGCAGGAGAAATGGTGAGTCACAGAGAGAAGACGTCTTCGATCAGCCGCCATGAAACCATCCAGAGGTTAAAGGTCATGTAGGAAACAGAACCAGAACCAGGCTCCTTAAAGGATCAGTCTGGTGTTTTTCTAGATTCCTCTTTTCAACCTCTATCACCCCAAAAAACACCAAAACATTTTCAGTGAGAAACTAATCCGCCTGCTTCCAGACCATCCCATGCTTCCACCTCCTCTCCCCTCCCTCCTGCATCCATCTCTCCACCCATACCACATAATGACTGACCTCCACCTCTAACCATCAGCTTGATAACCTCCCCCTCCTCCTCCCCTCCTCCCCCCTGTCTCGCCCTGTAGGGGGCACCCTGTCCCGGCACGCCTCTCTGCCCACCCAGCGCCAGCAGCTGCTGTCCAGAGCCCCCCTCTCCTCCAGCCTCAGCTCCGCCCCTCAGACCGACGACTCCTACACTCTGTACGCCCCCCCCACCCACGTGGTGCTGCCGCTAGCCAACGGCCTCACTGCCAACACAGGTACACACACACTGCCAACACAGGTACACACACACACACACACACACTGCCAACACAGGTACACACACACACTGCCAACACAGGCACACACACACACTACCAACACAGGTACACACACACACTACCAACACAGGTACACACACACTGCCAACACAGGTACACGCACACACACACACACACACACACACACTGCCAACACAGGTACACACACACACTACCAACACAGGTACACACACACTGCCAACACAGGTACACACACACACACACACACACACACACTGCCAACACAGGTACACACACACACTGCCAACACAGGACACAGAGAACTTCACGATTGTCTGAGCTGCAGCGTTGGTTCACAGTGAGGATCTATGTGATGATCAGTGTGTTTCTGAGTCTGTGATACACCTTCATGTTCACACCAGCACTGAAAACAATGAGATTAAAATCCATTTTTGCTTTGCACAAATCTTTCACATTCACAATCAACAGTTAAGCGACAGGTGGCCTCTGACTAATGCAGCTCTTTAATTAACTGTGCGAGTTCGCTAACTGTCGATTGAGCTTCTTTCTCTCTTCATTAACTGTAACTCTCGTCTCTTTGAAAACACGTCTGTTAAAGCACGAATCTAATGAAGTTCTTCTTCATCACACTTTGCAATCTGCTCTTTACTGCCCCCTGAGGCCGGAGGACTGAAAACACCCACGACAATGAGCCCAGTGCATCAAAGATCATCAAATGTGAGATGTGTGTTTTATTAGAAGTGTTTTCAAGAGCGAAGAGTTCGAGGTTGAAGAGTAACGGGTTGGTCTGGTTAACCTTCATTAAAGAGCAGCTTCTCTGAGTTTCTCTGTGGAATCAAATAGAACCAGAGCTTTATTTTCTCTCACCTTCACTAAGTGTTGATGTTTGAGCTGGATTATTTAAAAAAATCTTTTAAAATGATCCTGTAATGTAATTATCAAATATATGTTATTATGGTGTGATTTTAACTCTGTTTAAGTTTCTTCCAATAATATGAAGTCGCTGTTGAAATTATTGTTAATAGACATAATCACTGTGGTTTTACTTTATATTGAATCAAAACCAAACTCTGGTGTCACAGACCCCTGATCACAGTTCTCTGAGTTCTGATCCAGATTATTGAACCCTGATTTCAACAGGAAGTATCATCACTAATCTGCATGAAGAGCAGAGATCTTTCTTTTTTGATTTCCACTGTAAGAGTCAAATCAAAGAGCAGGTCCAGCAGATTCCTCCTCAGATCCAGCTGGAGCCTTTTCTGTCTAATCTTTGTCCTCCAGCTCACCCCCCCCCCTCAGTCAGCCCCCCTGACAGAACCCAGTCCATCAGAGTCTTTGTGTCTGATAGGTTTGTCTCCGAGTCGCCTGTCTCAGTCCGAGTTTCCCTTCGAGGACATCTGGGTTCTCAGGGACTCGTGTCATGGTAAGAGTCCCCGAACGACAGCTTCTCCTCCCCGGCTCTTCTGAAGCTGCCTCGCTGCCGCTCAACGCTCTGCATCAGGACCCGGCACACCGAGACAGCTGGACAGAACTGCTGTCAATCAGATGGCTGATTCCCCCTTATGTTGCTTCACTTCACATGTCAGCCAATGTTGCCTCTGGTCTTTTACGTTATCTCCTGCCTCATGTTGTCTCACATCTTTTCACATTATCTGACGTGGCCTCGCGTCACCTCACGTCACCTCACGTCGCTTCACATTATCTCATGTCACCTTGCATCGTCACACGTCTCTTCCCATGTTATCTAATGTCGCCTCACGTTACCTCACATCTCTGGTCATGTAAAGCCGACAGGTGAGGTTGACAGTCAGGCTGAAAGTCATCTTGGTGTGTCGGGTCCAAACTCTGAATGATTCACTGTGTCGTCTGCTTCAGGCTGAACTTGTAGTCAGAGCGTCTGGCTGTCCGTGATCCCTGTTGTTGTCCTCACTGGTGCCACAGGAGGGCGACACCGATTCGTTTCTGTTCTCATTATTTATGCTGTCACACAATGAAACGTTGAGAGCTTTAGTGGAGCCTCAGAGTTTTACTGAACTAACTCAGCATCCTCTGATGTAACTGGATGAAAGAATCGAAAGCTGTAATTTCACAAAACTCAAAGTCAGAATTCTCTTCATTCTCATCATTTGCCACCAAATTCTTAAAACTATCTTTCACACTAAATGGATTTAGCTAAATAGTTGTGCTATGTTTTGGCTGATCTGAAAGTTGTGTTAACCTGCATCATATGTGACAGTGCAGCATGGAAACGTGTGTTCAGTCATTCTGTCCTTAAAGCCTGATGCTACCTGTCATTAATGGACTCGTGCCTGCAGCTGTGCTCCCCTGCTCTGCCACAGCACAGCTTTTATACCAGAAACCTGCATCCTGCCCCCCCGTCGTCACTGCAGTCGTCACCCCCCGACCCCCTCAGCCCCTCAGCCCTTTGCCCCTGTGGGCCTGTGCTCTGCTGCGACTCGACAAAGAGCATCTGCCGCTTCCTCTCTGCTGGATCCGATGGTCGACCCCGTCCCTCCTGGACTGCGTGAACTCATTGATTTGTCTTCTGGTTGCAGCTGGAGACAGGAACAGTGTCGGGAGCACCGGCAGCGTCGGCAGCACCCGCAGTGCCGGGAGCGGACAGAGCACCGAGAGCAACAGCGCCCCCAACGGACTCCAACACGGCACCGGCCACCATGACAGCACCAACGCCAACAAGGTACACGAGTCAGACCGAAACACCTGCTGATCCACCGGCGGACGTGGTCTTTAAACAGGCAGATCCAGCCGTGATGGGACAGATGCGCATGTTTGATTTCAGATTTATTTTACATTTGACTAAACTGGTAATCCGACAAAATTGCTGTAATGTGAGCAGTGATTCAGGTTCCTGCACCGGATGAATCCTGTTTGTCTTGCTATATTGACTCAAGTTTGTTTTTGGTGTTTTTGTGTGCAGGTGGCGCCCCCTGCTGTTGATTCTGGACCCTCAGACCTCAGCACACAGCCTGATCATCCTGCAGGTATTTGTCTCTGTGGTGACTGTTACTCACTGTCGACCAGAACAACACAAAAAAATGTGTGTGGACACTTTTGTCTTCGTTTTCGACTTCTGTTCCTGTTGGTGGAAAAGCGTTTGATTGGAGCTGCTGCTGCCTTTATTTCTTTATTATTATTATTATTATTATTGTTAACTTTTTCTATTATACATACATCCTCCGTTCAATGTGTGTAATAACAACACACCGCATGATGTTCCTGGTTATGACTGTCAGTTATCAGTCTTATCCAGCAATAAGTAACTCTCTCTGTAATATTCACGTCTCTATAGTTTTAAACTCCTTTGCCTGAAGTAAAGCTCCGTATGTGACTGCAGGTGGGACCCCCCGGAGGCAGACGGTGACGGTGCAGAGACCTGCAGAGCAGAGTTTCTCCCAGCAGTTCGTTCGTCCTCAGCAGCTGCTGGAGGGGAAGGTGAAGACCAGCACCGAGACCTGAGATCACTCAAACCGTCTTTATTCTGACTTTTGTTTTATTCATCCTTCTCTTTTCTTTCCTTTCACATTTTGAGACACCGAGCTGGATGATGATAAAGAAATGTCCAGAACTCCTCAAATTGTTTTAATCTCACCACTGCAAACAAATAATTCTGCCCAGTGTGTAAAGAAGGTTTATTTCCATCATCATGAACCCAACAAAAGCTTGAATATAACAAGTTTGCAGCTGTTGTGTCATTTCCTGTCACATCGTTAAATCAGCAGCACAGTTTGAACCCAGTGTTTGTTGTAGGATGCAGAGGCCATCTACCAGTGGCTGAGTGAGTTCCAGCTGGAGCAGTACACTGGGAACTTCATCAGTGCTGGTTATGATGTTCCAACCATCAGCAGGATGACTCCTGAGGTGAGTAAACACCGATCAGTCCTTTTAAAGTACAGTTGCACCTTGTTGTTTGTGCATCTTTTATCAGACGCTTGATACCAACTATTTGAAAGGACAAGTTTATAGACTTTGTTAAATTCCTTCACGCTCTTGATGGAAAGGAAAATTCTGATTAGCTCATGTGTGAGCTAATAAACTAGCCAGCCAGCAAAGCAGAGGTTAAATTTTGTTTTGCTGACGCTCTGACTTAAACACGTAAAATTGACCTGCAGTTACATGTGAGTCAAGGTTTTCTGCTGACGGACTCACTCACGTCTTTTGTCTTGTCGTGTCTCCAGGATCTCACTGCCATCGGAGTGACCAAACCGGGCCACCGCAAGAAAATCTCCATCGAGATCAACAACCTGAACATCCCAGAGTGGCTGCCTGAGTACATCCCAGTAAGACTCCTCACTGTTCACTGCTGAATACACTCACTTCCAATCACTGTGTTATCAGTTGATCTGAGTGATCTGATCTTCCTCACAGTCTGATCTGGGTGAGTGGCTCAGTGCCATCGGACTTCCACAGTACCACAAAAAACTCTCTGAAAACGGCTACGACTCCATCAGCATTGTTAAGGACCTCACGTGGGAGGATCTGCAGGAGATCGGCATCACCAAGCTGGGTGAGGACACGGTACATGTTCGCATTCTGTCATGTGCTCAATCCGACTGATGGGACCAGTGTTTCTCACTTTGCTGTGATGGTTGAATTTTCCCTCCAGGCCACCAGAAGAAGCTGATGCTGGCAGTGAAGAAGCTGTGTGACATCCAGAGGGCCATCCTTCAGGCTGAATCGGGCCAAGGCACGCTGCGTCGCAAAGCCCCCGGAGCCCTGCACCTGGTCACTATTGAGCCGCCGGACTCAGCAGGGGAATGCTCCTCTCCTCACACCCCGAAGATGCTGACCTTCCAGGACAGCGAGCTGAGCGCTGAACTGCAGACGGCCATGTCCAGCCACTACGGAGGCTGCGAGGACGGCTTTGCCATCAAGAACGCAGTGGGAATGTCGCAGAGCCAGGAGAGCATCGACACCCGGTCCAGAGGCTCCGGACGTTCCCAGGAGCCTCCCACAGCTTCCATCACCCCCCACAGCTGGTCCCAGGAAAGCCTGGATGGCAGCCCTGCAAAGGAGAGGAACCTCCCTGAAGGCTGGGACCAGAGGCCTCTGCAGCAGCAGCTGCTGCCCAAGCAGGTGCCTCTGGGCACGGCAACCGTATTTAAGTACCCGGCAATCCCAGCCAAGCCCAAACTGTCCGGATCTCACAGCCCCTCACCTCATGGCTCCCCGGCACTGAAAGGTTTCAGCTACCTGCATTCTCATTGTGGCTCCACAGACCTGAGCTCATCCACCCGGCCTGAGGACCACAGCATGACCCTGACGCCGCCCAAGAAGCGCACCCAGAGCATGACCCGCTACGCTCTGTCGGACGGAGAACCTGAGGAGGACGACGAGGAACTGGCATTTCCTTCTGGAAACCTGTCGTCTTACGCCACCTTGACCCGCAAGCCTGGTCGGAGCCAGCTAGCTCGATTACAGTCGAGTCCAGAAAAGAATGGCAACGTGGGACGAAGTCAGTCCTTTGCAGTGCGAGCCCGAAAAAAAGGGCCCCCCCCTCCTCCTCCAAAGAGACTGAGCTCAGTGAGCAGCACCACCAGCGGGGAGCTGAGCGACAGCAGCACGACGTCGTCGGCTGGCGGAGCGACGACAGACAGTCCAGTGAGCGTGAGGAGCATCGCAGCCTCTTTGGAACGTAGGACAGAGGGGAAGAACCTCCCAGGATCTAAGCCAGACCTCGTCCAGCAGGAGCCGCCTCCCCCCTCCCTCAACTGTGCAGGGCAGGAACCCAGAGAGGCTGCCGGGGGGAGGAGGAGGGTGCAGAGCGAGTGTATTCCCACCCAGACCAGCAGCAGCACCGAGTCGGATCGAGGGGTGAAGTCTGACTCTGAGGAAGAAGAATCAAAGAGTCGCGGACTGGAGGGCTCCTCATCCCCTCAGAACAGCTCCAGTGAGTGCATCCCCTTCGCTGAGGAGGGCAACTTGACCATCAAACAGAGACCCAAAGCTCCGGGGCCACCCAGGGCTGAGGCTGTGCTGGAGCCTCCAGAGAAACCAGCTGCCAAGAACCTGGAGGTGCCCGAGTTCAATCTGAAGGAGTCGGACACAGTGAAGCGCCGACACAAACCCAAAGAGAAGGAGCAGGGAGGAGGTTCCCCCAGCAGAGAGGGAGCGGGGGCAGAATCTGGCAGCAGGCCTCCGTCCCAGAGCCAGGAGGAGGTCAGTCTGAGGATCAGTGAGACCAGTGTGGAGAGGCCGGCCAGTCCGGCAGCAGGATCCCCCATCAAACCTCCGCTCTCCCCAAAACCTCCTGCCGTCGCCCCAAAACCTGTCCGCCACAGTCTGCTGGCAGCGCAAGGTAAGAAACTGACTGACTGACTGAGAAGAAAAACAGAATGAAACAAGACATTTATTACAAACATTCAGGGACAAAATTAAAGCATTAAATCCTAAAGTGTTTCCTCAGCAGCAGCAAGAAAATTCTCTGTCTTGATCAAGGTGGTGATCAAGTGCAAAGATCAGTTTGTGAATCTGACTAAAGCAGGTTGAAATAATTAAGGGTTTTCTTAGTGAACAACGTGCACCAACAATCTGATTATTCCCCGTATCAGACAACCTGGACTTGTGGGTTATGACATTGCTCTTGACCTGGGACCTGCTGCCTCTGACTATGGACTTGACTTTGGACTTAACTTGGTACTTGTTTCTTTGGACTTCACTCTGCACTTGTTGGTCTTCACTTGTGATGTGACTTGGAACCTGTCACTCTTGACCTGGGCCTTGTTGGTGTTTTACCTGCTGTTGTCTCTTCCACAGCTGGACTCCCTTCTCCGTCTGTGACTGTCAGTGTGGTTCAAAGCGTGGCCTTCACCTCTCCGTCCTCTCCCAGTCACGGACCCCCAGCTCCAGCCCCGGCCCCTCAGGCCCCTCAGAGCCCGTCTCTGACAGCAGCGAGGCCTCAGGTGTGTGTGGTGGGTCCAGGTCAAGCCCCCGAGTCGTCCTGCGGGACTGAGGTAGTTCAGCAGAGACTGGATCAGACCAGCACGTCTCTGGCAGCAGCTCTGAAGGCCGTCGAGAGGAAGCTGAACCTGGAGGAGAACTCAGACAGGTGAGACTGTGAGACGATGTCGTCGCTTGTCAATCAATATGAAATAATCATTATCAGTGTCACCTGCTTGGTTGGAGCTTAAAGATGCTGATGTCTGTCGCTGCAACACTTCAGTCCAGAACAGAATCTGTCAGAAAATGTTGTCAGATTTATTGTGATTGTGAACTCAGATGATGTTGGTGACGTCCTGACCTTCCTCTGATGTCACATCTTTTTAACAGACAGGCCAGTGGTTCGCAAGCTTTTTCGATCGTGAGCATGTTAGCATGCTGATGTTAGCATTTAGCTCAGAGCGTCACCGAGCTGCTGGCATCACTGCAGACTCTCAGTCTTGTTGTATTGGACACTAACAGACAAACTTCCCTCCAGTGAGATTCTCATGTGATTGCTTTGACATTTATTCAGCACACTCATGCTGCATGCATCCTCTAGGGGGCAGTACAGGGTTTCAGCCTGTCACCACTGTGTCATTAATGTTTCTTGTTTGTCGTGTTTTCTCTCTAGTGGAGCAAACACAGTGAAGTCTGCAGGGACCATTCTGGACGACATCGGCAACATGTTCGACGACCTGGCCGACCAGCTGGACGCCATGTTGGACTGAAGACTTTCACAAACGGCCCAAAAAATCAGATATTCACCTTCAACCTCAGGAAGTGAAACAGAGACAGAGAAAATGGGAGAAGGAGCCGACAGAGACGTTTCCCCTCCAGAGTTTAACGGCTCTGCTCTGAACTACAGACGGACGCAGAGTCAAACGCTCGTCTTGTTTCTCAGCCTGAACACCAGCACTTAATCTCCACTGTGCTTCCTCAACAAGCTCCTTCGCTCACGTTTCTAACAGCTCAATCTGGTCGCTGCACGGACGGATTCCCTTTTTAACCTGTTGCTCGCGTCGTCGTGTCTTATCAAACATGAACCAAACAGAGAGACAAAGTTGGACCAGCTGTATGTTTTATCCCACCGAGAAGAAAAATTCTTATGATTCTTGTTCTACACTAATATTGTAACATGAAGTTTTCTCTTTTTAATGTTAACGAGAGCCGAAGTCCTGACATCACTTCCTGTCTGGCATCTGTTCCACCAGCTTCTGAAACCTTGATTTTGACGTTAAAGACTAACTTGGTGTCCTGCAGAAAATGACGGCCTCCAACGAAGCACAGTGTTAAACATGTTCGTTACTGTTTGAGTAACGGATCCGTTCATCAGACGCTGAAACACACTGTTCAAATGACAAAAGACTCTGCCAAGTACACGTGGGTGAAATTGGCCTTCAAATTATATTTAAGACTGAATTCAATTAAGGTCAATGTAACTGAATCATCTGTGTTCTTTCTTCTGTGTTTGAATCACCAGGTTGAGAGTTGGTAGAAATGGTTATTATGTGGTAAAATGAGAGGAACCAGACGAAGCCAAGATGTGAAGTAGTCGCTGATGTCTGAGGCCAAAAGATGTGTGTTTACAGCACATTTCCCTCAGAAAAAAAGTGAAATGACTCTACAAATGAAAAAATGCACAATAGAAGCTTCTGATGAAAACAGAAATGTCACAAATACATAGAAACAAACAAAAGATTCAACACCTCTAAAAACACAAACAATGATATTACACAGTTTATTGAACGACAGTTTTGTTTCTGTGTTTTTGGGTCTTTGTTGCTGCAGATGAGGTTTTGGGGGCAGTTTCTTCCTGGTGGAACAGAACGTGGACGTCCGGCTTCACTTCCTCTCTCTCTTCATCACGTCTGACCATTTCAAATTTGACCTTTGTGATATTTTAAAAACAGATCTATTTTATACCAAGTGTCGTCCGTCTTCCGCTCGGCTCAGTGTCGATGTGTTCGTGTTGTTAAAGTGTTAATGAAGCTGCAACAAAGCTGCTCGTTCATGTCGTTCGTGCAAAGAGAAGCATGTTGAGCTCAGTTCGGTCACTCGCTGGAAGACGGCGTGTGACAGTGATAGACGTACTATTTTTTGATATTCGTTTTAGCCAAATTAGTATTTAAATTAGAGCTATCTAAATATATATATATATATTGTACACTAGAGGTCTATACAGGAGCAGATATTCAACCAAAGTCTTTGTACAGATTTTCCTCAGATATTTTCAGACTTTTCCTTTAAAGAATGCAGAAACCTGAACTGTCCTCTTCCTGTTTGTTGTGACATGTTTATGAAATGTTCTTTTCTCGTGCCGCCTGCAGCGTCTGGACAAAGTTTCCGTATTTCGCATGTCGTAGCTCGATGTGAATGCGTGGTGAACGAGAACCTGTGTCGTGTGACGTCTGTGTGAATGAGCTGATCTGTGTTGGTTTGTTTCTTTCTCTCTGAGTCTCAGGAAAATCCCTCCTGACCTGAACTTTGGCTGCTTCATGTTCTGCTGCTCACAGGGTTTAAAAAGCCCAACTGAAAACAAGTCAAAGAAAAGACATGAACTATGATTCACATTCTTCAGTTTCTGCATCTACTTTGTCCTGAATGAATTTGAGTTATTGAATATCTACAGTATGTGTGCATGAATGTTCTGCGTCTAAATCCAGTCAGAACAAAGAGAATCATCGACCTCTCAGATCAAACCGCCTGTTATCCAGCAGCTGTTTGCAGGTTCAAGGTTATTTTCCTGATCTCACAGGTTTGTACTGTCTGTCGGGGTTCAGATCATCTTTGCTCTGAGAGAAACGTTTAAATCCAGCGTTTACTGTGTTTCGTGCAGTGAAGAAGAGGACGGAGGCTGTAAAGCTGCTGCTGACAAGCTGGTTACAGATTCAAAAATTAAAACATGAATCTGATCTTTGTGTCACTTGTTGAAGTTTGTTCATGAGTGTTTTAATGGGCTCATTGCTGCCTCTTGTGGCTGTGAGGAGAAAAGGCCACACAGCGAATAAGCTGCGATAGTTTTCATCAAAGTTTCATCATGATCGCTGCCATTTCGCACGAATTGATTTCACATGTTTTCATTGAACTGCGATCACACATCAGGACGTTTGGGCGAAGGACCTGTGAGAAATGATTTGTGCTGAATCCTCCACACGCAGCAGCAGCCAGAACAACCTGAAACTGAGAGACGGCAGCTTCAGGTGACCTGAAACACCTGTGATGATGAACGAGTCTGTGCAGCTTCACTTTCCTCCAGTTTCATGTTTTCACATCAAAACATTTAGGAAATCTGATCAGAAACTGAAGCTTTGATCAGCAAATATCAAACTGCACCATAGTGGAGGTGGATGGTGTGTGTGTGTGTGTGTGTGTGTGTGTGTGTGTGTGTATGTACGTACTGTCTGTTATTCAGTTTTGGTCGTTCTTTGTCGTCTCCAGCAGAATTTGTTTAACCATTAAATATCTATGATGTTGCTGCTTGTGTGTTTTTGTCTTTTATTGATAGAGAATGAAGAAAGAAATCTTGGACATTGTGAAGGTGTCACTTTGGGCTCTGGATCATTGTGACCATGTTTCTCACTGTTTTCAATAATCGATCGATCGATGGAGAAAAGAATCAGCAGATGAATCCAGAATGAAAAGAATCATTAGTTTCAGTCCTGAACAAAATAGTTGAAAATGAGCTCCAACAGGAAAAATGCTGCTTTTACATGAATGAGGAGGAAAAATCCTGTGACGACAGAAGATGAACAGAAGAACAGACTCAGACACAGTTTGATGCTCTGGACACTTGAAGGACATTTGACTGATGAAACTGACAAACTGTTACTGAAGGAACATTAATGCAGGACTTTGACCTGGAACAGAGTATTTGTACTGCAGCAAAAGATGTGAATACTTCCTGGATCAAGATCTCAGACTCCTGTTATGTTTATATTTGTCTTTTAGGTTTGACACATTTGTCGATGCACTTTTTGTTCCAGACAGTTAATTGAGTTCAGTATTTATTATTTATATCATTTATATTTTTAAATTCTTTTATAGTTTGTAGATTATAGTAAGAATCAACTCTTTTTTTCTCTCAGATCAACATTAATGAATAAATGACATTAAATCACCTTCAAGCTTCTGGATATTTGTTTTGTTTATAGGTTCAAACCACGTGATTGTGACGCAGCAGTCAAAGTCTGTAAACCACGTGACTGCTGACCTCTTTTCCGGGATCTTCACAGGAGTCACACCCACCAAATTACAGCTGTGAGTCCTGGTCCAGGTTTCTGCTCCAGTTCCCGTCACAGAGTCCGGATCCAGGGACGAGGTAAGACACCAGGCTCCGTTCAAAAAACGCTCCAGTGTCACTTTATCCTGACGCACAGAGGCGACATGTGAACAGGAGAGAGCTCACATTTAATAGGATTTTAAGGCTTCTGTTGTTTTTTAATTCAGGCCGAACTTAATGCAGATTTCTATTAAATCCTAAAATGTCTTCATGTGTCTCCTGCGGTGTGGACACAGTCCAACAGAGGACGTGACGTTAAATTATATCATTTTTAAAGGGAGTTTGGTTACAGGTTGAGGAAGAAGTTTCAAACCAGGAAGTTGTTTGGTGCAGTGAGCAGGTCAGTGTGTGTGTGTGTGTGTGTGTGTGTGTGTGTGTGTGTGTGTGTGTGTGTGTGTGTGTTTGTGTGTGTGTGTGTGTGTGTGTGTGTGTTTGTGTGTGTGTGTGTGTGTGTGTGTGTGTGTGTGTTTGTGTGTGTGTGCAGTGTTTCCTGATTTGACTCTGAGGTTTTTTTATTCTCATCTTTCTGCAGAGTTTTTTTCCATCTCTGTTTGTTCGATGCTTCTTTGTCTCGACTCCATGTTTGAATCATGACTCAGGCTTTTTGAACTGATTCAGAACCTGAAACCAGAACCTCGAATCCTGCCGACGGTCAAACCCACAAACAGCTTTTAACCCTAACCTGCAGATGGAAGAAGCCACTTCGTGTCTCTGTTGTTATAAAGTCAGGAACAAAATGCCTGTTTTCAGACTGGAATCATGAACACGACTCTTTAACCACCTGTTCTCCTCGCGGCCCTTCGGAGCCTGCGGAACCTGTTTGTGTTGTTTGGGAGCTGAAGTTTAATCAAACCTAATGAGAGAAATGAGTTTGAATCAGAACAGCGGACGTTCCCGATTCACCTGAACCTGATGGAACAACCAGCAGATCAATCGATCGTTGGATGGATAAGTAATTGGCAGCTATTTTCAGAATTGATTCATGGTTTAAATGTTTCTGAGTCGAGAGCGTTCTGACTCCTCATGTGTGAATATTTAATGTCAAACATTACGAAGCAGCAGCTGAGCGTCCACTCGTCCATCACAGAACGTTTATGGCTCATTGGTGACGTCGGATCCTCAGTAAACGAGCTGTTGGTTCTCAGGGTTGAATTGATTAACAGCCTGGTCGTTAAAACGTCCGTCACAGTTTCAATGAGAATCAGTTTACTGGGACGGAAAACTGAGACAAACGTTGAAAGACTCAAGGAAAGTACAAGTACCTCAAATGTGTACTAAGGCTCGGCGCAGGAGTAAACGTGTCCTCAGGTCGCGTACGTTGTGTTTGAAGCTCCTGTTCAGTCCGAAGCTCTTCACACTGTGTTTGTCCGTCGTGTTTGACAGAAGCACATTCATCATTCTGTTGTTTGTGAAGCAGGTGTGTCCCTGTTCATACCTGAGCTTCAGCCTTTTGTCCGTCAAAGGTTCGTTCACGACAAAATTAGATCCAGAAGAGTCGTTTATCTTCCAACCTTCGTGTGAATCTTCGCGAACACAATGAGCTCAGTGTTCGTACGACTGAATTCTGCTTCAGCCAAAAGGCACAAAAACAAGTTTTCTTTTGTTCGTCCTCTGAGTCATGTTTAAACTTTGAGCTTCGTTCCTGCCGCCGTCATTTGTGATTATTCGACCCGAGTGCAGCTTAAAACAAGTTCAGATACCAGATGATGCTTTTTCTCTGCGTTACTTTGAGAAACATGTCGAACAAGTCGAAGATGTTAAACATTAAACAACAAGGATTAATAAACTCATCAGCTCTAAATACAGATTATTTATCAGTCACATGTGGCTGAAATCAAAAATCTAATTTTTACAGGTGTTTCTCCAAAATGAAAAGTTTGAAATAGAAATAGAATCAATGTTCAGTTTTTATTAGTTTATCTGAGCTGGTTTGTGTCAATGGGTTTGTCCGCTAAACTCTGCAAAAGTAAAATATTTATTTTTACCCACTTTGACTTTTTTAACAGATCACACACACACACACACACACACACACACACACACACACACACACTGACGGTGTCTCTCGTCTCTCCACAGTCTTCAGTTTGAATCATGTCTAAGAAGGCAGGAAACCGCCAGGTGGAGTTTGAGGGGCTGGTGGAGGCGTCAATCATCCGGATCCCGCCCCATCACTACATCCATGTGCTGGACCAGAACACCAACATCGCCCGGGTGGAGATCGGCCCGCTCACCTACATCCGCCAGGACAACGAGAGGTCAGACAGAAACTGCACGCTGAGTTCTGAGCTTCAGCTCTGACGACTGGAGACGGTGAAAAACTGAAACTGTCGAACAAAGAGTGAAACTGAAAATATCAGGATATAGGGGGCGCTAACGGGACTTTAGAGCCTTAGTCTTATAAGTGGTTATAACTTCAGCTGTGACACAGAAGAAGAAGATCTCCATTTTTCACTGCGGCAGTTTTGTTTCTTCTTCTCTGAAGTTTATTGGCGGTTGACAAACGAGTGTTTTTGTTTCCTGTTACTTCTTCTACTCTGTTTATCGAGTAACGTCGCCTCTATCGCCATCTTCTGATAAAATGACACTTTGCTTCTGACCGGTTGATGAAAATGTCTCTAATTTACATTTTCTTTTTCTGTTTGAGCCATTTCAGACTTTGCTTCATATTCAATTGGAAAGTAGATGGAAAGTGCAGATGAGACTGAATCTGCTGTTTGTGTGACAGAAGCTTTGATGAAATCATTCGTCTCTTTGTTGTTGGATCAGACTTTGTGCTCACGCAGTGATTTTCATCCCTGCAGCAGAAAACACTTGGACGAGGTTTAGAAAACCTCCCTGTAAGCAAATCATGTGACTGAGGATTGATTTCTTTATTGATCCGGCCGGATGCGTTTACTGTCGTCTCTGGTTCTCTCTCAGTCTTGTGGATGGAAGGAGACTTTAAATATAAATGCATCACAACTCAAAGTTCAAGTTTCTGATGGAAGAACATCCTGTAAAATGTCAAAGTTGGTTTGGAAACAAAATATAAAGCTGCAACTTCCAAACAGGGAAAAAATGTCCAGAGACAAAAAGAAAGAATTTAACCTGCTTTAATAACTGATGACGAATTTAAAGAGACAAAATATCTGTAATTGTGTTTGATGAACACAAATTTGATCCTGAGGCTTCGTTTCCTTCAGGCATCATGTTCATCAGCTTGAAGGTGTTTTTTAATTTGGACAGAGTCATGCTAGCAGTTTCCCCCTGCTTCCAGTCTTTATGCTAAGCTAGGCTAATCACATTGTGACACCCAGACATGAGACTGATCCATCTGTGATCCATCCGCCTGTTTTTCAAAATGTAAAATGATTCATTTCAATTGGTCTGGGAGCTTTTATCCATTGTGCATGTTGTCTTGTGATACTAAAGAGAATCTGCATGATGTGGCTTTGAGTCTGAACAGAAAGTCTTCATCACTCAGACTAACGCTCGTATCCGGTCTGAATTCTCCTCAGAGTGCTCTTCATGCCGGTTCGTATGATCATGGTGCCGCCGTGTCACTACTGCGTCATCCTCAACCCCGTGGCCCGCGGCGAGGACAGCGAGGTCCGCTTCGACACATCGGGTCAGGCCAAGCTCCGGCACGCTGATCTGGAGATCCGTCTGACCCAGGAGCCGTTCCCCCTGTACCCGGGAGAGGAGATCCAGCAGGTCTGCAGGGAACCTGAACCTTTATCGTCCGTCACCAGCTCCGAGATTTGTCTTTTAATGCAGCTAAAAACAATGATTAGAAATAAAATCATGTGTTTTTCACATTGACCTTGTCGAATGTAGAATTTCCCAAATGAAAAGACAGATGATCTTGTCTGTATTTTTAACATAAGAAAAAGCATCTTCACAGTTCAGTGCTTCTTCTGTGTTGTTGGATATTGAACCTGCGGTGTTTGTGTGTCAGGACGTGACTCCGCTGCAGATCGTGTATCCCGACACGGCGCTGCGTCTTCGGGCTCTGCTCGACTTCGAGGAGGACGGAGGAGAGAAGAGAGTTGCTGGAGACGAGTGGCTGTTTGAAGGACCAGGTGTGTTTTCACACTCATTATTTCAGTCATATATTAAATTGTTAATGTTACAAAACATTTTCTTCAATAAAATTATTCTGTTTTTGAAGCAAATCAAACGGAGAAATTTGAGTATAAATTGAATTTTCTTTCCTTGCAGGGACCTACATCCCCAGGAAGGAGGTGGCTGTGCTGGAGACCATCAAGGCCACAGTGATCAGAGAGAACCAGGCCATCAGACTGAGAGCTCGCAAGGAAGGAGTGGACAGAGAGGGGGTCCGCAGGGTCACAGGTCACACACACACTGTTACATATTAAACCTAACCTTGACACGACAGAACCGTCAACTCTTAAAATAAAGAGTTACAGGTTTAATGCAGTGACACAAGATATAATATTCCTTTGATTCTCTCTCCAGGAGTTTAATCCTGAACAATGAGTAAATGATTAAATGAACAATCACCATGATTTTGTAGAATAAGCTCTACCAAACTGTGCGTGTGTTGTTTCAGGTGAGGAGTGGCTGGTCAGGAAGGTGGGAGCGTACCTGCCAGGGGCCCACGAAGAGGTCCTCGACATCGTGAACGCTTTCATCCTGACTGACAAGGTGACTCCACCCGTCACTGCCTCTGTGCTCGGGTCGGAACTGACGCTGCCAGAACTGATCTGACTGAATGTTTCCCTGTCGTCTCAGAAAGCGCTCCACGTTCGCGCCGTGCGGGGCTTCAAAGATGCCGGCGGGCGGGACCGTCGCACGGGCGAGGAGTGGCTCGTCACCATGGCCGACAGGGAGGCTCACATCCCCTCTGTGTCGGAGGAGGTGGTGGGGGTGGTGGACGTGACCACTCTGAACAGCAGACAGTACTGCGTGATCCTGGACCCGGTCGGACCCGACGGGAAACCTCAGCTGGGGAAGAAGAGAGTGGTGAAGGTGAGGAGAACCGCCCGTCCTCCGTCCTCCGTCTTAGCTTCGATGTAATGAGCTGCTTGGTTTAAATGGTTTTCCTTCTTTGTCTCCGTCAGGGTGAGCGCTCATTTTTCCTGCAGCCGGGTGAGCACCTTGAACAGGGCATCCAGGACGTGTACGTGCTGTCGGAGGAGGAGGGTCTGGTGCTGAGAGCCGTGGAGGCCTTCCACGACATCGAGGAGGTGAGGAGAGACGACACCACACACACCTGTGCACGTCAGGCTGCTCAGATCATCCTGGACTCAGCTCTGTCTCCGACGCTCTTCGGCAAAATGAAGTAGTTTTCTTTCTGAATGTGATGATTGAGGATGTGATTCAGTGGACTTCAGTCTGAAATAGTGTAGAAATGTGTTAAGATGAAGCGCTTCACCTATTCACAGCACATTGGTTGTGTGTTGACGACAACATGGAAACATGTTTCCCTGGAGAAGCGTCTTCCCTTTGTTTAGGCGTAGTTGTCATACTTCACTGTGATTGGCTCAGTTTCTTCAGAGCGATGAGGCCAGCGATGTGATTGGCTGCGAGTGTATTTATTATACTTGACTTCCTTCAGCTTGTTTGCTCTTTAATCCTCTGCACTAACATGAACCCAGACATGGAGACGCCCGCGGTCACACGGCTCACCGCTTCACGGTTGTAAAATAGGCCTCAGTGCTGCAGAGAAGGAAACGAAAGCTTCTCCACATCTTGGACACTTTTCTGATCTGCAGTCGCCTTTAAAGCTCGAAAAGGAGGGAGCAACTCTGACTTACTGTGTCTGCTCTCTGACGGTCTGGCTGATGGCAGAAGACTGATTACAGCAGCAAACGTCTTCAGGTGATGACGGAGTTAAAGCAGATCCGAGGCTGTGAAGCGGACGGTCCGAGGTGTGTCTCGGCCCATCCCAGTTGAAAGTTTAGTCTTTTGCAACTTGTAGAGCAACTGATTAACGAGGTTAGGTGTGTCTGGGTGTTGATGCAGGATGGGCAGGTGTTTGTGCCAACAGGTAAAGAGTCTGGTTAGAGATCAGTGACTCTGGCTCCTTATCAAATCCATTCAGCTTCTTATATTCTTCCCTCTGTGGGACGAACAAAGGTTTATCTTATCTTATCTTGAGAGTTGCTCTGGTTTATTATGTCAATCTGCAGCGTCACTGTATTTTTAGGAGCCATTTCTTTTAAATCTGATTCACAACTTCAACTCTGATCTCAGATCAGCAGTGTATCTGTGAGAGACATGAGGCTGTTTCACCTCTGAAAAACATCAAGCTCCTGTTTCAGTGTAAAAACCTGAGGAGCGAGGTGATTCTGTCCTTCACTTCATCCTCCCTTCCTAACCTGGCTAACCCATTATACCCCGACTCTGTTGTTCTTCCTCTTCTCTCCCTTTTTCCTTTGAATCAAACCTCATTCCTTCTTTCACTCCCTCCACCCTTTACTTTTTCCCACTTTCATTTTCAACATTGTTTGGGTTTTCATTTTAATCTCAGCGCCCCTCTCCAATCCCCTCTCCTCCTCCACCTCTCCCTCCCCCTTCTCCCCCTCCTCCACCGCTCCAATGCATCGCCACGTTAACCCTTCTCTCCCTCCTCCACCTCTCTCTCTCCCGTTCTCTCTGTCAGCGTGAGGCGGAGGAGGAGGAGGAGGAGGAGGAGGAGCTGATGCAGGAGAGGGCGAAGCGTTCGCGGAGGAGCGGCGGCGTCCTCCGTCGGCCCGGAGACCGCTGGATGCTGCGGGGTCCCATCGAGTACGTCCCCCCCTCTTCGGTGGAGGTGGTGCTGAAGCGACAGGCCATCCCATTGGACGAGAATGAGGGCATTTACGTCAGAGACATCAAGACCGGAAAGGTACGAGTCCAAACCTGCTGCCAACTAGTGTTAGTTTTCACAAAGACTTGAAAGATGAACAACTGTGTTAAAAATATCTGGTTCTTTGATAATAAGTCAAAGCCTGTAAACATAAAAACTGAAGGAGAGACTACGACTCCCAAGATGCATTTCAGCAACACTCGCTCAATCACAGGGCTTAAAATGTTTTGTAGAAACCAGATAAAACACATCAGTTCACCTGTGATCGGCCTCTTCTCCACAGTAACAGCAGCTGAGGCTCATGGGTATTGTAGTACTCTCATATGCATGTTGTGTTTTTATTCACGTGTTTATTTGATTGAGTTGCAGTTTAAAGCTAAACACACAGATGACGCCAGCGTCCATCTCACCATCAGTGTTTGTGCCTCTCAGGTGCGAGCCGTCATCGGTCACACCTACATGCTGACTCAGGATGAGGAGCTGTGGGAGAAGGAGCTTCCTGCTAACGTCGACGCCCTGCTGGCTTCTCCTCTGGACCCGCTGGCCGACCGCTCGGACCGGACCCGAACCGGAGACCTCAAGCAGAGATACAAGACCAAGGTGGTCTCGTACAGGGTCCCCCACAACGCTGCCGTCCAGGTCTACGACTACAGAGAGAAGAAGGCCAGGTGAGACTCTGTCCTCCCGTCCCACTGGAGCGACGTGGAGACAGACGAGCTGACGTGCTGCTCCTCTCCGCAGGGTGGTGTTCGGACCGGAGATGGTGATGTTGGGCCCCGACGAGCAGTTCACCGTGCTGTCGCTGTCCGGAGACAAGCCGAAGAGGGCCAACGTCATCAAGGCCGTCTGTCTCCTGCTGGGACCCGACTTCTTCACCGACATCATCACCATCGAGACGGCCGACCATGCCCGCCTGCAGCTGCAGCTCTCCTACAACTGGTAACTGAAAACCACCTGAGACCAGCTGGCTCAGCTCTGTTCAGCACTAATACAGGCTCAGTTCAAGAAACACAGGCTCAACAGCTACTGCAGCGATAAAAACATAAAATCATCGTCTACAAGTACAATTGTGAAATTATCTTCATGACTGAAAACCAGCTCTGTTCTCTTCCAGCTTTTGTGTTTTTGTTGGTAGAAAAACCTCAGGATGATAAAGGCGACATGACATCATAGGTTCCAGTTCCAGCAACGATGACGTCACGTCTAATGTTTTATATCTATGACAGAGACTGAAAGTTCAGGGAACTATAGATGAGACAAAGGTCCATGAAGCTCATGATGTTCAGTTTGTGCTGCTGTTGAACGGCCTGATACACAGCAACTGATTCTTATGTTGGTATAACACAACGCGCTTCAACATCACCACACGTATTAAATCTAACATCAGACAACACGATCCCTGTTTCTCTTCAGGCACTTCGATATCAAGGCTCCGGCCGACACAGCTGATGCAGCGGCTCTGTTCTCGGTCCCTGACTTCGTGGGAGACGCCTGTAAAGCCATCGCCTCCCGGATCAGAGGAGCCGTCGCCTCCGTGCAGTTTGACGATTTCCACAAGGTTTGTCTTTCCCCGTGGTTCAGTTTCGATTCTGTTGTAAAAGGACCGTTCTGGTTTTACCCAGTGGTGGAGGAAGAGCTCCGATCCCACGACAGTACAAGCTCAGACACAAGTGTCTTTCTAGATACTGTCCCCCCAAGAATACAGACACAGCGTCAGCACGATGAGCTGTCGGCTGCAGGCTGCAAAGGAGTGTTGAGGTGTCCGGCTTCAAGTTTTTTAGAAGTCTGCGATTGCTGAGTGTTTACAGGTGATGGCAGCCCAACGAGACTTGAAATGCAACTTCAAAATAAAAGCGCTACTACTTATACTCAACAAAATAATGAATGACTATATATGCAACATAACACCAAACTCAAATTCTTAGTTTACATGAAACCACTGGACATTAACGAGAAAGAAAAAAAACATTTCCACTCATTTACATAACATCATGTAAAAGATCTTTACTCTGCTCATTAATCTAAGATGTTCTTTTGTTTGTAGAACTCGAACCGGATCATCTGCTCGGCCGTGTTCGGCTTTGACGAGAAGCTGGTGGTTCGTTCCAGCCTTCGCTTCAACCAGAACAACCTGGTGATCAGCAGCGTGGACATCCAGTCCGTGGAGCCCGTCGACCAGAGGACACGAGACGCTCTGCAGAAGAGCGTCCAGCTGGCCATCGAGATCACCACCAACTCCCAGGAGGCCGCGGCACGGTCTGATCTCTCTCACACACACACACACACACACACACACACACACACACACACAGCTAAAGAAAGCTAGAAGCTCCCTCAAAGCTGACAGGACGAGCAGACTGCAACTGCACTGTCAACCACTTTCCTCCTGTTTGGTTTTTGTCAGGTTCGTGTTTCCTTCGGTTTGTAAACGGCTGAATTTGTCTTGCAGACACGAGGCGGAGCGTCTGGAGCAGGAGGCTCGGGGGAAGCTGGAGAGGCAGAGGATCACCGACCAGGCCGAGGCGGAGAGAGCCAGGAAGGAGCTGCTGGAGCTGGAGGCTCTCAGGTCAGTCGCCAGTAGGAGGCGTTGTGGAAACGCTGCGGCCGCTTGCAGGAATAAGAGCGGTGACGAACGACCTCTGTGTGTTTCAGTGCTGCGGTGGAGAGCACAGGAGCCGCCAAGGCCGAGGCTCAGTCTCGGGCGGAGGCGGCTCGTATCCAGGGAGAGGCGGCGGTCAACGAGGCCAAACTGAAGGCTGAAGCTCAGAGGATCGAGGCGGTGCGTCCCAACATCCTGTTTGACCTTTCGCAATAAAACTCCCTACGCAGCAGTGGAGGAAGAAGTACTCCGATATTTTACTTCAGTGAAAGTAGCAATACTACGGTTTGGAATACTGTCCAAAAGTATCAGGATCAAAATATACTTCAAGTACCAAAAAGTAAAAGTACTTATGATGCAGAACTTACTGGATTGTAATTATTGATGACGTGTTTGTCACTTTAATGTTGCAGCTGGTGAAGATGGAGCTCAGTTTAATGTAGTTTAATAAGTAGTTTAATGTATAATGATACATCAGACGTTGTTAGTTGATTAATTTTGTATTAATAGTCTGAGTCTACTAAGTAACTGAAGTTATGAAATAAATGTAGTGGAGGCAGAAAGCAGCAGAAAATAGACATGTCAAGTACAAGTAACACTGTGCTTCAGTACGGCACACGAGTAAATGTACTTAGTTACTTTCCTCCACTGTGTTCTGTCGAAAACAACATAACACACCAAACATTGGCAAAAGACAAAGTTTTAAACTTTGGGTTGTGCGTGCAGGAGGCGGAGCTGCAGCGTCTGGCGAAGGCTCGCGAGCAGGAGCTGAACTATAAGAAGCAGATGGACAGTCTGGAGGTGGACAAGCAGAAGAATCTGGCTCGAATCGAGAGCGAGCGCTTCAGTCAGCTGATCGAGAGTCTGGGCACCGACACGCTGAAGGAGATCGCCAGAGCCGGTCCAGAGCTGCAGGTACTGAGCTGCACATTTCAGTCTCATACTCAAACTGTAGCTCACACTTTAATTACAAAGTCTGAGGTGAGATAAAGGTTTCCGGCTCAGTTAGTTGCTGAATGCAAGTTTATGGATGTTTCATTTACAGCTTGTTATTTGTATTGTTGATAAATCTAATGACTATTTTTACAATTAATCAATTAATTATTTTGTTTAGAAAAGAACAGAAAATTATGAAAAATGTCTAAAAATCACCTTTTTCAAAGCAGGACTTCTACTTGTGTTAGTGTTTGTACTTCAGTATCTCCGCTGGGAAAAAGATAAGATAAGATAAGATAAACCTTTATTCGTCCCTCAGTGGGCTGTAAAAACATAAAGTGCAGCAGCTGCTGAGGATCAACGTTTGATTTCAATAACTGTCACTGTTGTTTCTCTGCTGCTGCATCGTTTCACCTGCAGCCAGAAAACAAGAGAAGATCAACCTTTATTCGTCCCACAGTCGGACATTTGCAAAACAAGCACATAAACAAACTGTTTCCTGAATGAGACCAGTCCCTCTCTCTGATTGGCTGGACACGAGTCTTGCGATTTCATGTGTCCAAATTAAATCAGACTTTGTGTCCTCGATTAGAAGCCTCTGATTTTTTTTTTCCATCATCATTCAATTTGAGCGTCACACCTGTCTGTCTTTGTCCTCCAGGTGAAACTGCTCCAGGGTCTGGGGCTGAAGTCCACCCTCATCACAGACGGGTCGTCAGCCATCAACCTCTTCACCACAGCCAACGGCCTGCTGGGGGCGCTGCCGGGCCAGGCCCAGGACCAGTGAGCAGGACGACGAGGGGACTGAGGGGAAGTGTCCAAACGTAAACCGCAGATGCTCATTTTTCTGACACGCAGACACTTTAGTGTTTCTCATGACCTAAACTAATGATAATGTGCCTTTTACAGATTTAAAGATGAACTTCACGGGTTTGTTAAAGAACCTTCAACTTTTCCTCCCAGATCACTGCAGATGTTTACTCCACTATAAATGTCACAGTTTTGGGCTCTGTAACAAAATCAGACGGTGCATCTTTAAAATCAAAGATTTTTATGCATAAATTTGCACAGACTGAAAAATCTAGCGGTTCCCTCAGAAATTAGTTTCAACCCGGGAAAAAACCCAGCTGCGATTGATTTGACCAGAAATCAAACTACGACTCCCAGGGTGCATTTCACCGACAGACGTCCTCAGCTTCACCGCCTGGTTCGATTCCGGAGTTTACAGTCAGATGAGATTCTGGCTCAGTTCTGGATGAAATCTGTCAACAAACAAAGTTCTGACTGGCTCCTTCTGCAGAGCAACGGCCGCTGAGGCTCGTGGGTATTGTAGTATTGGAGCCGTTCACCAAACTGACAGAAAAAAAAGCACTAAAAGAAATGAAGTTGTGATAATTCAGACTTTTGGTCCAAACAAACCTGAAATATTGTTCCCGTGTTGTGGGCGCTCTCCTGCTGTTGAAGTTATTGTTCAAAGAAAAGTTTGACAGCAACATTTTCCCCATTTTAACCTTTTCTTTGAATGATTTCCTTCAGTAGAAACACAGGAGTCTCCTCGTCATTTCATCCTTCTCTGGGTTTATGTTCGGCCACTTTGAGTCATTTCAACTTCTACCGACTCCGACATCATCCACGAGCTTCAGCTGGACACTGGCTTCATCCCAAACTGATCCAGAATCAGGTGAACGATCAGGTTCGATTATCATCAGCAGAGCACGCGACAGAATTTGAAGCCCTGTGATTGGATGTTAGTAACTGAAATGCATCATGGGAGTTGCAGTGAACACGACATAGTTTGACTTTAGAATCAAAGAACCAGATCTTTTCTGACACAGTTGTTGGTCTTTTGATCAAACTTGTTCTCTGAGAACATGAAGGAGACTTTTACTATAGAACCCACGTTACCTCCTTCCACAGCGCAGCTCTGTGCTGGTTCAACACTGTGATAACTGACACGCTGAAGCCGTGTGACACACACACACACCGACACAATCGGCCCGAATCTGTTTTCTGTCTTTAACGAGCCGTACGTCTCGTTTCTGCCGCCCTCCAGTGGCTGAACCGGTCGCCTCACTATGACCTGAGCTCACAGGTGAAGCAGGGTTTGTCAGCTGGGTGTCAGGTGACTCTTTGAGGAAAAATGAGAATCGGGTTTTACTTTTGGACAGATAACCAGCATGAAGTCAAGATGTTAAACATGAGCTGCATATAAAGAAGACATGTGCCTGTGAACATCACAACTAAACAAAGATTTCTGTTTCTGCTTTGCACTGCAAGAGTTAATGCTGATGTTTACATACTCGATATTAAAGCGTTATGTTTCTGTGCTGTGACTCTTCTTCTCTGTCTTAGCTTAGAGCTGCTGTTTCTACATAAATAACTCTGTGTGAAGCCATTAAAGTGAAACTGCAACCAAGACCTGTGTCTCTGCTCTTCATCAAACCTGCACTGTCGTTTTTACACCTCATTCACTGAACTGAGAGTCAATTCATATTGTCGTTCATACAGTCAGTACACACACACACACACACGCACACAAACACGTCCAAAAGTCTGAGGTCGCAGTGAAAATCTAGTATGTTCCTGTAAACCTGGAAAATAATCAGAGGATTCAGAAACATTTAAAAACAAGAAGTTGTGACATGTAAAATGAACGTTTCAGATTCAGGTGTATCTCTTTCATTTAAGTTTGGATTCAATCGACTCATCAGAGGCTTCAGGTAAATCAAGTCGAGTCAAATCATGGCAGGTCTGAAAGTTTCTCAGGTCATGAAACAAAGACTTTGGAGAAACTGGATCAGCTGTGTCAGACCAAACCATGTGTTGGAGCCATTTCAACCAGCAGCCACTGAGCGGCGCTGTGACCCAGATACCTGTTCATTTCAAGGCCTCACTGATTGACGCAGGTGGCGCAGACTGCAGGTGTGTTGTTAGTGGACTGAGTGGAAGACAGAGCTCTTTGTGTTCATGTCGGTGAACTCCAGGGAAATCAATTGATTGATAAATCCGTTGAAGATTTTGAGTGTGGACAATTATTTTTTTGCCAATTTTGAAATCTAGACTTTCTTGGTGTTTTTAAAGCACGGCGGAGCCACGAGAGCAGGTCGGCTGAGCCCATTTTGGCCTCTTTGCACTGGCTCCCTGTCAAATCCAGAATTGAGTTTAAAATGCTTCTACCTACCTATAAAGCTCTTCACGGTCAAACAGCATCATATCTTCAAGAGCTGATTGTCCCCAGTCGAGCACTGCGCTCCCAGAAGGCAGGGTTTCTTTTGCATCTTTCTAATGCAGCTTCTTCCCTCTCTCGCAGTTTTGTCTCTTCTCTCCTGTGGCTCTCTGCAGGTTGGCGTGTCACTGGATCTGCAGGAGTCTGGACTCGTCCACAAGCCTCCGACTGAACACGTGTCTCTGTTTAATACTCCGTCTCGCTCTAAACCCAAGCAGTCGCAGCAGATGTCTGTCCATCTTGAGCCTGGTTCTGCTCTGAGGCTTCTGCCTGTTCAAAGGAAGTTTTTTCTCTCCACAGTCTCCAGGTTCTTGCTCATGATGGGAACTGTTGTGTCTCTATAAGTCATATTATAAAGAGTTTGGTTTCGACCTGCTCTGTGTGTAAAGTGCCATGAGATGACTTTTGTTGCCATTGTTAGCCTGTTAGCATTGTTAGCATTGTTAGCATGTTGCCAGCATGTTGCCATTACCGTGTTGCGGCAGACTGTCAGTTTCACTTGCTCGTGTTGCCATTGTTGGCATGCTAGCATTGTTAGCATATTAGCATTATTAGCATTGTTAGCATGTTAGCATTGTTAGCATGTTGCTAGCATGTTGCCATTACCATGTTGCAGCAGACTGTCGGTTTCACTCGACCGTGTTGACCAACCACTGAGCGGCGCTGTGACCCAGATACCTGTTCATTTCAAGGCCTCACTGATTGACGCAGGTGGCGCAGACTGCAGGTGTGTTGTTAGTGGACTGAGTGGAAGACAGAGCTCTTTGTGTTCATGTCGGTGAACTCCAGGGAAATCAATTGATTGATAAATCCGTTGAAGATTTTGAGTGTGGACAATTATTTTTTTTGCCAATTTTGAAATCTAGACTTTCTTGGTGTTTTTAAAGCACGGCGGAGCCACGAGAGCAGGTCGGCTGAGCCCATTTTGGCCTCTTTGCACTGGCTCCCTGTCAAATCCAGAATTGAGTTTGAAATGCTTCTACCTACCTATAAAGCTCTTCACGGTCAAACAGCATCATATCTTCAAGAGCTGATTGTCCCCTAGCTGATTGTCCCCAGTCGAGCACTGCGCTCCCAGAAGGCAGGGTTTCTTTTGCATCTTTCTAATGCAGCTTCTTCCCTCTCTCGCAGTTTTGTCTCTTCTCTCCTGTGGCTCTCTGCAGGTTGGCGTGTCACTGGATCTGCAGGAGTCTGGACTCGTCCACAAGCCTCCGACTGAACACGTGTCTCTGTTTAATACTCCGTCTCTCTCTAAACCCAAGCAGTCGCAGCAGATGTCTGTCCATCTTGAGCCTGGTTCTGCTCTGAGGCTTCTGCCTGTTCAAAGGAAGTTTTTTCTCTCCACAGTCTCCAGGTTCTTGCTCATGATGGGAACTGTTGTGTCTCTATAAGTCATATTATAAAGAGTTTGGTTTCGACCTGCTCTGTGTGTAAAGTGCCATGAGATGACTTTTGTTGCCATTGTTAGCCTGTTAGCATTGTTAGCATGTTGCCAGCATGTTGCCATTACCGTGTTGCGGCAGACTGTCAGTTTCACTTGCTCGTGTTGCCATTGTTGGCATGTTAGCATTGTTAGCATATTAGCATTATTAGCATTGTTAGCATGTTAGCATGTTAGCATTGTTAGCATGTTGCTAGCATGTTGCCATTACCATGTTGCAGCAGACTGTCGGTTTCACTCGACCGTGTTGACCAACCACTGAGCGGCGCTGTGACCCAGATACCTGTTCATTTCAAGGCCTCACTGATTGACGCAGGTGGCGCAGACTGCAGGTGTGTTGTTAGTGGACTGAGTGGAAGACAGAGCTCTTTGTGTTCATGTCGGTGAACTCCAGGGAAATCAATTGATTGATAAATCCGTTGAAGATTTTGAGTGTGGACAATTATTTTTTTGCCAATTTTGAAATCTAGACTTTCTTGGTGTTTTTAAAGCACGGCGGAGCCACGAGAGCAGGTCGGCTGAGCCCATTTTGGCCTCTTTGCACTGGCTCCCTGTCAAATCCAGAATTGAGTTTAAAATGCTTCTACCTACCTATAAAGCTCTTCACGGTCAAACAGCATCATATCTTCAAGAGCTGATTGTCCCCAGTCGAGCACTGCGCTCCCAGAAGGCAGGGTTTCTTTTGCATCTTTCTAATGCAGCTTCTTCCCTCTCTCGCAGTTTTGTCTCTTCTCTCCTGTGGCTCTCTGCAGGTTGGCGTGTCACTGGATCTGCAGGAGTCTGGACTCGTCCACAAGCCTCCGACTGAACACGTGTCTCTGTTTAATACTCCGTCTCTCTCTAAACCCAAGCAGTCGCAGCAGATGTCTGTCCATCTTGAGCCTGGTTCTGCTCTGAGGCTTCTGCCTGTTCAAAGGAAGTTTTTTTCTCTCCACAGTCTCCAGGTTCTTGCTCATGATGGGAACTGTTGTGTCTCTATAAGTCATATTATAAAGAGTTTGGTTTCGACCTGCTCTGTGTGTAAAGTGCCATGAGATGACTTTTGTTGCCATTGTTAGCCTGTTAGCATTGTTAGCATTGTTAGCATGTTGCCAGCATGTTGCCATTACCGTGTTGCGGCAGACTGTCAGTTTCACTTGCTCGTGTTGCCATTGTTGGCATGTTAGCATTGTTAGCATATTAGCATTGTTGGCATGTAGCATTAGCATTGTTAGCATTATTAGCATTGTTAGTTTAGCATGTTAGCATTGTTAGCATGTTGCTAGCATGTTGCCATTACCATGTTGCAGCAGACTGTCGGTTTCACTCGACCGTGTTGACCAACCACTGAGCGGCGCTGTGACCCAGATACCTGTTCATTTCAAGGCCTCACTGATTGACGCAGGTGGCGCAGACTGCAGGTGTGTTGTTAGTGGACTGAGTGGAAGACAGAGCTCTTTGTGTTCATGTCGGTGAACTCCAGGGAAATCAATTGATTGATAAATCCGTTGAAGATTTTGAGTGTGGACAATTATTTTTTTGCCAATTTTGAAATCTAGACTTTCTTGGTGTTTTTAAAGCACGGCGGAGCCACGAGAGCAGGTCGGCTGAGCCCATTTTGGCCTCTTTGCACTGGCTCCCTGTCAAATCCAGAATTGAGTTTAAAATGCTTCTACCTACCTATAAAGCTCTTCACGGTCAAACAGCATCATATCTTCAAGAGCTGATTGTCCCCAGTCGAGCACTGCGCTCCCAGAAGGCAGGGTTTCTTTTGCATCTTTCTAATGCAGCTTCTTCCCTCTCTCGCAGTTTTGTCTCTTCTCTCCTGTGGCTCTCTGCAGGTTGGCGTGTCACTGGATCTGCAGGAGTCTGGACTCGTCCACAAGCCTCCGACTGAACACGTGTCTCTGTTTAATACTCCGTCTCGCTCTAAACCCAAGCAGTCGCAGCAGATGTCTGTCCATCTTGAGCCTGGTTCTGCTCTGAGGCTTCTGCCTGTTCAAAGGAAGTTTTTTCTCTCCACAGTCTCCAGGTTCTTGCTCATGATGGGAACTGTTGTGTCTCTATAAGTCATATTATAAAGAGTTTGGTTTCGACCTGCTCTGTGTGTAAAGTGCCATGAGATGACTTTTGTTGCCATTGTTAGCCTGTTAGCATTGTTAGCATTGTTAGCATGTTGCCAGCATGTTGCCATTACCGTGTTGCGGCAGACTGTCAGTTTCACTTGCTCGTGTTGCCATTGTTGGCATGCTAGCATTGTTAGCATATTAGCATTATTAGCATTGTTAGCATGTTAGCATGTTAGCATGTTAGCATGTTAGCATTGTTAGCATGTTGCTAGCATGTTGCCATTACCATGTTGCAGCAGACTGTCGGTTTCACTCGACCGTGTTGACCAACCACTGAGCGGCGCTGTGACCCAGATACCTGTTCATTTCAAGGCCTCACTGATTGACGCAGGTGGCGCAGACTGCAGGTGTGTTGTTAGTGGACTGAGTGGAAGACAGAGCTCTTTGTGTTCATGTCGGTGAACTCCAGGGAAATCAATTGATTGATAAATCCGTTGAAGATTTTGAGTGTGGACAATTATTTTTTTTGCCAATTTTGAAATCTAGACTTTCTTGGTGTTTTTAAAGCACGGCGGAGCCACGAGAGCAGGTCGGCTGAGCCCATTTTGGCCTCTTTGCACTGGCTCCCTGTCAAATCCAGAATTGAGTTTAAAATGCTTCTACCTACCTATAAAGCTCTTCACGGTCAAACAGCATCATATCTTCAAGAGCTGATTGTCCCCAGTCGAGCACTGCGCTCCCAGAAGGCAGGGTTTCTTTTGCATCTTTCTAATGCAGCTTCTTCCCTCTCTCGCAGTTTTGTCTCTTCTCTCCTGTGGCTCTCTGCAGGTTGGCGTGTCACTGGATCTGCAGGAGTCTGGACTCGTCCACAAGCCTCCGACTGAACACGTGTCTCTGTTTAATACTCCGTCTCGCTCTAAACCCAAGCAGTCGCAGCAGATGTCTGTCCATCTTGAGCCTGGTTCTGCTCTGAGGCTTCTGCCTGTTCAAAGGAAGTTTTTTCTCTCCACAGTCTCCAGGTTCTTGCTCATGATGGGAACTGTTGTGTCTCTATAAGTCATATTATAAAGAGTTTGGTTTCGACCTGCTCTGTGTGTAAAGTGCCATGAGATGACTTTTGTTGCCATTGTTAGCCTGTTAGCATTGTTAGCATTGTTAGCATGTTGCCAGCATGTTGCCATTACCGTGTTGCGGCAGACTGTCAGTTTCACTTGCTCGTGTTGCCATTGTTGGCATGCTAGCATTGTTAGCATATTAGCATTATTAGCATTGTTAGCATGTTAGTTAGCATGTTAGCATGTTAGCATGTTGCTAGCATGTTGCCATGTTGCCATTACCATGTTGCAGCAGACTGTCGGTTTCACTCGACCGTGTTGACCAACCACTGAGCGGCGCTGTGACCCAGATACCTGTTCATTTCAAGGCCTCACTGATTGACGCAGGTGGCGCAGACTGCAGGTGTGTTGTTAGTGGACTGAGTGGAAGACAGAGCTCTTTGTGTTCATGTCGGTGAACTCCAGGGAAATCAATTGATTGATAAATCCGTTGAAGATTTTGAGTGTGGACAATTATTTTTTTTGCCAATTTTGAAATCTAGACTTTCTTGGTGTTTTTAAAGCACGGCGGAGCCACGAGAGCAGGTCGGCTGAGCCCATTTTGGCCTCTTTGCACTGGCTCCCTGTCAAATCCAGAATTGAGTTTAAAATGCTTCTACCTACCTATAAAGCTCTTCACGGTCAAACAGCATCATATCTTCAAGAGCTGATTGTCCCCAGTCGAGCACTGCGCTCCCAGAAGGCAGGGTTTCTTTTGCATCTTTCTAATGCAGCTTCTTCCCTCTCTCGCAGTTTTGTCTCTTCTCTCCTGTGGCTCTCTGCAGGTTGGCGTGTCACTGGATCTGCAGGAGTCTGGACTCGTCCACAAGCCTCCGACTGAACACGTGTCTCTGTTTAATACTCCGTCTCGCTCTAAACCCAAGCAGTCGCAGCAGATGTCTGTCCATCTTGAGCCTGGTTCTGCTCTGAGGCTTCTGCCTGTTCAAAGGAAGTTTTTTCTCTCTCCACAGTCTCCAGGTTCTTGCTCATGATGGGAACTGTTGTGTCTCTATAAGTCATATTATAAAGAGTTTGGTTTCGACCTGCTCTGTGTGTAAAGTGCCATGAGATGACTTTTGTTGCCATTGTTAGCCTGTTAGCATTGTTAGCATTGTTAGCATGTTGCCAGCATGTTGCCATTACCGTGTTGCGGCAGACTGTCAGTTTCACTTGCTCGTGTTGCCATTGTTGGCATGTTAGCATTGTTAGCATATTAGCATTATTAGCATTGTTAGCATGCATGTTAGCATGTTAGCATGTTGCCATTACCGTGTTGCAGACTGTCAGTTTCACTTGCTTGTTGGCAGCATGTTGCCATTAGCATGTTAGCATTGTTGCATGTTGCAGCACCATGTTGCAGCAGACTGTCGGTTTCACTCGACCGTGTTGACCAACCACTGAGCGGCGCTGTGACCCAGATACCTGTTCATTTCAAGGCCTCACTGATTGACGCAGGTGGCGCAGACTGCAGGTGTGTTGTTAGTGGACTGAGTGGAAGACAGAGCTCTTTGTGTTCATGTCGGTGAACTCCAGGGAAATCAATTGATTGATAAATCCGTTGAAGATTTTGAGTGTGGACAATTATTTTTTTGCCAATTTTGAAATCTAGACTTTCTTGGTGTTTTTAAAGCACGGCGGAGCCACGAGAGCAGGTCGGCTGAGCCCATTTTGGCCTCTTTGCACTGGCTCCCTGTCAAATCCAGAATTGAGTTTAAAATGCTTCTACCTACCTATAAAGCTCTTCACGGTCAAACAGCATCATATCTTCAAGAGCTGATTGTCCCCAGTCGAGCACTGCGCTCCCAGAAGGCAGGGTTTCTTTTGCATCTTTCTAATGCAGCTTCTTCCCTCTCTCGCAGTTTTGTCTCTTCTCTCCTGTGGCTCTCTGCAGGTTGGCGTGTCACTGGATCTGCAGGAGTCTGGACTCGTCCACAAGCCTCCGACTGAACACGTGTCTCTGTTTAATACTCCGTCTCGCTCTAAACCCAAGCAGTCGCAGCAGATGTCTGTCCATCTTGAGCCTGGTTCTGCTCTGAGGCTTCTGCCTGTTCAAAGGAAGTTTTTTCTCTCCACAGTCTCCAGGTTCTTGCTCATGATGGGAACTGTTGTGTCTCTATAAGTCATATTATAAAGAGTTTGGTTTCGACCTGCTCTGTGTGTAAAGTGCCATGAGATGACTTTTGTTGCCATTGTTAGCCTGTTAGCATTGTTAGCATTGTTAGCATGTTGCCAGCATGTTGCCATTACCGTGTTGCGGCAGACTGTCAGTTTCACTTGCTCGTGTTGCCATTGTTGGCATGCTAGCATTGTTAGCATATTAGCATTATTAGCATTGTTAGCATGTTAGCATTGTTAGCATGTTAGCATGTTAGCATTAGCATGTTGCTAGCATGTTGCCATTACCATGTTGCAGCAGACTGTCGGTTTCACTCGACCGTGTTGACCAACCACTGAGCGGCGCTGTGACCCAGATACCTGTTCATTTCAAGGCCTCACTGATTGACGCAGGTGGCGCAGACTGCAGGTGTGTTGTTAGTGGACTGAGTGGAAGACAGAGCTCTTTGTGTTCATGTCGGTGAACTCCAGGGAAATCAATTGATTGATAAATCCGTTGAAGATTTTGAGTGTGGACAATTATTTTTTTGCCAATTTTGAAATCTAGACTTTCTTGGTGTTTTTAAAGCACGGCGGAGCCACGAGAGCAGGTCGGCTGAGCCCATTTTGGCCTCTTTGCACTGGCTCCCTGTCAAATCCAGAATTGAGTTTAAAATGCTTCTACCTACCTATAAAGCTCTTCACGGTCAAACAGCATCATATCTTCAAGAGCTGATTGTCCCCAGTCGAGCACTGCGCTCCCAGAAGGCAGGGTTTCTTTTGCATCTTTCTAATGCAGCTTCTTCCCTCTCTCGCAGTTTTGTCTCTTCTCTCCTGTGGCTCTCTGCAGGTTGGCGTGTCACTGGATCTGCAGGAGTCTGGACTCGTCCACAAGCCTCCGACTGAACACGTGTCTCTGTTTAATACTCCGTCTCGCTCTAAACCCAAGCAGTCGCAGCAGATGTCTGTCCATCTTGAGCCTGGTTCTGCTCTGAGGCTTCTGCCTGTTCAAAGGAAGTTTTTTCTCTCCACAGTCTCCAGGTTCTTGCTCATGATGGGAACTGTTGTGTCTCTATAAGTCATATTATAAAGAGTTTGGTTTCGACCTGCTCTGTGTGTAAAGTGCCATGAGATGACTTTTGTTGCCATTGTTAGCCTGTTAGCATTGTTAGCATTGTTAGCATGTTGCCAGCATGTTGCCATTACCGTGTTGCGGCAGACTGTCAGTTTCACTTGCTCGTGTTGCCATTGTTGGCATGTTAGCATTGTTAGCATATTAGCATTATTAGCATTGTTAGCATGTTAGCATGTTAGCATTGTTAGCATGTTGCCAGCATTTAGCATGTTGCTAGCATGTTGCCATTACCATGTTGCAGCAGACTGTCGGTTTCACTCGACCGTGTTGACCAACCACTGAGCGGCGCTGTGACCCAGATACCTGTTCATTTCAAGGCCTCACTGATTGACGCAGGTGGCGCAGACTGCAGGTGTGTTGTTAGTGGACTGAGTGGAAGACAGAGCTCTTTGTGTTCATGTCGGTGAACTCCAGGGAAATCAATTGATTGATAAATCCGTTGAAGATTTTGAGTGTGGACAATTATTTTTTTGCCAATTTTGAAATCTAGACTTTCTTGGTGTTTTTAAAGCACGGCGGAGCCACGAGAGCAGGTCGGCTGAGCCCATTTTGGCCTCTTTGCACTGGCTCCCTGTCAAATCCAGAATTGAGTTTAAAATGCTTCTACCTACCTATAAAGCTCTTCACGGTCAAACAGCATCATATCTTCAAGAGCTGATTGTCCCCTAGCTGATTGTCCCCAGTCGAGCACTGCGCTCCCAGAAGGCAGGGTTTCTTTTGCATCTTTCTAATGCAGCTTCTTCCCTCTCTCGCAGTTTTGTCTCTTCTCTCCTGTGGCTCTCTGCAGGTTGGCGTGTCACTGGATCTGCAGGAGTCTGGACTCGTCCACAAGCCTCCGACTGAACACGTGTCTCTGTTTAATACTCCGTCTCTCTCTAAACCCAAGCAGTCGCAGCAGATGTCTGTCCATCTTGAGCCTGGTTCTGCTCTGAGGCTTCTGCCTGTTCAAAGGAAGTTTTTTCTCTCCACAGTCTCCAGGTTCTTGCTCATGATGGGAACTGTTGTGTCTCTATAAGTCATATTATAAAGAGTTTGGTTTCGACCTGCTCTGTGTGTAAAGTGCCATGAGATGACTTTTGTTGCCATTGTTAGCCTGTTAGCATTGTTAGCATTGTTAGCATGTTGCCAGCATGTTGCCATTACCGTGTTGCGGACAGACTGTCAGTTTCACTTGCTCGTGTTGCCATTGTTGGCATGCTAGCATTGTTAGCATATTAGCATTATTAGCATTGTTAGCATGTTAGCATGTTAGCATTGTTAGCATGTTGCATAGTTAGCATGTTGCTATGTTGCCATTACCATGTTGCAGCAGACTGTCGGTTTCACTCGACCGTGTTGACCAACCACTGAGCGGCGCTGTGACCCAGATACCTGTTCATTTCAAGGCCTCACTGATTGACGCAGGTGGCGCAGACTGCAGGTGTGTTGTTAGTGGACTGAGTGGAAGACAGAGCTCTTTGTGTTCATGTCGGTGAACTCCAGGGAAATCAATTGATTGATAAATCCGTTGAAGATTTTGAGTGTGGACAATTATTTTTTTGCCAATTTTGAAATCTAGACTTTCTTGGTGTTTTTAAAGCACGGCGGAGCCACGAGAGCAGGTCGGCTGAGCCCATTTTGGCCTCTTTGCACTGGCTCCCTGTCAAATCCAGAATTGAGTTTAAAATGCTTCTACCTACCTATAAAGCTCTTCACGGTCAAACAGCATCATATCTTCAAGAGCTGATTGTCCCCAGTCGAGCACTGCGCTCCCAGAAGGCAGGGTTTCTTTTGCATCTTTCTAATGCAGCTTCTTCCCTCTCTCGCAGTTTTGTCTCTTCTCTCCTGTGGCTCTCTGCAGGTTGGCGTGTCACTGGATCTGCAGGAGTCTGGACTCGTCCACAAGCCTCCGACTGAACACGTGTCTCTGTTTAATACTCCGTCTCGCTCTAAACCCAAGCAGTCGCAGCAGATGTCTGTCCATCTTGAGCCTGGTTCTGCTCTGAGGCTTCTGCCTGTTCAAAGGAAGTTTTTTCTCTCCACAGTCTCCAGGTTCTTGCTCATGATGGGAACTGTTGTGTCTCTATAAGTCATATTATAAAGAGTTTGGTTTCGACCTGCTCTGTGTGTAAAGTGCCATGAGATGACTTTTGTTGCCATTGTTAGCCTGTTAGCATTGTTAGCATTGTTAGCATGTTGCCAGCATGCCAGCATGTTGCCAGACTGTCAGTTTCACTTGCTGTTGTTGGCATGACTGTTGTTAGCATACTGTTAGTTTCACTTGCTAGCATTGTTAGCATGTTAGCCATTGTTGGCATGCTAGCATTGTTAGCATACTTAGCATTGCTCGTGTTGCCATTGTTGGCATTTAGCATTGTTAGCATTGTTAGCATTGTTAGCATGTTAGCATGTTAGCATTGTTAGCATGTTGCTAGCATGTTGCCATTACCATGTTGCAGCAGACTGTCGGTTTCACTTCACGACCGTGTTGACCAACCACTGAGCGGCGCTGTGACCCAGATACCTGTTCATTTCAAGGCCTCACTGATTGACGCAGGTGGCGCAGACTGCAGGTGTGTTGTTAGTGGACTGAGTGGAAGACAGAGCTCTTTGTGTTCATGTCGGTGAACTCCAGGGAAATCAATTGATTGATAAATCCGTTGAAGATTTTGAGTGTGGACAATTATTTTTTTGCCAATTTTGAAATCTAGACTTTCTTGGTGTTTTTAAAGCACGGCGGAGCCACGAGAGCAGGTCGGCTGAGCCCATTTTGGCCTCTTTGCACTGGCTCCCTGTCAAATCCAGAATTGAGTTTAAAATGCTTCTACCTACCTATAAAGCTCTTCACGGTCAAACAGCATCATATCTTCAAGAGCTGATTGTCCCCTAGCTGATTGTCCCCAGTCGAGCACTGCGCTCCCAGAAGGCAGGGTTTCTTTTGCATCTTACTAATGCAGCTTCTTCCCTCTCTCGCAGTTTTGTCTCTTCTCTCCTGTGGCTCTCTGCAGGTTGGCGTGTCACTGGATCTGCAGGAGTCTGGACTCGTCCACAAGCCTCCGACTGAACACGTGTCTCTGTTTAATACTCCGTCTCGCTCTAAACCCAAGCAGTCGCAGCAGATGTCTGTCCATCTTGAGCCTGGTTCTGCTCTGAGGCTTCTGCCTGTTCAAAGGAAGTTTTTTCTCTCCACAGTCTCCAGGTTCTTGCTCATGATGGGAACTGTTGTGTCTCTATAAGTCATATTATAAAGAGTTTGGTTTCGACCTGCTCTGTGTGTAAAGTGCCATGAGATGACTTTTGTTGCCATTGTTAGCCTGTTAGCATTGTTAGCATTGTTAGCATGTTGCCAGCATGTTGCCATTACCGTGTTGCGGCAGACTGTCAGTTTCACTTGCTCGTGTTGCCATTGTTGGCATGTTAGCATTGTTAGCATTGTTAGCATTTTAGCATAGTTAGCATTGTTAGCATGTTAGCATTGTTAGCATGTTGCCAGCATGTTGCCATTACCGTGTTGCGGCAGACTGTCAGTTTCACTGACCGTGTTGACCAACCACTGAGCGTGTTGACCAACCACTGCTGTGACCCAGATACCTGTTCATTTCAAGGCCTCACTGATTGACGCAGGTGGCGCAGACTGCAGGTGTGTTGTTAGTGGACTGAGTGGAAGACAGAGCTCTTTGTGTTCATGTCGGTGAACTCCAGGGAAATCAATTGATTGATAAATCCGTTGAAGATTTTGAGTGTGGACAATTATTTTTTTGCCAATTTTGAAATCTAGACTTTCTTGGTGTTTTTAAAGCACGGCGGAGCCACGAGAGCAGGTCGGCTGAGCCCATTTTGGCCTCTTTGCACTGGCTCCCTGTCAAATCCAGAATTGAGTTTAAAATGCTTCTACCTACCTATAAAGCTCTTCACGGTCAAACAGCATCATATCTTCAAGAGCTGATTGTCCCCTAGCTGATTGTCCCCAGTCGAGCACTGCGCTCCCAGAAGGCAGGGTTTCTTTTGCATCTTTCTAATGCAGCTTCTTCCCTCTCTCGCAGTTTTGTCTCTTCTCTCCTGTGGCTCTCTGCAGGTTGGCGTGTCACTGGATCTGCAGGAGTCTGGACTCGTCCACAAGCCTCCGACTGAACACGTGTCTCTGTTTAATACTCCGTCTCGCTCTAAACCCAAGCAGTCGCAGCAGATGTCTGTCCATCTTGAGCCTGGTTCTGCTCTGAGGCTTCTGCCTGTTCAAAGGAAGTTTTTTCTCTCCACAGTCTCCAGGTTCTTGCTCATGATGGGAACTGTTGTGTCTCTATAAGTCATATTATAAAGAGTTTGGTTTCGACCTGCTCTGTGTGTAAAGTGCCATGAGATGACTTTTGTTGCCATTGTTAGCCTGTTAGCATTGTTAGCATTGTTAGCATGTTGCCAGCATGTTGCCATTACCGTGTTGCGGCAGACTGTCAGTTTCACTTGCTCGTGTTGCCATTGTTGGCATGCTAGCATTGTTAGCATATTAGCATTATTAGCATTGTTAGCATGTTAGCATGTTAGCATTGTTAGCATGTTGCTAGCATGTTGCCATTACCATGTTGCAGCAGACTGTCGGTTTCACTCGACCGTGTTGACCAACCACTGAGCGGCGCTGTGACCCAGATACCTGTTCATTTCAAGGCCTCACTGATTGACGCAGGTGGCGCAGACTGCAGGTGTGTTGTTAGTGGACTGAGTGGAAGACAGAGCTCTTTGTGTTCATGTCGGTGAACTCCAGGGAAATCAATTGATTGATAAATCCGTTGAAGATTTTGAGTGTGGACAATTATTTTTTTGCCAATTTTGAAATCTAGACTTTCTTGGTGTTTTTAAAGCACGGCGGAGCCACGAGAGCAGGTCGGCTGAGCCCATTTTGGCCTCTTTGCACTGGCTCCCTGTCAAATCCAGAATTGAGTTTGAAATGCTTCTACCTACCTATAAAGCTCTTCACGGTCAAACAGCATCATATCTTCAAGAGCTGATTGTCCCCTAGCTGATTGTCCCCAGTCGAGCACTGCGCTCCCAGAAGGCAGGGTTTCTTTTGCATCTTTCTAATGCAGCTTCTTCCCTCTCTCGCAGTTTTGTCTCTTCTCTCCTGTGGCTCTCTGCAGGTTGGCGTGTCACTGGATCTGCAGGAGTCTGGACTCGTCCACAAGCCTCCGACTGAACACGTGTCTCTGTTTAATACTCCGTCTCTCTCTAAACCCAAGCAGTCGCAGCAGATGTCTGTCCATCTTGAGCCTGGTTCTGCTCTGAGGCTTCTGCCTGTTCAAAGGAAGTTTTTTCTCTCCACAGTCTCCAGGTTCTTGCTCATGATGGGAACTGTTGTGTCTCTATAAGTCATATTATAAAGAGTTTGGTTTCGACCTGCTCTGTGTGTAAAGTGCCATGAGATGACTTTTGTTGCCATTGTTAGCCTGTTAGCATTGTTAGCATTGTTAGCATTGTTAGCATGTTGCCATTACCGTGTTGCAGCAGACTGTCAGTTTCACTTGCTCGTGTTGCCATTGTTGGCATATTAGCATTGCTAGCATGTTAGCATTGTTAGCATGTTGCTAGCATGTTGCCATTACCATGTTGCAGCAGACTGTCGGTTTCACTCGACCGTGTTGACCAACCACTGAGCGGCGCTGTGACCCAGATACCTGTTCATTTCAAGGCCTCACTGATTGACGCAGGTGGCGCAGACTGCAGGTGTGTTGTTAGTGGACTGAGTGGAAGACAGAGCTCTTTGTGTTTATGTCGGTGAACTCCAGGGAAATCAATTGATTGATAAATCCGTTGAAGATTTTGAGCGTGGACAATTATTTTTTTGTGAATTTTGAAATCTAGACTTTCTTGGTGTTTTTAAAGCACGGCGGAGCCACGAGAGCAGGTCAGATGTCAGATGAAAATCATTTTCATCACAGACTCAGAATCTGATGAATGAAGAACAAACAGTGTTTTGTCTCCGAGGACGAGGAGCAGCTACAATGGCCGAGCACAAACCCGTCAGCCAACATCCCACCGGCATGTTCGTGTATAAAACCTTCTGCATGTTAAAGCTGGAACTGTAAACTCTGCAGAAGTCCACTAGATGGAGCTCACGGGTTTAGAAAGAAAAACACCTGAATTCTGTTTGAGGACATAAAAGATGAGACATTTCTAAACTGTGAGACAGAAGCAACAGATGTGATTTTCTGTTTCAGGAACCAACCTTCAATCATTTCACCACGAACTCTGCTTCAGTCTCTCATCACTAAAAACAGTTTCACCTGTGATCAAATCAAAATGTCTTCAGTCAGTCGAACACTTTGGTTTGGACGAACTGTAATAACTTCAGTGATCTGACTTGTCATCTAGCGCCACCATCAGGTCAACATTTTAATGTACTCTTAATATTGTACTTTTACTTCACTGCGTTTATTTGACGGCTTCAGTTACTTTACAAATTCAGATTTTTACACACAAACATTTGAAGAGTTTAACATGTTTTGTTCTAAATTAGACTCCAACAGTTGATACAAGTGCAGCTGAAACTATTAGAACATTAATCAATTAGTCGATTGACAGAAAATTAATCAACTATTCTGATAATCCTTTAAGTCATTTTTCCTGTAAAAACATTTCATGCTTCCAGATTTCCTGTTTCTCCTTTGACTGATTTGACTAATGTGAATGTGTCTGTAATAGTCTGAATGTGTCTGTAATAGTTTGCAGGTTTGTTCTGTTGCTCGGAGCAAAGCAACATTGTGAAGGTGTCACTTTGGGCTCTGGATCATTGTGACCACATTTCTCACTGTTTTCAATAATCGATCGATCGATGGAGAAAAGAATCAGCAGCTGAATCCAGAATGAAAAGAATCATTAGTTTCAGTTCTGAACAAAATAGTTGAAAATGAGCTCCAACAGGAAAAATGCTGCTTTAAATGAATCCTGTGACGACAGAAGATGAACAGAAGAACAGAGTATTTGTACTGTGTGGTACTAGTACTTGTGTTAGTACTTGTACTGCAGTACAGGGTCGGGGCTGCTCTCTCGGAGTCAGAGCTCGTCCGGTATCTCTGGGGACATCAGGAGCCAAACAGATGCAGATCAGGCAGAAGAGGTGGCTCCTCTTTAATTCAATCCATCGATCAGATAATTGAGTCGGGGGAAGCTAATGAAATCCCTCAAGGTTGACTGTAATTCTCTCCAACTGTCTCCTCTCATGTGTCTTTCTCTTTGTCTCCTGCGATCTGTCCATCAGTCTCCTCCGTCCTCACAGGCGCCCGCTGAGGTTCTGACCTCCGTGTTTGTGTCGTAACCAGATTTTAAAAAGCTCCGTCAAACAAAACTGGACGAATATGATCCGGATCATTTACTGGTTTTGTCTTCGACTATAACAAACTGAATCTTTGGGTGTTTGACTTAGAGCAAACAATCAGTTAACTGAAAAAAATAATCGGCCAATTATTGTATTTGAAATTCATTAAAAATGTTAAACATATGTCCAAGTAGCAACATTAGGACATATAAAAACGATTTAAACCGTTAATAATTACACAGAAAGTGTTGGTACACGTCCACTGAACAACAGACTCAACAGTCTGAGACCAAACCTGAGCTTTCAAATCAACCTGAGGAGGATGAGGATGAGGATGATGATGATGATGTGATGAGGATGATGTGATGATGATGAGGATGATGATGAGGATGATGATGATATTATTGATGATGAGGAGGATGATGATGAGGAAGATGAGGATTTCCTGCAGGAAATGTAGACTAAATCCAGAATCTGAGGCAAAACATCTGAAAAACAAATGAACATGAAGGTTGTAAATTTGAACATCTTTCACTTTGAAAAGGTTCTGATGTATTTTTGTATTTTGTATTTTTAACATTTGTCATTTTTAGTTATTGATTCTTATTTATTCATTTTCTATCACTTATTGAAATTTTATACCAGTGACACATCTGGTTCGTGAAACTCTTCCTCTGTTCTTGTTGTAGCTCAGCAGACAGACAGATAATAAACTGCCTTCCAACAGAGGGAGTCATCACACACACACACACACACACACACATTTAAATCATTTCATTATTATTTAATATATATGATCAGCTCCCAGGACAGAATGCGGAAACATCTGAAGTCAGTTTCACTCGTGTTTAACAGTGTTTGGCTCAGAAGAAGAAACGTCTAGAACCGATCGTCACACTCAAATCTGTCCAACCAGTTTACACTCGTTTAGCTCCTGTCTCTGGTCTGTTCTTACAGTCTTCTGCTCCTCCTCCTCCTGCTCCTCCTCCTCCTGCTCTTCCTCCTCCTCTTCCTCCTCCTGCTCCTCCTCCTCCTCTTTCTCCTCCTCCTCCTCCTGCTCTTCCTCCTCTTTCTCCTCCTCCTCCTGCTCTTCCTCCTGCTCCTCCTCCTTCTCCTCCTCCTGCTCCTCCTCCTCCTGCTCTTCCTCCTCTTTCTCCTCCTCCTCCTGCTCTTCCTCCTCCTGCTCTTCCTCCTCCTCTTCCTCCTCCTGCTCCTCCTCCTCTTCCTCCTCCTGCTCTTCCTCCTCCTCCTCCTGCTCCTCCTCCTCCTGCTCTTCCTCCTCCTCTTCCTCCTCCTGCTCCTCCTCCTCTTCCTCCTCCTGCTCTTCCTCCTCCTCCTCCTGCTCCTCCTCCTCCTCCTCCTCCTCCTCCTGCTCCTCCTCCTCCTGCTCTTCCTCCTCCTCTTCCTCCTCCTGCTCCTCCTCCTCCTCCTCCTCCTCTTCCTCCTCCTGCTCTTCCTCCTCCTCCTCCTCCTCCTCCTCCTCCTCCTCCTGCTCCTCCTCCTCCTGCTCCTCCTCCTCCTGCTCTTCTCCTCCTCCTCCTCCTCCTGCTCCTCCTCCTCTTCCTCCTCCTCCTCTTCTTCCTCCCTCCTCCTCCTCCTCCTCCTCCTCCTCCTCCTCTTCCTCCTCCTCCTCCTCCTCCTGCTCCTCCTCCTCTTCCTCCTCCTCCTCCTCCTCCTCCTCCTCCTCCTCCTCCTCCTCCTCCTCCTCCTCCTCCTCCTGCTCCTCCTCCTCGCCACACTCAGCTGCATTATGACAAACTGTCTCTAGTTGCTTCTCCACCTTTTGTTTCCTCCGTCTTCCTCCTTTTCCCAGCAGCCACCACACCCAGAAACACCGGGCGTCGCCTCCATCCGTCTCCACTCATTTCACACCCACTCACAGAGAAAGCAAACACTTTTCATTTCTTTCACTCTTCATCTTCTCTGCAGCATCTTCTTCCTCCTCCCTTCCCTCCTTTCCTTCATATCCTCCCCCCTCACTCCGTCTCTTGATCTCTCCTTGTAGCCTCAGCGGTGGAGACTCTTAATAATTTATAGGAATCTAAAATTCAAATGAAGCACACACACACAGATCAGACCCCTCTCTCTCCGTCCCAGCATCCTCGGCTGCCTCTCACTCCCTTGCCGACAGTTGCCATGACAACCCCTGCTCTCGTCCTAGAAACAGAATGAAGTCTTTGTTAAGTCTCTCGCCGCATCTTTTGCTCCCTTAATTTCCTGATGTCACACTGACAAAACTAACTGTGCCAATTTAAAAGTGTGTTCACCGACACGGAGAGTTTAAGAAAATAAAAGTGCTTACTGTCTGAGAGAGTTCACACTGACGGCCTTAAAGATGGTTTTGATCCACCTCTGCAAACTGAACACTGTCATTAAGATTTGAAGAACTGCAGCTCTATGTGAAAACCAATTATGGTTTCTTAGCCTAAAAGAAGCGAGAGCTCAGGTCGGAGGGTCGAGGCGAAGACTTCAGGTGTCATCAGAATCATTGGAGCTTTAAAATTATTTTAATAAATGTACTTTTATAGTTTTGGCTCATGTTGTGTTGATCACTGATCTTTTCTTCTTTTCCTGTTTTTCATTCAGCGCCACTGTGGAACATAAGATAAAACACATGCAGAAGCTGTTTCTTGATCCCAGCGATGTTTCGTTTCCAGGAGTGAAACCAACATTTAAATCCAACGTTTCATCAGTTCAAGGAAACGAAGCAGACGTTGGTTTCATCAACGTCCGACTGAAAATGTCTCCACTGGTTTTTACATAAAAGACGTTTGACGGGACTGACTGAATGAAAGAGACTGAGACTGAGCTCGACGTAACTTCCTGTTAGCAGGAACCAACATGTTACAGATGTTTGAGTAATTTATGGGTTTGTAAGATTTGTGAAATGTTTTTGCTACAGATGTTCACAGTCACCAGAGGAAGAACTCTACTGACTCTGACTGTTCGTCCATTATCTATTGATAATAAAATCTACGGCCCCGTGAGTGAAAGCGTTTGGTTTCTCTGTATTTGCACCAACACGTGAGTTGAGTCCGTCTTTCCGACGTTGCCGCCGGTCGATAGAAGCTCTTCCCGTGTGTTCAGCCTGGGGTTGATTGACGAGCCTGCAGACTCGGAGGAGGTTGTATTTAACTGGGATTTATTCCCTTCAAACATGAGCAGATACTCAACATCAGGAGTGAAGATCAACAGTGTCTTTGATAAATGTTTGGTGTTCGGCCGCACTCATTCTGCAGGCTTCATAAAGCAGTCAAATTAAGGCATGCACAGGCACAAAGAGTCCGGTGTCCGGAGAGAGCAATCAATAAGAACAGAATGACATGATGGAGTCGGTCTACTCATGCTTACAGCGCCCCCACCTTGCCATTTCAAAAAAAGCAACCAGGAAGCAGGTTACACTGAGCGTCACATGGTCCATTATCATGTAAATACAAAAGAGATCGAGAGAGAGTGGGAATAGAAATATAAAAATACAAAGGTCGGAGAATCAGGTGTCAAAGAGCATTTAGAAAAGAAATGAAACGATAAACAGGACTGAAAACAACAACAACAAGAAACACGAGAGGATTCGTTTCCTTCTGTCACTGAAAGTGTCGAGAACGATGAATCTGTACAGTCGACTGTTTGAAATGAAAAGTTCTGCCAAAGATTTTCAGCCCCTGATATCAGAAGTCAAAGCTTCTCTGTCATTACACTTGATCCTTTATTGGATGTTTTCTATCCATTAATTCCAACAATCTTATATTTGAATGATTCCTTCTTTTATCATCTGTTGATGGAAACCTTCATATTGACATTTTAACATCATGAAACTCGACAGGTTTTATTTTGGCCTGTTTGATAAGTTGTTCTCGAGCGTCGGCTGGTGGGAAACTGTGGATCATAAATCACTTTGAAGCATTGAACGATATAATGTGACAGTAAATCTGAACTAAACTTCAGTGAAATCCAACACGTTCAAATCAGTCACACAGCAAATCTTCACATTTTTGAAACCAAGAAATGTTTTTACATGAAAAATGATTCAATGATTATCAAAGTAGTTGATTAATTTTCTGTCTGATTGATTCATTGATTAATGGGCTAATTGTTTCAGCTGCACTTTTAGAAACTGTTTGAGTTTAATTTAGAACAAAACATCATATTTTATAAACTCTTCATATGTTTGTGTGTAAAATTGGGGAAATTTTCCAAGTCCAGTCAAAAGTGTACTAAATGACTTTACTATAGTATATTGTACTTAGTTCCCCCCGGTACTTGTTTGGTTCTAACGGCTCAGGAAACTGTGACAGTCTTTAGACTTCAGGTTCAGGTTCAGGTTCAGGTTTTTTAGACGAGGATTCGACTGTTTCTCTGCTGTTACTGAAAATCTTTCTCTGAACTTTTCATCTCTCCGTTCTGATCGTTCTTGTATATATAGTTTTTTTCTATTTACAGAACTTGTGTGAGTTGAATTGGAGGTGAGCGTGTGAATAGATTTGTGGGAACCTGCACATTAATATCATCATCACAATGTCAGCTGTGAAAATCTCCAATAAAAACACCACAGAGCAAAACACAAGAGATTTAACAGTCAAATCATCAAAGTGAAACAATGTGAGGCGCAGTTCATCAAACACTGGAGGCAACTCTGAGAGGTAGCGCAAGCAAAGTCTGTAGGAAAACTGTGTACAAGTACACACAACCAGAGCGAAACCAGGGAAGCGAGCGTTCGTACAGACATCGAGCCGCGGCCACGCTTTTGCATAATGTGATTAGTAAACAGGCATGCTACATACAGTACAGGAGTGGGTGGAGTGACGGCTCCCCACCTCTGAGCCGGGCCCCGCCTGACCCCGCCTGACCCCGCCTGACCTCACCTCTGTACAGAGACGCCATCTGATTGGTGCAAAGTTCAAACGTGTCACTGCTCCGAACCTCTAAAAAAAAACCACCGTTCATTTTTAACGACACGAAGAGAAAAAGTTCATTTCTTTACTCTTACATTTTCTCATATATTGATTTTGTACAAAGTGCTTCTCAGTCAGCTGTGCAGCTAAACGAGGCTACAGTCTTATGTAAAAGCATCCTGTAATAAATACTGTAAACATGCACAGGCGATAATAGACGATTCCAGAACAGCTCGATCCCTCAAAGCGTCACATTTACAGAGAGAAGACGGCTTCTGTCCCGACACACGAGCTGCTGCCAGTTTCTGTGTAAAAATCCAGCAAACGTTAAACTGTGACGTCATCACCAACATCCGACCAATCAGAACGCGGCTGAGCTCCGACACTCACCTGACCTCTGTGGTCTTTTCTCATGACACAGTTACAGAGAGACGAAGTGAACAGACTGAAGAGTTTCTGTTTCTGGAGACGTGACATGAAGTGAGAGGACTGGGGACTGGGGACTGAGGACAGAGGACAGAGGACAGAGGACAGGGGACAGAGGCCTGGGGACAGAGAACAGGGGACAGAGGACAGGGGACAGAGGACAGAGGACAGAGGCCTGGGGACAGAGGACAGGGGACTGAGGCCTGGGGACAGAGAACAGGGGACAGAGGACAGAGGACAGGGGACAGAGGACAGAGGACAGAGGCCTGGGGACAGAGGACTGAGGATTGAGGACAGAGGACTGGGGACTGAGGACAGAGGACTGGGGACAGGAGACAGAGGACAGAGGGCAGAGGCCTGGGGACAGAGGACAGAGGACAGGGGACAGAGGACGTCTCCAGTCAGACCAGATCTGAGGACGTTACATCATTGTAATATTTCTGTTTTATCAGCCTTAACAGACTCTGTCTCCCTCAGGTCATTGGACGAACACTAAAGAGGTCAAAGGTCAACAGTCTGGTCAAGTTACAGACAAACTGAAGAGAAGCCAGAACCTGCAGCTTCAGTTCCTGAGACCAGAAAATGTCAACTTGTCACAGACAACAACAGGTCGTCACGTTGCTCTTTCAGGTTTAGTTCGTTTTTTGAAAAACGATTTAATGTTATTGTTAATTTAATTCTATGTTTAACATAACAAACACCATTTCCCATAAGCCAACGTGTTAGTGACGGCTCTGTGGTGACCTCAGCGGACTGAACGCTGCAGGTGAGACGACGTCAGGATCGTTGTGATAACATGAATATGAACAGAACAACTCTGTTCAAGAAAGCAAACAATAGAAAGACTGAACTGTTTAAAGACTAAATCTGGTGATTTTCTATATTTTCTTTGTTGTCATCAAATGTTCAGACTCAAACCAACAGTGATGCATCTCCTGTGTGTGGATGGAAGGCTGATGGATCAAAACCTCCTGTTTGTTGGATAAAAACTACAGTGAGAATATTACTGAACTTTGTAAACATGAAACTTATTTGTGAGTCTTTTTAAAGATTTTTCAGCAGGAACCAATGAGCTTCGAGCTGAGAGCCACAGACAGGAAGTGAGACAGTGTTGAGAGACGGACGAGCATGTTGTTGGTTTGAGTCTGAACATGAGATTGAAAATTATAAAAGGTTTGATTTGACAATAACAAAATAATGTAACATGACCAGATTTATATTTTAACATTGTTCTAATATGAAGGTTCCTGTTTACAACTCTGATTCCAAAAGAGTTTGGACCCTGTTTAAAACACATAAACAGAGTATGATCGTTTGTTAATCCTTATTCACATGAACTCAATGAAAACAGCACAAAGTCAATATATTTCATGTTTGATCATCATCTTCATTGATCTTTGTAAATATCTGCTTCTTCTGAATCTGATGGCAGCAACATGTTTCAGACAAAAGACTGTGAAAGTTGTGGCCTGATCCAAAAACACCTGTTTGGATCCTTCCACAGGTAAACAGGTTCATTGGTAACAGGTGATAGGATCATGATTGGGTCTGAAAGGTTCATCCTGGAAAGATGGAGAGAGGTTCAACACTTTGTGAACACATGGTTGGATGAAAGAAATTAATACCTGGACTCAGGAACAACTTCAGGAAACTGTTGTCAGGAAACAGTTTGATTGACACAGAGACCAAACGTCTTTGGAATCAGGGTTGTATTAGAAAACACAGATGACAGAAAAGATCAACAGACTGTTTGTGTTCCAGATGTTGGTGGAACAGATACGAGCATCGGGACTTGAGCTCTCGGTGACGTCCGGCAGCAGTGTGAGTGTGTCCACATTTCTGTTTGTGTGTTTGTGCCAGAAAACCAACAGGAACAGAAACATGTTTTTCTCTGTTCACGCAACAAAGACTCGTTCGTCCGTCTTCAGCAGCAACGTCTCACAGTTTCAGTCCACAAATCATCAAGTTTCTGATATTTTTGGCATCAAAAAGTGAAAACCACGTCCCCAAGTTTGTGTCGCTACTGAACCATGAGACTCGTAGAGATCAGAATAATCCCACAGAGACGGAGACAGATGTCCGTTTCCATGACAACAGACAGATCGTGGTCTGAGGAGGAGGTGAACCGCTCCCACACAGTGAAATGAACATCTGCTCATCCTTCGACCTTCTCTCCTCTTCCCTCAGCCGTCGGGTCAGAGTGGGTCGGTCGGTCGGTCGGTCGGTGGAGTCGGAGGTAGAGCGTCAGGCAGACCATGCTCATCGTGCAGCAAGAAACAACAGCAAAGAACAGGAACAGGTTTGTTTTTCAACCGGTGCAGGCGCTTGAGAACAAGAGTGCTTCAGGAAATCGGGGGGACGGCGTCGTGTCGGTCAGATGTTGTCGTGAAGTCGGTCAGTTTCAATCAGGATTTTAAAATCACTGCAGACAGAGGAAAGACAGAATGTCACCAAAGGAACCAGAAGCTTTTTCTGAAGAACCGAAACACATGCTGCTGTTTTCCCGGAGAAGATTTGAGCTGAGAGCGAAAGCTGTCAAATGTTCAAACAGGTTTTTAGCCACATCTTAAATTTGAGCATGAACATTGATTCTTGACCATTGGAAAAATATGTGTGACAACTTTCTACCTCATCTCATGGTCTTCATTAGTAAATGAACGCTCTTTTTTTGCATAAATCTCACTTTATTTGTATTTAAACCTACAGAACTTTTAAAACTCGTGTGCAGATCTCAGTTTCCAAAGGTACCAAATCTGTCAGGCTGAATATTTCCACGTGTTTGAATTGATTGATTGAACAGAATTTGTCTTGGTTTAAATGTTTCACTCGGTGTAAACATCATATCGAGCTGAAACAGGCTGAGACAGAACATGAAGTTTGTGGAAAATCCAGCATGAAGACGTTACTCACAGCCCCAGTTGAGGGCGATGGCGGCGGTGATGATGGCGATCCCTCCCAAGATGGAGACGACAGACAGAACCATGGCGTTACGGCCCAGACGACGAGCTCCGTCCACGTTACCCTGCTGCAGACTGTTTCTGGACTGAACGGAGAGGAAAAGTTTAAGACATTTAACTTCCTGCAAACCAACTTTTGTATTTACAGGAAACAACTGAAAACTCACTTTGTTGTCTTGTCTTGATCATGTGAGTTATGAGAATAAATCAATAGTTGTTCATTGCGTGTAAACAAAATAATGAATCCATCGTCTTGTAATAAACATCTGTCAAGATCATTTTAAAGTATCGCGCAAACAGGACTCAGTGTCCGTAAAAGTATTGTTTACCTTTTCATGTAAACTGAAAATTGATATCATGTTACATAAACGCAGTGATTCATTATTTTGTTTAGTATAAGTAGTCGCGCTTTTATTTTGAAGTTACATTTCAAGTCTCGTTGGGCTGCCCTCGCATGACTAAGTCTCACATCACCTGTAAACACTCCCGGACACCTCAAGACTCCCTTCGTAGCCAATGAGGTAACTTGGTTTTGTATATTTTTATTTTTGTCAAAAGTTATTCATATAATTTACATGCGGTACACGTTATTTGTGTTGACACTGTGTTGTGTTTGTATTTTTGTTCATACAACATAGTTTTCACGGTGGACTTGGAGAAGCTCCAATAAACCAGTATCAAGAACGCCACTTGTGTCTGCCTGTGCTCGGAGGGAGAAAGTGAACTTTTACAGATTGGTGGATTGATGATGATTGGATTTTTTTCCAAAGGTCTAATTTGTTGGATTTTCTCTCTCGTGTCAAAGTGGAAAGTCGTACCATCACGGAGAAGGTGAGGGCCACGATGTTGATGGGCCACAGCGGGCAGAAGCAGGACAGGATGGCCAGGATCAGGTAGTCCCGGGGCTTGGACCCGTCCACAGTGGCCTCTGTGATGGCGCTGGGCTGGCGGGTGAGCGAGGGCCGCGGCGAGCCCGCCGCCACCGAGCCGGACCGGCTGCCCAAACCGGGCCGTCCGTTAGCGTGGCCGCCTGGCTTAGCGTGGAGCTTGGGCGACACAGAGGACACTGTGGGGGACGAGTCGACCCTCACGGGCCCGATGCCGTTACCTGGAGGAGGAGAAGCGAGGAGAGAGAACTGAAAACAGGCCGAGAATAAAGGGCAACTGCACTTTTTCCTCCAGTTTGAGGAACGACGATATCTGTCGTTTATATCTTCACTGAGACGTCGATGGATTGACACTGAGATTTGATGAAAACAAGAAAAAGACAGAGTGACTTATTTTTAAAATAAAGGTTTAAAAATAATCACTAAATACATAATTTTCATGCTGAAACAAACTGAGAATTGCGAGTTGAAATGACAAAATCCAAATGAATCCCAACATTATCTTCGACCAATAAAATGCCTCCATCTGATGTAAAGAGCAGCTCGAACTACTGATCCCACTGTGAATCGACAGTCGGACACTGCACATCTCAGCACACACACGGGAAGAACAGTGTGATCTGTGACATGTTTTATGTATTATGACCTGAACAAAGATAAAAATGGATGATCACTTTTTGTGTATTGTAAAACAGGACGATGCAGCAAGAAGCAGCTTCAGCCGACAACTTTTTGGTCTGGTTTTCAGTGGTGGATGAAGTATCTGGATCTTTTACTAGATTAAAAGTATCAATACTTCAAAGCAAAATGACGCCACTACAAGCAGGACTCTGCTTGTAGTGGTCAGTGGTACTGAAGTACCAGTACTAGTACTGAAGAATTAGGAACAAAATGTACTTTATGTGTCAGGAGTACAAGTATCATTATAGTTATATTGTTGGATTCCTGAGAAGAGAAGAGACAAAGGAGATGAAGTGTTGGACGGTGTCCATGGAGGGACATGCACAGGAACAGGACAGCTGTTGTATTTACTGGTCTCCATGTTGTCACTGATCACTGTCAGGTGGTCCATGACTTTGTCCTCCTCTGTCTGATTGGCATCAGCAGCGTCTGTTGTCGGGGGCGGGGCTTGTTGCTCTGCGCTGATTGGTTGGGAAGTGACGGCGACGTGGCTGGCGTCTGCATCCTGCTGCGTGCCGATTGGCTGGTCTGGCTGCTGGGACTCCTCCATGCTGCTGGACGGCTGGGCGGCGCTGGGACTGGTGGCCATCAGATGGCAAAGACAAAGCTGAGAGTTGAAGAAAAGCTGCAGGCAGGGGGCGCTCTGAAACGGATCAAAGAGATGAGTCAGAGATTTTACTACTTAACATTTATGAAGAGATTGTTTTGATCGTTGATTGATCAAAATCTAAGTCAGAAAAAAACCTGACTTCTCAAAAATAAAGTTGAGATAATTGAAGCTGGAGTTCGGAACAAGAACCTGTAACTTTGACGAGATGGTTTATAGTTTGAAATCTGAAATGAGAAAACGAAAATGCGGAGAAAACACTCAAACACATCTGTAAACAGGATCTGTGTTTGTTTATCAGGATCCGTCAATGAGAAAGAATCCAGTTATCACACAGTTGAGCATCGTCACGTCGGTCGTGGACCCCTGAAGTTCACCTGGGTCCTGCAGAGGTCCTTTGAAGAACGCTTGTATCCTGTAACATGTGTTAAATTACACTGCAGCTCAAAGGCCAAGGAAAAGTGCTGTAACACAGAGAAACAGCGTCTCTGAGAAAAGACTGCGTTTGTCAGCTTTTCCCGGCGAAGCAGCGCCGCAGCGTTCGCTCCTCCAGGGGAAACAGCACGAGTCATCAATCGAGTCCCGGCAGGTCGTCACAGGTGCCGCAGCCGAGCCGTCGCTCAGATCAATGAGGCTCCGATCGTTTAACATCCAACCTGATCAGAGACCAACAGACGTTCAGAGAAGAAGCTGCAGCGACTGAAGGAAAAGTCTTTTCAGAGCTTTTAATTTAGTCAGTGTTTAAATGATTAAATATGAAAACTAGTCAATCCTTCATTATTCTGTTTTTAAAATGATTTTTAAGATCTTTTAAATGGTCGAGCTTTAATTTAATTTAAATATATAATATTCCTGCTCACAGTTTATTCATGTTTCCAGAAGTTCTTTGACTCTCATCACTTCTAAATCATCTAATAAGAAGTTTCGGCGAGAACGACAGACTTTGGTGAAACAACCAGGAAACTTCTCACTTTCACTCTGTTAATATCTGCAGCTCATTACTGCTTTCATTGTTTGATGGTGTTTGAGGAGGCGTTCGCTGATGCACGAGTCTAAATAAACTCCAGTGACCAGCGGGACTTAAATCAAATATCGAGTCCACCTACACAAAAGACCAGGAGCCAGAAACCTCAGCAAGAAGCTGCTGAGTCACAGGAACAACTCCCCGACCTTCAGCCCACGCTCGGATCTGAGTTCTATCTATTCTGAGCTCGACGAAACAAAAACTTTCTTCTTCTTGTTCTTTTGGAAAAACAAGGTGTTGATCGTGTTCTGTTTTGTGACTCGTTTGATTCGTAACTAATCAAAGTCTAAACGGTTTGAGGAAACATCTTCAATCTCAACACAAGGTCCTTTGAGTAGCTGTTCTGGAGCTTTCAGTCTTTTCACGTGGTTTTTCCTCGACACAGATGTTCAGATCTCCCTTTTGTTCTCAGCGTGTTATTGACGTCTTTTCCATGAAAAGTGTCCATTGAAATCTGACGCCACCTTTGTTGTTTTGAGCAGTTTGAGCCGACAGAGACGTCTGAAAACTGTAATAATGTTTTTTCATCACAGTGAAGTTTTAATATTCTCTGTCAAACCTCCAGACTCCAGCTTTTCATAACTCCACAGTTAAAAAGTAATAAAACAATCTCATTTTGATGAAGGATGTTTGTGGGATTCTTGTATTTAAAATCAAATGAACCAATCGGCCTTTTTAAAAACACAGAAATCGTCCAACAGAAGAACAACAACACAACATCTCATGAAACGTGACACGCGAACGTTTCAAACGGTTTAATGGCACCGACTGGAGAATTAGCGCCACCTGTTGTTTATCTCATTGAACAACCTCCTGATATTCACATGACAGGACATTCGGACGGAAACCTGACAATCGACTTTCAACTGAAAGAACTGAAGCCAGAGCGAAGACGTCTGAAACCTCCAGCTTTCACCTGAAGCCTGTTTCCTGTTGGTCTCAGTTATGACGGATCAGATGATCTTTCAGCTCCAGTTTGGTCGTTTGTGGGCGTCTGTGTCAGGAAGCTGGTCTGGAATCAGCTGATACGTTTTATTTATTAGCATCAAAGTCGAGTTCTGCTTCTATTTGATCAAAGCTTCTTTCAACACGGTCGTCGATTAAAAAACACTGACAGGAAACATTTGACTACAACATGAAGGCTTTTACTTTAACAACTTTAACTTGGATACTTTTACTTCAGTGGGGTTTTGAATGCAGGACTTCTACTCTTGGTGAAGTATTTGACTGACAGTGGGAGTTCAATTTTGATGACGTTTGTTCATTCAGCTGTTTTTTTTCTTGGTGATTTCAGACGTGGAGAAAAGGTGAAAAGTCTTTAATGAAGAGCGACGGACGATTGAAGCGTTGGGGTCTAAACAGCCGACTCTCACAGCAACGAACCTGCTGCTGCTCTCGTTCTCTTTGCTGTAAGTGGCAGGATGAGCGTCGGCCGCGTCGAGCCGCCTCCAGCATTTAGGAGTCAGGGGGGAAAATTAGCAGGAAGAGACGACCATTAAAGCCATCAGTCTGTTGTTTTTAGCTGCGCAGCGGCGGCGTAATGACTCGCTGCTTTGATAATGTTTATTTCATGCCGCGGTCGGAGCATCAGTCGGCTGATGGATCCACTCCATCCAGACCTGTTAGGCCTATTAAATACTGGATAATGGCTGGTGACTGTCATCCAGAATCAGGGGTGTCAGTCGGTAAAACCTGAGAGTCGGAGGCCTTTAGATTCACTCTTCTGTCCTGTGATGGAACGAGCGACAGATTTATGTTCATGTGCTTGTTTAGTCAGTTTTAACAATAACTAACACGTTGGATTCTGTGAATATCAGCTGGTTCATTCAAAAATTACAACAAGCAATTCATGTTATTGAATCCTGAAACATTTTGCCATAATAATTTAGAATACTTCATCCTATTTTAGCAAAAATACACTTGTTTCACACCTTTTCTGGAAACGAGCTTCATGTTGAAACAAGAATCAGAGCAAGAATCAAGAAGAGGAACCGATTTTTATCTCGGAGCTGCTGCAGCTCAGGGAAATTCTGGAGGCACAAAGAAGCAAAAGGCCCAAAAACAGCCGGAGGGAAACAAATCACACACACACACACACACACACACACACACACACACACACAGTCACACATCCATATTACTGCTGTTCAGCCTGATCAGAGCAACTGTTACAGCACACACATCGATTTTCATGTCTTTCTGGCAGAGCTGCACACCCACACCAAACCTTCATCTATGTTCAGTTTGACTCTTTGACTCTGCTAGAAATTTCAGTTCACAGCAGCGAAGTCGTCCGTCGTCGTCCTGCAGCAGCAGAAATGTGCATCGAATTTCAGCTGGATGCTGCAGCTACTTGTTGGTTTCCTGTTCGCTTCGATCGACTCCCTGTGGTCGTTCCACATGTTCACAGATGATCGGCAGCGTCGCTGAGCTCCGTCGCACATCTGGACACTTTGAACTTCAGACGTGACTGAAGACGCTCCGGCCTCCAGGGTCCTGCTGCATCCTCTGATCCTCAGTGTTGTGTGTGTGTGTGTGTGCGTGTGTGTGTGTCCACAGTAAACACCTTCGTCCTGCTGCCACCTCAGCTTCATCACACACACTCACGCAGTCATGTTCCTGCAGCTTCACACACTTTAATCCACCGTGAATCAGTGACTCAGTCCGACGACCATCTGTCACGTTTTTTATCTCCTCACTCAAATGCAAAGTCAAACATTTATCCTCATCACACATTTTAAAAATCATCAAATGTCTGTTCTGGTATTTTCACATTTTAAACACATGATTCTTCAAACAGGTCGTGAGGACTTTTACGATGTTGAATCAACAAAATAAATCCCTTTAAATCAAAATACCATCTGATTAAAGCTGCTCTTTTCTCTTTAATATCTTGAAACTGAATATTTCTCTGTTTTTAACTGTTGTTCAGGCAAAACCAGACATTTGAAGATGGAAATCATCTTCACCTGCAGCCACTGTTATTTCATACGCCTCATTATTTCCCCATGGAAGGAGGACGTGAATGTTGAGCAGCAGTGATCCCGACTAACCGGCTTCTCACAGGATTTCCAAAAAACAAGCTGTGACTGTTCAGAGACAACAGAATTATTCCTGCCTGTGTAGAAACATCTGAGGATGATACAATGACAAGATTTCGTGAAGCAGCAGAGCTAAAAAAAACCAACAACCCAGTGACGTGATGACTGGAAATCATCATGATTCCAGTCATATTTAATACATGATTAACACACACACACACACACACACACACACACACTGGTTGTACAAATGCACCAAATGCATCCAAGGCAGACAAAGGGACAAGTGATGCAGGCTGAGCTGGAGGAAGCCGACACACCCACCAAGCAGCAGCATGTTTCACAGACAACGTGTCACATTAAAGGTTTTGTTGAGCAGCAGATCTTTGAGCTCTGACCTGGTTCTAGTCGACAGGAAGCTGCAGGCGGACGCTCATGGTGTCTCTGCAGGAGCCACGGTCCAGCGGTGTGACGGGAACCAACAGGGCTGAAACAAAAATCAGACGCAGAATTCAGGCACAAACACCCAGAGCTGTGAAAAAATGGTGAAACAGCTCTTTAACGTGTCCCTTTGATTTATTAGTGTGTTGATTTCTGATGATGCAGAGAGGACGAGGCTGCAGCAGCTCCCTGCTCTACTGCAAGAGGTACAAGGAAGGGGAGGGGTGTGTGTGTGTGTGTGTGTGTGTGTGTGTGTGTGTGTGTGTGTCCGTCCGTGTGTGTGAGTGTGTGTGTGTTCAGTAGCTTCTTTTCTCTCCATCTTCCATCAGTGTGAAGCTGACTAAAGTGAAATGCAGTGTCTGTCCAAACCTTCAAAATAAAAGCGTAACACGGTCGCCTCAGGTTGGATCAGCAGATTTGTGTGAGTGTTGACTTCAAGCACACAAATTGTTTGTTAAGGAGAATTTTTATTTAAAGTTTATTCATGGATCACTTGTTATAAACAGAGATACAAACCAGGACAAGTTTAAAAATGTGTTTTCAGTTTAAAAGTCAGTGATGTTGCTCTGTGGCTCAGACTCGACGTCTTTTTAGTCTTGAAGCTCGACATGAAAACCAGATGAAGTGATGAACCTCAGACTGCAGCTTCATCACGATTCACTGTGATTCAATGAAAATGAATGAGTGAAATCTTGAAATCGATTCTGTTAAAAACTGGTGACCAATGAAAAGACATGAAGAGGAGACCGATAGGATTCTGTTTGTTCGTCCAGCTGCTGCTTCTGAACTGTTTCTAGTCTCTGAATAATTTGCAAGGAGAAAATTCAGTCATTGAAATGAGAGGGAATGAAGACAAGATGGATTCAGTGTCTCTGAAGCTCAGATTTTCAGCAGGTTTTATTTTTATTCCCCAGATAATAAAAGTGAGATTGGAAAACAAGACCAGTTAAAAAGTTGAACATTTATTCTTCTTTTTCATGTAGTTGTTGATGTTTTCTTCTAAAATCTTGGTGTTTGGTGTATTTCTGCTGCTACCTCACACACTTTGTTCATAGTTTTCACACACAGTTAAAACTATTCATATTATGTACGTTGACAGTAGAAGAAGAGAGTTTGAAGATGGAGTCTCATTTGTTGAAAGAATCCATTGTTCTGCTTTTCTTTTTGTGAATTTACCTTCAGATTTAGCCTGAGAGGATGTGATAGCGATAGTGATGCTTTTATTCTGGTGGGAAATGAGTCCATTTCCGGGACTGTCTCGATTAACTGAGGATAAATTTCTGCACCTTTTTCTATCTCATCCTGCTGAGTTTCTGCTGACTGAGCACAAATCCAACAATGCACCAGTTCCAATTCACAGCTGCAGCTTCTGCACCTGCAGCAACACAGAGCCACATTATTACAACTCATCATCATCATCATCATCATCATCATCCTCATCAATAATATCATCATCACTATCATCATCATCATCCTCATCATCATCATCATCATCATCATCATCATCAACATCAGCCTCATCATCATCATCATCATCATCATCCTCATCATCATCATCATCATCATCATCAACATCAGCCTCATCATCATCATCATCATCATCCTCATCATCATCAATAATATCATCATCATCATCATCACTATCATCATCATTATCATCATCATTATCCTCATCATCACTATCATCATCATCATCATCATCATCATCACTATCATCATCATCATCATCATCATCAATTAAACAAGTAAACACTGAATATTTCCTCATTCACTCATCGATGGACAGAATGTGTCTCATTTAATTGTTTTTATTTTGAAAGTGTCTCTGATGTTGCCGCTAGTGGACTCAGCTGCCCTCCAGTGGTCAGAGTGAGGAACTGCATCACGACATTTAACGTTCCAGTTCAAAGACCAGTCTGACCAGTTCAAGTTGCTGCGTCCAGCAGCAAACCAGCACTTCTGCTCAATACTTTCAAAATAAGAGATTATTTATTTATTTATTTTTATTATAAAGAAACAAAAGTTCTATTACTGATGTTTGTGATTGAAACATCATCACAGTGTTTTATTGATGGAAACATGTTGCTGCTCTTTACTGTCAACCTGAACACGAACTGACGAACTGATGAACTGATGAACTGACGAATTGACGAACTGATGAGCTGATGAGCTGATGAACTGACGAACTGACGAGCTGAGCTGAGCTGACGAACTGACGAACTGATGAGCTGATGAACTGATGAACTGATCTGTGTAAAAATCTTTACTGATACATAGAAACAATGACTAATTACCTGTAGACTTTGTGCTGGTTTCACTGCTTCCAACAGGTTCTTCATTCCCAGTGAATCAAATCATCTTGGATTATTAATGCATCAGAGACAAGAAGGAACTTTTTCGTGCCAAAATGACAAATGATAAATGATATTTATTCTCTGGTTTGTTTCTTAATCTTCACACTTTAATTTCATCTTTACTGGTCTAAGAAAAAAAAGCAAAATTTTTATGTACATTTATGACTTTTTAGATTAAAATATTCTCTTTGCCTGATCATAAAGAAATATCTGAATTCTTGCGACTGAAATTTGTTTTTTTGTCAGTTTAGATTCTTGGAGAGACGCTTTTATTGTGAAGGCTCCGGGCAGACAGGCGCTTCCTGTCTGGTTTGTTGTTTCCGGTCTGGATGCTGCCGCCTCAAAATGACCAAAGTGCAGCTGCTGAGCTCGTTCCTGACGGAGCGGCTGTCGGCGGTGGTGAAGGAGATCCTGGACGTGGTGGAGGACACGGTGAGCGAGTACCGGGAGGAGGCGGCTCGGACCCGGCGGGAGAACGACAGTCTGCGGCGGCAGCTGCGGGACATCCTGCTGCTGGAGGCCGGGACCGAGTGGCTGAGTAAGGGCCGAGCTGCGTCCCAGACTGCGCTGGAAACACGCCCGGTTTAAGCGTTCGGGGCCAATTAACGTGAACTTGAGCTCGAACACGGAGTTTAAAGTTTGACTGTGTCGAAAAGAAGCCGCTTTAAAATTCGGCTCCACTTAAATTGACTGTACTTGTTTTAGTGTTGAGAGAAATGTGACTTTTTGGAGCCTTTTACTTCCTGTTTTTCTTTTGAGTTTCAGAGGATAAAATGAAGAAACGCTGCTGTTTGGATCATTGAACAATCTACAGAATTAACATGTGAAAATAGTGTTTGAGAATAAAAGTCTGTGTTTGAGTTTCATGTTTTAACCTAAGACGTGACATTAAATTGCCACTTTTTCGCACAGACTCTGGTTTGATCTTCAGACTTCTGGCTCAATAACTTAGCGTTAATTTGTCTTTAATTAAAGGTGAAAGGTTTTCTGAAATATGGAAGAAAGCAGAGAACCAAAGAATCCATGTTGTTGTTGTTGTTAATTGCAGGTGACCTTTAATCAGCAGGTTCAATTAGCACGTGGGTGTTTCCTTAAAGAGACAATGATCCTAAAGACAAAGATCAGTTTAATGATTAGTTGAAAACTGAACAGCTGAATTTTTTTTCACAGACTTGTTGTTTGTCCTCACAGAATTATTTTCTTCTCTTCAGTCTTCAGCAGGAAATGATGCTTGTTCTCTGTGGTTCCAGGATCGACCAGGTCCCGTCTTGGTTTTGTGGCTCCTGAGCAGCAGCCCTGCGATCCGGAGCCGAGGCCCCGCTCAGAGGAGCCGGACTCCACCCTGAACCAGCCCAGACAGCCGCCAGCCAACGCGGGCAAGCCCACGCAGGAGCGGCTGGTTTCTGTGCAGCTGCTGTCGGTCCAGAGCGAGATGTCCCCGGGGCCCGTCCTCCTGTCGGGGGACAAGAAGCCCGCCGAGGCCTGGGAGCCGCTGCTGAAGCCCGACCTGCAGAAGGAGGCGTTCGGGAAAGCTTCACCTCTTCCTTCTCACTCCTCCCGGAGTCCTCCGTCCGCCTCGGGCCCTAAAATCCACGTTGAAGTCCCCGCGGTCGCAGAGGAGCCCCGGGCCCCGGCTCCCGCTCTCATCAAACCCGAACCTGAGGAATACAAAGTGACCGAAGCCGAGGGCCGCGCAGACTCTGGGACGGCGGCTCAGGTCTCACAGGAACAGTTCAGAAACAGGACAGACGCAGAGCGGACGGTGTTGGTGCGAGCGGAGCGACACGGGAACAGGAAGTCCTCTCAGGAGAAGGTGACGGCCGACGAGGTCACGGCGGCAGCTTACATCCCCGAGCTGGTGCACCGCTGCCCCCGCTGCGGCGAGGCGTTCGGCCAGGCCGGCAGCCTCCGCCTCCACCTGGAGCAGAAGAGAAAGACCTACGCCTGCGAGTGGTGCTGCAAATCCTTCGCGCAGTCGGCGGACCTGCGGCGTCACCTGCGCACGCACACGGGCGAGAGGCCGCACCGCTGCACCTTCTGCTCCAAGAGCTTCAGCCAGAGGGGAAACCTGAGGCGACACCTGCGCATCCACACGGGGGAGCGGCCGTACAGCTGCCCCTACTGCTGCCGCACCTTCAGCGACGGAGACACCATGAAGAAACACAAGCGCACCCATTCAGGAGAGAAACCGTACCGCTGCCTTCAGTGCTCCAAGACCTTCAGCAGCGCCGGCGGCCTGCAGATACACCTGAAGAAGGACATGTGCTTCGTGGCAAACACCTGATTGGTCAGTTCAGGAGCGCGTGAGTCTGCAGGGAGGAAGTCCACACAAAGACCCACCGCTCAGAACGGACACTTCGTTTAATCAAAGGATGTGAGCGTCACAGTTCAGGAGGCTTTAGATATACACACTGAACTTCATAGGACGAGCAGCACAGACCGCCTGTCTAACCAACAGCCAATCAGTGACGAGGAGTCCGGGTCATTTACATTCCTGCCCACTTCTTCCCTCTGTTCGTCCCGCTGAGCGTCTTTAATGCACTTTGTGTTTTCCTGAACGGGACAGGATCCAGTTTATCGGCAGCTACAGTCACACTGACATCATCCAGGCCTTCGTATTTATTTATCTATTTATTTTTACATCTTTAGTTTTGCGTGCAGGCAAATATGTGGACATGGAGAGACGAGGACTGAACCTGAGACGAGGGTCTGCAGACGACTCATCACAGTGTCTTTGTCCCAAAGAGAGACAGAAACCGCGAGGAGACGGCTTCAGTTTTCGTTAGTCCACATGTCCGTGTTGGAGTTGGACGCGTCTTTAGGATTGGACTCGCTGTGGACCAGAGTCCAGAGGGACTTTAAGAAATCCTGCAACGGATTCAAATCTTTTTCACTTTGCACTTAACATGAAATGAGGAAAAACTTGCTTAACCAGATTCTTGGACTCAAACTGCAGAACTCAGAAATATATTAACCAACTCTGTCATGTGACAGTGAAATATTTTAGTTACAGTCACATCGTTACATCTTCTGAAAGCACTTGTAGTTGCCACTAAAATAAATAAGGTCATTGCTGTAATGATGCCACATTTCACTGAGTTGCCAGTTTATTAGGTACGCCCCCATCAGAACAAAAATACACCTAAAAATCCAGAACTGAGAAGTGCTGACTCATCATGACGGAGGAGGAAAATCACACCTGAGATCTTAGACTGTTTGTGTAGATGATATATTCATATATACAGTTTGTTGGCTATTGAATTTAAACTGCGGCGCTTTGAATTTCCATTTTTGACCTGTTGAAGGTCTCGTCCGTTTTGACTTACAGGTCATGGTTTAAAGTTCATTCCTGACCTTGAAACAGCAGTTGACCAGATCTCACCACAAGTGAGTGGAGCTTTTGATCATAAGATAAGACCGTTATTTGTCCCACAGTGGGGACAAATATAACACAGTCCTCCTCGGGACTCAGTTAACTCACCTGATCATGAGGCACGATTGAAAGCTCCTGAACAGCTGCTAAATGATTCCAGGACTGAACTTAGACTCACTGTTTATCAGACTCTGTGTCAGCTTCCTGATAAAGTGGCAACTTGGTGTCGAAGTGTTAAAAGTCAAACACACGATGATGTTTTTCTTCACATCACTCTGAACTGTCTGTGGCTCCGTTAACAAACAGACTGTGTTTAAACTTCAGTTACTCGACAGTTTGCGTTTGAGAAGGAGCTGAAAAGGACAGAAATGTTGAGTTCCTGCTGTTGAATGGTTGGATTCGGATCAATAGCAGGTGTGTTGTTGTCACTTCCTGTCCAGCCGACAGGTGTGTTTGTAGCGCTCAGGTGCAGCTGAGGACGATCAGCAGAACGTGTTTGTGTCGGCTGCGTTTCCAGATGTGAACTTCAACAGCAGGAGAGTGGAAACATGTCGTCGGCCGAGAGATTCTGGAGACGATGACGTCGTTCCCGCTTCACAGCAGATCGACTGCTGCAATCCTAAAAATAGAATTTATTTATTTATTTTATTTTTTAATCAGTGTTAGATGTCTTGAATTCTGTCTGGTCTCACTCGTGGAGCTGGTTGTGAAGCTCGATGGAAACTGCTTCATACTGTAGAATGACAGACGGCAGATTTGTGATATTTTACAGATTCACAGAGAAGAACAAACATTTTGTCAGCTGTTAGACGTGAGCAGCAGCGTCAGTGTGAATGTGTGACATCTTTTTTAAGCAAAATAAATGTTCAGTGAAACTGTTGTGCTTCTAAAATGTTGTTAAATTATGAAACCACACAGTTAAAAACCTGGTAAATTAAATTTATAACAAAACTTCATCTTATAAACTCTTCATATGTTTTGTGTGTAAAAATCTTTGTAACTGTTTGCTTCCTGTTTCATGAGGCGTTCAGTGACCCTGAGAACTTCTCATCTGTAGTCGACGCTGGACGTTCACTGAACAATCGATCACAACAATCATTACAATCATCAATATATCAACAAATATCCACAGATTCTATATTTTTGTTACTTTTATGTCTCTGTTTCACATTTCACAATATATTATTGTTAGCTTAGTTACTAGTTACTGTTCAGATTAAGATTTCATATAAATATAAGATCTGTTCATAAAATGTGATCGAAAGCTCCACTTGCACATGAGTTCATCAGTAATGAGTCAGTAAGATCATTTAGCACAGACGGTCGTTCAGTGTAACTGAATCACTGTGGTGAAGGTGCAGTTGTCGTCCTCTGCTCTGCCTGTAGGGGGCAGCAGCGGCCCACTCACCTGAGCAGCATCTCAGTCTCAGAACAAACTCACTGTGTCTGTTGCATTCCAAATTTATTGTTGCATCGAACATAAAACACCTGATAGAAATGTACGGACTGTAAATCACGAGTGTAAACAACAGGTGAACAACGTCGTATCCAAAGACACATTCATACATTCAGTCGTGCAAAAAGAGGAACAATAACACCGAGAAGAGAAGAATCTTAACGAGACGCACCTGAACGCCTCGTCACGTCTCACTTCAACACTTTGAATTAGAAAACAGGCAGCAGGAGTAGAGAGATAGAAAGAAGTATATCAAGTATATCAACATATTGCATCATGCAACAACAAGGAAGAACCACTTGTATTGAAATCATCATCATCATCATCATCATCATCATCATCATCATCATCATCATCATCATCATCATCATGGCAACAACAAGATGCGCTTTGTTTTTTCACAGTTGTATTAAGAAGTGCAATCGAGCCGAGTGTAACAGCAAATATCAGAGACATGACAGGAAAGAAGTTCAGATTATTTCAGGGTTTCGCTGATGTTTGAAATGTGACAGATTTGAAATGGAAGCTGATGTTTTCTGTCTTCAGGTCTGTGACACACACGAGCTACATGATACAACCTCAAACTGTTGCTGGGTTCAGTTCAAGATCTGGGAACTCAATCATCATCTGTCAGACGCAGGTAGACTCTTCATCCTCCCCAGGCGTTCACTGAGCTCCTCCCCCATACAGTGACTGTCCAATCAGAGCTTAGCAAACGTATCCACACACAGCAGGTTCTTCTGCATGGATGATCAGCTGCTCAGGACTTTTTACCATGTGATCTGTTGCTGCAGCCGGTGAAAGACGGCCGCTGGCTCGAAATGAAAAGCTGCTTTTGTTTACGTCAGTCTGAAATTAAGGAGCCAATGTTTCACATATAAACGTGAATTCAGATGTTGATCTGCCGTCATCGTCGTTGTTAATTGTATCACAGAAAGAAAAAAAGAGCTCGGGGCTCCAACGTTCGATGACAAGGATTTCTCATGAAACGACAATATTTTCTTGTCAGTGTGAATTGAATTTAAATCAGTTCACATTAAACCTCATGATACTGGAGAGACTTTGAGTTTTATCAGAGCAGCTGAGCCTTCATCTATTCCAACAGCTGTCAGTGTTTCCAGATTTGACCTGATCAAATTGTATATTTCAATTCACTTTGGATATTTTGTATAAAACTGCAACTAATGATTCTTTTCATTCTGGATTCAGCTGCTGATTCTTTTCTCCATTGATCGATCGATTATTGAAAACAGTGAGAAATGTGGTCACAATGATCCAGAGCCCAAAGTGACACCTTCACAATGTTGCTTTGCTCCAAGCAACAGAACAAACCTGCAAACTATTACAGACACATTCAGACTGTTACAGACACATTCAGACTATTACAGACACATTCAGACTATTACAGACACATTCAAACTGTTACAGACACATTCAGACTATTACAGACACAGTCACATCAGTCAGAGGAGAAACAGAAAATCTGGAACCATGAAATGTTTTTAGAGGAAAAATGACTTCAGTCATTATCAAAATAGTCAATAATTAATTTTCTGTCAATCGACTAATTGATTATTGGATTAATGGTTTCAGCTGTTCCTGTATCAACTGCTGGGAGTTTAAATAATACAAAAACTAGAGAAGTAGAAAGTGGCATGAAAAGACTCATGTAAACTAAGGTACAGTACTTGAGTAAATGTACTCAGTTACATTCCACCACTACATGCAGATACGTTGAACATGAAATTACTGGATTGACTGTATTTGGCCCCAGTTTGTGCTTCTCATGTAAATCACAGAGATCAGATCTCGTTTCACAAAAACGTCTGGATGAAAAAATATTTCCTCCAAGATTCTAACGAGTCGTTTGTCCACATGTTGTACAAGAAGAGCAGCTTTCATCTTTCTTACTGTGCAGGGGATTGAATGTTTTTTCATCCAGATGGAGAGAAGAATCTTCCAGGAAGTGAACCTTGTTCTGGCTCAGTATTTGAGCAGATGTCGAACATGAAGCAACAACCCGGTGTCTGATCCTTCTCTTCCCTGCAGCTCTGACTGGAACGAGCACAAACCAGCGGCATCATGACACCAAACACACGACATCAATTCATCCCGTCCAACGAGCTCATGATTTACAAAACAAATCTTTATGCCGGAGTAGAAGAAAACATGCAGTTTAAAGTCGGCCATCTGCAGCTGAGAGCTCCGCCCTCAGAAGTCGAACCTGAAGCTGTGGATGGAAGCTGAAGGCGGGTGTGATGCTGACGGAGCCAACGAGCTTCTTCTTCTTCTGGATGATGGATGAAGGCACCGGCCTGCTGCTGCAGCTCCGCCCTGATCTCCACCCGTCAGACGTTCCTGTCATTTACAGCTGATTCCTGCGGTGAAGTTGCTCCAGTCCGTCCCATAAAGTAACCAGAGGATCTCGGTGAACCATGTGACCCCTGACAGACGGCGACCGCCTGCTCTGCGAGGACGTCGCTGGCGTTTAGTCGTGGCTGAGGGTTTGCGGCAGCTCGTTGGTCAGGATGTGCCAGCGCTCCACCCTCCTGCCTTTGTTCTTCAGACAGTCCATCCAGTGACGGAGGGCGTCGCCCTGCGAGTGACAGCTCAGACAGACGCCGCCTGGACAGGGACAGGAAGTCAGAGTGAAAATGTGAGTCTATATTTTGAGCTGTTGGCTGGAGACGTGTTGTTCTGAAGAACGACTGTATGCAACCTTTTATTGCCTTTTACATATATTTATATATTTGTTTCCACATTTATGTCTTTCTGAACATATTTTACAGTCGTCTGTTACAATCATCTAACTGTTGTTTTGGAGCCTCTCAGTGTTTTATACTTGTGCAACCAGAGCGACAACAAACATCTTGAATGTTGAATGTGAATGAAAGTTGAATGGAGCCTGATCAGTCATGCAGATGGTGCCAGTGATGGAAACGTATTAATAATCATAACAAACATGCTCAAGCTTCAGCTGAGCAGCTTTGTTGACACTAACGAGCAGATTGTGTTAAATTCATTCATATTTACAACATTTTCTCGCGGCCGAACACGACGACGATCCTGTCAAACATTTTCACTTCATCAACTCAACCATCAAACATCTTCGGAGAATTTTACCAAAAGGCCACACGGATCCGAAGCTGCTGAGAAGATCAGCGTCTCACCTATGAAGTCGTTGGAGCGCCCCAGGTCGTAGTCCCACACCGTCACCTCCAGAGTCTTGTTGGTCAACTCGGACAGAGAGATCTCATAGAAGAACTCCTGCAGGGAGACACATTGAAACCAGATCACACGTCTGACGGCCTGAGATCTGATGAGGATCTGATGAGGATCTGATGGTTTTCTTACCTCGTTGAATTCAGGGTTGAGGGTCTTTTTCATCACTGCTGTTTTGTGCTTGGATTTCTTCTGGCTGTCGGGCTTCAGGTATCTGACAGCAGAGGCAGAAACGAGGAAACAGCGGATTAGTTTCTTCTACTTTTTCTGAACGTCAGATTTGATTCAGCTGCAGTTTGTCAGTCGTGTTTAAAGAGTAACTGAACTGTTTCTGTGTCTTCTCTGGTTTCACCTCTGGCCACGCCCAACAGTGATGTCACGGTGCACCGGAGTACACCTGTACATCAGTGCAGCGAGACGTTCAACCAGTGGAGGGCAGCAAAGTCAAGATTTTAGGTATTCAGATCTGTTACTGCAGTAAAAGTACTAATACCACAGTACCAAAGCATTTCACTGCACATTTTACTGTGTGAATTAATCTGTGATCAGAGATGAGTTTCCATCATCAGACACGTTAATTAAAAAAACATTAATAAAACAAAAGGAGCGTTTGACGTTTCAGATTCATACAGTCTGATGAAATCATGTAAATCATTATTAATGAAACAGTCATTAATAATTAATCACACACACACACACACACACACACACATCACACCAGAGGTGAGATGAAGCCGACACACTCGGCTGCTTCCTCCTCATCACGTCTCTCAGTTGGGGCCTCGTTCCATTTCGGGCCCCGAGCTGCAACATCAGATCTGTTCATTCTCTCATTTTCCCTCAGGTGGCTTCAGTCTGACTGCAGCGCCACCTACAGGTCGTTCTTATCAGTGTGGATTTATTTGAATTGATGCAAACTGTGCAGCCACATTTTATGTCTGTGACAAATGAACTGATCTTATTTCCGTCTGGTCTTTGACTTCGTCAGGACCCACACAAGGTTTAGAGACAAAAGATCGAAAGCAGAAACAGAAAAGCTCAGAAAACCTCAGTCAAAAACTAGCACTGCAAAATGGACACATTTGTCTTGTTGGGTCTGAAGACAATAATAAAGTCAGACAGACTGATCAGAGGATCAGGTGACTGTCGGGTTTTAAAATGAATATCGACCAGTTTCAAAGTGACAGCGAGCTTCGACGTGTGGTTCGTGTTACAGACGCTGCAGGGATTTTTTTAAACTTGTAAATCTGTGAAGGTTCAGTCGACCCTTCAGCTGTCAGACGCCTTCTCGCTGTTCAGACTTTGTATTCTGACGGCGTGCGACGGGAAACTCTCCTCTTCAAAGCGAGAGTCCCTCGAGTGCCGCTGGAATCAGGAGTGAACAGAAAGCCTTAAATCCCCGACTCTGCCCCGAGTGTTTCCTCCTGACTGAGCTCAGCTAAGACGAGACTCGGCTCACCGTCTCCTCGTCCTCGTCCGTCCTGTCGAGGAACAGATGGAGCTTCTTTAACAGCAACTGCATCATTGATGAGCAAAGTTAATAAGATGGCAAAACTCCAGCTTCTGTTCATCTCATTAGAGTCCGGGATTCAGCCGACCGGAGGAGCTCAGGTTCGGCTCCAACGCATTTGTGCCACATGAACATTTGCAAAGAGGATTTTTTGAAATTAAAACATTAACTAACAACCTGCTGTTGAGTTTGTCAGCGAAGCTCAGCTCCAGTCACCAAACTGGACTCTGGACTGTTTCTTACATTTTGACGTAGGGGTCAGAGAATCCGTTGACGTCCATGGCCGCCAGGTGAGCGCAGCGTTTCACGCCCACACAGAGACCGCCGCCGCGACGCCCTTCACCTCCTCCTCCTCCTCCTCCCTCCACGTCTTCATCGTCCAAACCGAGCGGAGGCAGAAACTGCAGCGAGAGAAGGAGACGACCTCTTTCCTCCAGACTGTGCAGCTGCTCGTTCTCCCACTGTGAACACATGGATCTGATTAGTTTAGTCAGACTGGTTAGTTCAATCAGATTAGATTGGTTGGTTTAGTTTAGTCAGAGGCGGCCTGTTATCTGGATAAATCAAAGAAAAGATAACAAGCCTTTATCATCATTGTCAAATTCAAACACATCAGTGACGACAGAGATCAGAAGATTCAAAACATTAAACAGTAAAATGACATCAGAGTTTTTTGTTCAGTTTGTTCCTTTTGATCGTCTCTGGATTCTCATTCGTCGTTCGATCACATTTTATATACAGATCTTATATGAAATCTTAATCTGAACAGTAACTGGTAATTAAACTAACAATAATTTATTCTGAAATGTGAAACAGAGACATAAAAGTAACAAAAACATAGAATTAGGATTTTGCAAATATAGATTTCATTGCGCCGCCTCTGACGCTGTTCATTAAGTCTAATCCCTGAGCAGGTCTTTGATCAGATCTCTCTGCTCGGTGCTCAGCAGAAGGCGACACGATCGATGCTTTAATCCTCCGCCTTTGTCTCCCCCCTCCCTCCTGTGGTGAGGCTTCCTACCACCGATCCTCCTCCTCACGGCCTGAGCTCACACTCCTCCGTCTGTCTCTCGCTGTGATCAACTCATCCTCCTCACACTTTGACCTTCGCTTCCAAAAAGACCCAGAAGCTTCAGCTTTGAACGAAAGAATATAAAGTGAAATTATTCGAGTTCTTTGTATTAAGAGCTTCCCACAGATGCAGTTGTTGTTCAGCTCCAGAGAGTTTGATTCCTTCACAATAAAACTGCAGCTCAGAAAAAGGTCATAAAATAAGCAGACGGGTGTTTTCTAGCAGGAGCTCGATTCCTCTCCGCCGCCTCCGATCCGGGGAAACGCTTTGTAGATGAACCTGCGCCGGATGAGATTTCAGCTCGCTAACATTTTCAAAGTCGACCTCTGCGGCCGAAGAGAAATGAGGCGTCGGCCCAGAACAGATATCGACTCCAATCCACTCTTCAATAAACCTGTTTCCAGCTGCAGGCGAGCGACTGAGCGATGAGCTCCGTCCTCCTGTTGGAGGCGGGAGCTTCAGGGTTTGTTCAAACGTGTCTGAGCTACTGACGAGTCGAGAAGGTGTTTGATTCTGATGTGAGAGGATTCTGTTTGTTTCCTGCTGACAGCAGAGGTGGAATGTAACTAAGTACATTTACTCAAGTACTATACCGAACTACACATTTTGAGGTACTTGTACTCGTTCTCATGATGACGTCATTGTTGTCATACACATGAAAACACATTAAAAATCTAAAACTCTTCAGGGCATCTGATCACATGCTGTTTACTTTGGTTTACAGGTGTTATCTCCTCATTCACTTCAATGAAGCCGAGACATATTTTCCTGCTGCTGTGGATCGATTCAGTCCACGAGCTCACTTTGTCATTTACAACAGTGAAGCTCTCGAATGTGCAGCAGTTTGAAAAAGGAGGTGAGACCGAACGTCTTATCGAGGAAACATTGATTCTTCATAGTCGTGTTTTGAAGGATTTCATGTTCATTACAAAACTGTTTACGTTCCGTTCATTCATTGAAGCTGCTGCTACAAACGTCATCCAGCAAACAGTTTAATGTCCCTCAGTGAAACTCGACCAAAGACAAACTGTCCTCTCATCAGACTGAGCTGCTGTTTGTCAGGTGTCGCTGCTCTCAGATCAGCTGAACACAGAGAAAAGACTGAAGGTGAGTCGTTAAGTAAATCTCCTGTTTGTCCCCACACTGTGGTCAATTGGCTGAAAACACCGGAAGGATTTCAAAATGCCTCCGTCTCTGTTAAAACACCTGGACGAGTGCGGAGGTGAAGGCAGGCGACTAACGAGCTCCTGGAGACAGGAAGCTTAACTCAGCGACCACAGAATCTAACAAACCTGTAATTGGACCCTGAAGTTTTCTTCAAACAACCGAAGGAATCGGCTGATGAGACATGTTGTCAATCACAGTCAAAGACAGGGACAGAAAACTGCAGGTGAGTTCAGGCCTGGTTTCAGTCAGTCTGACCTTCATCGACGTGAAGTTTGAGGGAGGTGACATCGTGCAGTTTGATCTGTTCTAAACTGAACTTGTATTGATGAGGATCTCACTGAGACACAACCACAGCTCCATATTCTGCTTTCTCACCCTGATTTTAATCAAAATAATGAATAATTTCTCGTTCCTCAAACTGAAGATTTCAGGAAATCCTCCTTTTTAAAGTTGAAGCTGGTCATGAAAAGATAAAGATGAAAACAAACCCTCGAGGAAACGTTTTCATATTCAGATTTGATATGATTGAACTCGATCATCTTTGATCCTCGACTCTTCACGCACAGTTTAACAGGAAACACACACACACACGTCCAAACTGGCCTGAAGCATCGACCCTGATGAATATTTTATGACTCCATTTACTTGCGACTCTGAGACCTTTTCAACATCCACACTTCATCTGCTGCAGCTGTCAGGCCACACTTTCACTCTCTGAACAAACGAAGCGTCTCTGATTCCAAATAATATCACTTCTTTTCTGCTGTTTGAACCTTGAGGTCACTGAGCTTCCACCTAATCCCTCCTGGAGATGGAAAACCCGGTGGGACATTTCAAGGACCTTCAACCCTGCAGGTCGGTTCTGAGGCTGCTGGACTGAGCTCTGATCTGCTTTGGCACCTTGACGTCTTCCAGGGGAAAAAACCTCGAGAGACTTTCAGATCTCTAAAGACCCTAAATTAGTTTGTTAGAAGAGAGAAGACTCCTCAAACCTGAATATAAAACATCATAAATCTTGACTGACTACATTTTTATTTTAGACCCTTCATCGCAGTTCATGTTACTCTGAAAAAGAAAATGTGCAACGCGTCCATTTGAAGCTCATAAGAGATTTGGTTCACTCTGTTCACCAGCTCGTCTCTAACTGAATCATCGAGTGTGAACGAAGCTTTACTTTTCCAAACTGATGATGTTTTTCATGATGTTTCTGTGGTTCCTGAACGTCTCGCTCTCTGGACTTCAGTCTTCAGTCTCTTCGATTTTTGGAAACCTTCAGATCTCCTCAAGCCTTAAAAATAAAAGTCTGGACGAAGCTCAGTGACGTGACCTGACTTTAGATTGACGGCCTGAGCCGTGAGCCCAGCAGGGGGCGGAGTTCCTGTTCGAAATGTTTGCTCATCTTCAAACTCGTCTGGACTGAAAAGTCCTCGTCCTTGTCGCGTTCGGTCCCTGCAGACTCGTCTCTGCTCCTTTGTGTTGAAGCTCCTCGGGGAGACTTTCATCTGTCACTCGCTCTGTCCAACTGTCCTCGTCCTCCAGGTGTCTCCAACTGTCCTCATCCTCCAGGTGTCTCCGACTGTCCTCGCCCTCCAGGTGTCTCCACGCTGGTCTCTGCCGGTTTCTGGTCCTTAGATATGAGATTTTTAAATGCGAAGCACAAATAAATAAAGTGTTTCTACTTATGAATCATTTCCAGCGATCCCTGGAGTGAAAGCTTGAACCGAGTCTTCATGTGAACCACAAGAGCCACTTAACTCGCTCTCATAGATTCAAACAGGATCAGAGAAACATTTTGAGTCCACTTCTCCTCAAATATCAGTGAAAACTGAAGAGCTTCCTCTGCAGACTGTCGACTCTGTTTCTAATGAAAGTAGATCATCAAATATATGATCCTGACTCCATCTCAGACTCAGTTACTGCAAGTAAGTGAACCAAGAGGAGAGTTTCAAAATAAAACAGGAAACAATGACTGAACAATCAACTGATCAATATCATTCAATAATTCATGCAGAGGAGTCAACAGTCTCATCAGGATTGTCACGATTCAGTTTCGGTTTTCTTATTTTGAAATGACTAAAACTAACAGCCAGACTCTGTCGGCAGCTCAGCGTCTTGACAGAACTGAAGTCTTTACCTGAACTCAGTCTGTGTTTCGATAAAAATCCTGCATCAGTTCTGATAAATTCAAAAGTTTCTCCAGTGGTTTTCAAACCTCAAACTTAACTTTCACACCCAGAAATCTCTAAAGAAGGAGCAGAAGACCATGAGATCTGTCTGTCTGTCTGTCAGACTCATGAGACCGAAACTGCTGTCAACACAACAGACTGATCAGAGCTGAACATGACAGCAAACACAGAGACAGACGGACGGAAGGATGGACAGATGATGGGCGGATGATGGACAGTTGACAGAGGGATGGATGGACAGATGACGGATGATGGACGGATGATGGATGGATGATGGACGGATGATGGACAGATGATGGACGGATGATGGACAAATGATGGACGGATGATGGACAGAGGGATGGATGGACAGATGACGGACGGATGGACGGACGGACTCTCACCTCTCTTAGGTAGCAGGATATTCCTCGAAGGGCTTCACCCATGGCAGTGGGGGAGGGGAGCTGGATGAGAGACAAAAGAAGAGCAGAGACGGTGAGGACAAATTCTGTCTTTTCATACCAGCTGTGACAGGGACAACGTCCTCAGTCTGTCCAGCTGTTGGATGGTCGTCATGGAAAATGGTGCCGACACTCATGGTCTCAGTGAAGGTTTCATCTGGCGGCATCATCAGGTCAGAACCTCGACATGTTCTGGTCTGTTTGAGGGTTCAGGGTTTAACTTTCAGGTGAGGTTGGAGAAGAGGCCAAAATGTCAGTGAGGGTCCTTAAAAGTATGAAAGACGATCGAGTGTTACCGGGGGCGGATGTTCCAGGCAGGTGTGGAAATGTTTCGTCTGGTCGGGTTTCACACGTTTCAGAGGAACCCGGGATTCTCCGATCAACTCATTATGAGTCAACTTGTCCTCGTCACACACGGTCAACCTGCACAGAGAGGAGGCAGGAAACAGGAAACAGGAAAGGAGACAGGACACAGGAGAGGAGACAGGACACAGGAGAGGAGAGAGGACACAGGAGAGGAGACAGGACACAGGAGAGGAAAGAGGACACAGGAGAGGAGAGAGGACACAGGAGAGGAGACAGGACACAGGAGAGGAGAGAGGACACAGGAGAGGAGACAGGACACAGGAGAGGAGACAGGACACAGGAGAGGAGAGAGGACACAGGAGAGGAGACAGGAAACAGGAGAGGAGACAGGACACAGGAGAGGAGACAGGACACAGGAGAGGAGACAGGACACAGGAGAAGAGAGAGGAAACAGGAGAGGAGACAGGACACAGGGGAGGAGACAGGACCCAGGGGAGGAGACAGGACACAGGAGAGGAGACAGGAAACAGGGGAGGAGACATTTGTATAAAAATCAGAGCGAAAACTGTTTATAAAAAAATAATTGGTGAAAATCTCAGTTTCTCATGTGTCGCTTTATTTGCATTTCTTTAGAAAAACGTCCACCCGAGCTTCATGTGTCTCATTGTCCCTGAAGGTGGGACAGATGTCTGAATCACTGCAGACCTCCAGATGAATATTTGACTTCAACAGAAACAGAAGCAGCAGATAAAGAGGAAGACGCCTCCTCTGAGATTCAACCAGAGACTCCAGACCCGATCGTCTGCAGCAGGTGGGAGAAAATCCTCGAGGAGATGACTGACTTCAGAGACCCAGACCAGGTCTTCAGTGGACCCTCTCCTGAACAGGTCTCTCAACATTTGAAGTCAGCACCATGACAGGCCAGATGAGACCAGAGGAAGCAGCTCTGTTGTGTTTGTGCATGAAATATCGGAGCCAATAAAAGTTCTGGTCCACCAGAGACAGACAGTTCAAACAATGATGACACAGGGAGGACGTCTCGACTGAAGCAAACACAAACAGCAGATTCAACAAAGAAGAGACCGAAGAGAGAGAGAGACACCAACCGCTTCAAAAACTTTAGATCACAGAAAATATATTCATATATGAAGCCATGCAAAGACTGAGAGAGTGTGTGTGTGAGAGAGAGTCTATGTGTGTGTGTGTGCGTGTGTGTGTGTGTGTGTGTGTGTGTGTGTGTGTTGACCTCTTGAATCCACCAGAATGTGTTTTTATTATTTATGACCTGAATAAAAATGAGATTTTCAGTCGTTTGAGACCTGCTGAGCTCGATTCATTCTCCAAACCTGAACTGTTGAAGATGAATATAAGTTATATTTTCCACAAAGAAGACGTTCATCTGCAGTGAGAGCGCCCCCTACGTCTGTACTGACCTCTGTAACGGTTCGGTTCATCGTCCGCGTGGGCGACAAAAAGACTTCAGCTCAGACAGAGAGTCGACAGGAGAATTAGCGCCACCTGCTGTTTATCTCCATCAAGCAGTGAAGTCAGATTCACACAGCAGGAGAGGATGAAACAAACCTTCAGTGGCTCAATGTGTTTCCACAAACACGTCCATGAACTGTTTCGTCCTCTTCTGACAAATGCAATTTATTTAAAGCAGCTGCAGTGTAACTGTTAAATGTTAGTGACCTTTTTTTAATCGTGGCTCTTCGAGGACCAAATAATCAATCTCAAGGCCTAGAACTGGTTCTCACAGAGATACAAATACGTGAACTCCATATTTTTCTCACTTTGGTTTTAAAGCTGAAGAGAAACAGTGAAATCTCAGAGGAACCTGGAGCCTGAATGTTGGCACGAAGGTCTGAGGAGGCAGCGAAGCACGATGAACTAATGAGCAACATGTTTGGGAGGAAACATAATTGCTGCCTGGACGATGGTACCCAGGAAGCACAACGTTCTTATCCTGCGCAGAAGTCGAAGGAAGTTCAGGTTCTGTCATCTGCATGTGGAAGTAGAGTGAACACAAAAGATCTGAGATCACAAAACAAACTAATCCCAGAACTGTCGACTCGTTTTAAATCCCACACGCAGTAAAACCAACCGGCCACATCGGGCTCGTCAGATTCCTGAGAGCTCATCAGTGATAATGAGCCTCAGTCATAACCGTTTTTCTCATAATGGTTCGAATAATTTTCTCTTTTGAAATGATTACAAAAACAGGAAAGGAAGAAATAAGAACGCCTCCATGAGTTTGGAAAGAACTGAAGTGAGTTTTAAGAAGAGATTAAAAAGGTGGATGCTGAGTTTCTCCCGTCATCAAGTCCAGATTCAGGAACCATGAGTGGATCACAGAGACAGTCCAGAGTCTGACCTTCAGAGTGAAATCTTAAAATCACTTCTAAAACTGACCCAGAACAGACACGAGACCGGAGTCAATGTCAGAAACGTTTGGATGTTTCCAGTCTGTTAACTTCAGCGAGCAGAACATCAATCACATCAATGTTAACGTACAGTTGAGCATCATCTGCGTAGCAATGAAAATCAATCTGTCCACCCTTGATTTCCATCAGCTGGAGCATCGAGCCACGTCTGATCAAGACATTGAGCTTCACCGTGTCGAAGGCTGAGCTGAAGTCAAGGACAAATCAAACGGAGGCAAACAGGAAGTGATTGGTGACCAGATCCGTCTCAGGTTTGAGGAGAGAAACAAATCCAGACTGAAGTTTTTCAAATATTTCAATATTTTCTTGGTAAAACTGATCAAGTAAAGATCTGATTCTTCTTTTCTTCCGCTGCTGGATTTCAAGTGGACGATGCCTTTGAGGACCAACCTGATGTATTGATCATTCAGCGATCGATGTGTTGACACACACACACACACACACACACACACACACACACACACACACTGGTTCTTTCTTCCTGTCCTCTCAGAGCTTCTTTCACACTCACGCTGGCTTCTCTACATGTTTAGTTGGAATTAAACGTTTGCTCCTGAGCTCAGTAATTAAAGCTTTCCGCTCTGTTATTTCACACTTCCTTTGATTGTTGCCACGCTCCTGCGCTCGCCCCCTCCCTGCCTCCAGCGGTGGAAACATTCATTCATCATTAAAGGGTGGAAACACATCAGCTCTGTTTAAACTCTGCAGACTGAAACAGCAGAGGTCACGACCCTGCACGACGGTCCGGGAGGAAACGGGAAACAGATGGTTTCACCTCGTGGATTCCGTCTGAACACTGAGCTTCATGTCTGAATGTCAACACGTCCCTGCACTTGATTAATGGCTGGAAGTGTAATCAGTCCGAAATGAGATCCAATGGAACCAGGCAATAATTAATACACACACACACGTGCACACACACGCACACACGCACACACACACACACACCTGAGCGTCTTCCTGTGCATGTCCTCCTCCGTGATCCCGACGTAAGTGAGCGTTTCATTCCACACTGGATTCAGAGAGTTACGGATCGTCCTCGTTTTCAGCTTATTGGCCTGAAGGACACACACACACACACACACACAGTAAGTATTGATTTCACTCTGCAGCTTCACACTGTGGCTCAGTAAATGCAGCCGATCCGAGTTAACCCTTTAGTTTCTTTCTCTGTTCTTATTGGAAAACATTTAAACCTGATTCAAATCCAAATTCATTTTTCTGAATTGAATGTTATAAAAGATTATAACTGAAGTGACGTTGAGATTAAAGCTGCAGATTCATGTTTTAACCTGAATCACAGATTCGATCTAAACTGTCACTTGGTTCAGTTGAGTTTGTGAAACCGTCTCAGTTTCACTCAACACATCAGATATGTTTTATGCTCCACGTGTCCATGATTTAATTTCATGGTTTTGATGAATAAAACATCCAAACTGTTCTGTGAGTCCAGTTCTTCTGTCTCCAACAGGTCAGGAAGGTTTACACCAACAGTCTGAGACGACGATCCATCATATGTTTGACTCCTTGTCCGCTCGAGTCTCACCTTACAGGCTCCGGGCAGCAGGTGCAGTTTGACGTATGGGTCGGCCAAACCGTTGAAGTCCATCGGCTTCAGACCCTGAAGACAAAAACAAGGACAGTTCACTGAGACTTTTCTAATAACATGTCTCATTCAGGTTGTTAATGAGACACTCACAGGAACAAGGTGGCGACATCACACAGGTGTTTTTAATTGTTCAGGTGATTAAAGCTCTGATTTCTGTTTATTTCTTGCTGTTTTGAAACAACTGGGCCTCAAATTGTTATTTAAATGAAACCATGTGAGAAGTTTAGAGGAGAAATGTCTCTCAGAAAGACGTTAAACAGATTTTCATGTTGTTTTAGGTCAAATGTTTGTCTCAAACTCCAGCTGTGATATAAACGTAGTAAAAAGTACAAGATTGATGTACTGAACTTTTCAGACAGTCACTGTCAACGGATCACAGCTCGAGGTACAGTAATCAGATTACTGTAAATGGATTCCCCTGTGTGTCTCCTGACCTTTTCCCGGCTCACAGATCTTCCTCGTGATATGAACGCAGTGTGTTAAATGATTCAGGAGCGTAAAGACTCAAAGCGACAGCAGGACGATTTCCCTTCGTGGCCAAAGGATCAAATGAAACACTTGACTTGATTTCAGTGTGTTGACGTCGTCAGTAGGACGCAGAGCATCATGACAAATGGCTCCTGAATTTCTTTCAACAGCTTTGACATTTGCAGCGACGGCAGAGAGATGGATTTTTTTTGTCTGTAATATTTTTCCCTCTAACAACTTTTTAAAGAGTCTGAGGAAACAGAGAGAGATTGTGACCTTATAAACCGACAGACGCTCAACCACAGTGTTTCAGTTACAGTCTTGTTTCCTCTTCCATCACAACATTTGCTGGGATTTTTTTTCAATTTTAAATGTAAATATTAAAACTGGGTTTGTTCCCTTTATGTGCAACTTTTTAAATGTGAGTTTTCTGATGCTCAAAGTTCACAAGTATCGTCCGATTTCATGGATGATTGAACTGTCGCCATTAAAGACGTCTGTTCTGCAGTAAAACGCTGTTGGAAAACACTCACACGAGTAAAACATGTTCAAATCAAAGCCTCCAAACACTTCGGCCAAAAGCACAGCTGAACGTAAAGCTGCGATTACAGGTGTGTGTTAAGGGTGATTGGTGAGGAACTGTGATTGGTCAGTTTCTGATGGCGGGACAGGTGAAGACGAGACGTTTCAAGAAGCCGCAGATCTTCTCGTTTCAGCTCGACTCCAACCTGCAGCTTTTTCTGTCTCTGTCTTTAAACCTGCTCTTATATGACTGCGAAGCAGTTCACACGTTCGCTTCCTCCCTTTCTCTTTTTTGCAGCTCAGCTGTTAAACTTTCCTTCATCTTCACAGAAAACAACGTTCGCAACAGGCAGGCGAAGCATCAACATTAAAGCAGATCCTCTGATAAAGAGAAGGCAGGACAGAAAACGACGGCAGGTGCTCTGATTATCTCCCATCTCAGAGATAATGAAGCGATAGAAACCTTCTGTTTCTGTCAGCTGACGTTGATCCTCTCCTGTTCTGGACGCTCGACGTCTCACCTGCACAAACTGAAGCTGCAGCACGACGCGCAGATCTGTGTCACGATGTAGAGCAACAGCTTTAACAGACAACACTGCAGTTTCTCACGTGTACTTGAAGTAGTACGTGTTGTACTTTTCATTATCACCATCTGGACACCAACGCTGAACCATCTAACACGTTTTATTTCCTCTGACACGATCAAACATAGGAAATCATATCAAATACGTTTCATACACGTTTCCTCCGAGTTCAGAGACGCGTTCGTGTCTCTGTTGGCTTTAAAACAAATCTCTGCGGGTCTGAATCGTTTTCGGCTGCACAGCGAGTTTGTAACGACGACTCATCAGGTTTTAACAGGAGGCGTCGTGATGAGAACAAAGCAAAGGACTCGCTGCAAAAATCCCATTCAAACATTACACGACGTTATTTTCCAGGATGATTTTTATCATGTCAGGAGTTTGTATAGATCAGTATTTGTCTTGTGTCTTTATGTTGCTGATGGTGAGTTCTGCAGATGGATGTAGAGAAGTACAGTGTTTTCTATCATTACAGAGACGAAGCTTCGGTATCATCACCTGCAGATTTCCACCTCTGATCATAAATGAAATCTGCTCTCATCCTCTGTGAATCAGTGGAATTAGTTTTTCCTTTGTTCTCCCTCCAGCGAGAGGAGAAATATGACTGCAGAGTAAAATATTAATAAAAGTCAGATCAGTATTTCCGAGCAGATTCAGCTCATCGGAGCTTCTTCTGCACAGATTAATGTGTGATGTGTTCAGTCAATCGTACTGAAACAGGATGGAGCAGAACTCGACAGCAGGTGGAAGAATCTGTCCTCCGCTGCCGTCCCTCTGTCTCCAGGTCTCGCTGACCTTTGAACCCGAGGAGTCAGAGCAGGTGTTAATGTGGGCAGGTGAGATAAGAAGCTTCGGGTGTTGGTGTGTTTGGTGTGAAGAGGAGGTGATGAAGGGCGTCTGACTGCTGAGCCTCCTGACGATGACAGATACCTGCACACACTCGCTTCCATGAGCCGCGTGGTGAGTTGAACTCAGATTCACGACGGAGCAGCTCGTCGTCTCTCATTGTTTCTGACACTTAAACTGGGCTCTGGTGAGACACTTCGCTCTGAGTCATGTTTCCATCGACTGTAAATCTCTGTGAATGTCTTCTTGTCCTCACGTCTCAACATTGATCTAAACATCAGTGACAAACCTCTGTTGGATTTTGATTTTCCTTTCTCTCTCAGCAGAACCCAGATGTTCAGGTTCACTTTAGCTCTCGACAGGATTGTCAGCCGAGGCTCGTGGGTATTGTAGTATTTAAAACCATCTGTGATGCTAAACTGGTGGAAAAAATCTCTCTGAAACAAAGTTAAAATAATAAAACTGGTGGTAAAAACATAAGAAAAGAACAGAAACTACAAATCGCTGCCTGACAAACTCGTGGACCTCAGCAGATTCTCGTCACTCAGGTAAGGCCTCATGTGACCTTTGACCCCACCTGATGACAGTGTGCTGGAGATGGAGAGATGAAATGAATCTTAACGCCGCAGCTCACAGTGATATTTTAGCCTGAGCCGACTCTGACTCTGCAGCTGAAACAGACAGAGGCCCGAACGCTCTCAGGGCTGAATGAGAATCCTGACAGCCCAAAGCCAGACGAGCGGAGGCCGTTACAGCGGCGCGTTAATACCTGCGGCGTCCTCACCTTGGCCCGGAGCACGGTGCAGTGCAGCTCGCTGCGGCTCTGCTCGTATCTCAGCTCGAACTCCAGCGTCCCCAGAGCAGCTGAGGAAATCACACAGGAAGACAGAGAGGAGACGCAATTATCATAAGTCATAAGAAAACACGAGCGCCGTCACATCGGGACACAGGGAAAAGGACATTGTTGTAAACCTGCCAGAATAAATTGAAAGCATGCAAGAGAACAGAGAAACATCTGAGGAGCTCCGAGCTGCGGAAGATGGAAATCCAATTTAGTGAAGCAGCAGCTGCCACATGAACGTGAACACGACACGTCACACGTCAACACGGAAAATCCTCTTAACACGAGAGCAAACACATCCGTCAGGGCTCGTTACAACCGTGCAAACATACTAACACCAGGCACAAACATGTGCATACAAGAAACACACACACACCAAACACGACCTGGTGTTCTTCCAGCAGTTACATAAGATGATACATCCAGCATGTGATTCACAGGGATTAGAACAAATATGTATTTTAGGCATCAGCTCTCATAAACACCAACGAACCGCAGCTCAAACAACAGACTGTATTTTTATGCTAAACTGTAAAGCAGAAACGTTCAGCTGTGTTTGTTCAAGAGTCAGAATCTTTCTGAGCAGGAGACAGAATTTCAAATGAAAAACCCACTGAGTTAGATCTAATTAACATATTATTGTTTTCACTTTCTTTTACGAGCCTTTATCAGCGAGAACAGACTAAAAACCAGATCGCAAAGTAGAAAATCTTCTCAGAGCTCGACACAAAACCTGCAGCTCAAACGACAGTGAATGAGTCCCGATCAAAAACTCAGTCTGAGACTCGGACCGACTGACTCTGTCGGCTCCTGACGGGACGTTTGACGGAGGGTCAGCGGAGTCGAGGCGACGCAGCTGGACAATGATCATCTGAATAACAATCAAATCCAGTTTGTGGAACAGATGAACTGTGACTTCCAGACTCTCTGGGGTTCATTCATGACTCACGATAATCTAAAGTGTTTGCAGGAGCAGGTGGGGATAAAACATTCTCTGTGCTCATCTCTTATTAAACTCATTGTTCTGGACGGGATTGAAACCACAGTGAAAGGACGGGATGTGGTTTGTTATGGACATTATCTGAGGTGTGGATCTCAGGAACTTTCATCACGGCTGCTCTTTTTCATGAGTTACTATAATTTAATTGAATAACTCCTGTCAAGTCTGAGCACAAATTCAACAAATGGGTTCATAAAAGTGAGTGAACGAGTGTTAACATCTGCCATTATCTCCTCGTTTATCGTCTCAAACTGGACAAATACAACGTTTGTGTACGTCTATAACAACACGACAGTCTTTTCTCCGTTCACATCAACTCGTGGTCGCGATGACGAACCGCAGTGAAACATGAGTCAAATCACGTCTGCTGCAGTGTCGACGGACAGCTGATGATACGTCACAGGAAGTCGCCGTGTCTGTGCTGAAGTGTGATAATACTCATGACTGGACGTCACTCAGTGTTTTATTGCTGCATATTATTCAGCAAAAATCTTCAGTGATGAGAATGAATTTCAGACGTCTTCATTAAAATGACTGTGATCTACCAGAGGAACAAACTGTCTCACACAAAAAGTTCGGCTTCGATGTTTCATGCACGTTTTTTGAATTTGAATGCTTTGGTGCGAATTCCTCCAGCTACACCGACGTCACAACACGACGCAACAATCCTCTGCAGTGATGAAATCTGAGCCTGAAAATCTCTGCAGGGATCATTTGTGCACAAAGAAGAAACTGAGATCAAAAATGTTCTTTGTTATTGAAAGAGTCTTTTATGTTTGATCAAAGCCTGAAGTTTTAGTTACACGAGTCTGTCAAAGTCTGACTCTCCTGCTCCAACGAACCTCTGATGAAAAACCATCAACCAGTGGCTGCAAAACAAATCTGATCATAAAAACACACTAATGAGGAAATAAAGATGGTAAAAGCCCCCAATTAGTCTTTAGAGTGAATCTGAATCACAGAAGAGGCTGAAAACAGGTCAGAGACTCAGCAGCTCTGAGATCAGACTCATTCATGACGACTGATGTGACGACAGAAGGACTGAAGATCTGTCCGTCAGCTCTTCATCGCTCTGCAACCTGAAACACGCTTCAAACACAACGGAGGCGTCTCCGCTGCCTCGTCAAACACTTCATTGTCTGTCATCCGGCCGAGGTGGGAACACTCTCCCTAAAACACACTCGTGCTCCCGGAGGTTCGTGTGCTGCATTATTGATGTTGTTTTGACATCGAGACATGAATTATTTAGCGGCTGGACTGGACTCTGGGGCGAAGCGGTGGAGGAGCCTTCGTTGTTTTGTTGCTGGTCAAAGACAAATTGGACTCTAGGTGTTTTTGTTTATTGATCACGTTTGCGTCGCTGCAGCATCTTTACATCCTGTCGGACTGAAGACGCTCGTCTGCAGAGGCCAAACAAGGATGTGAGACACTGAGATCGTGAGACAGTTTGGACACATCAGATTTGAGGGGAGTCGTATTTATTCATTTACTGTTTGACTGAAGCTTAACTTTGTTCCGGTGGAGGTTACCATCGTTTTAGACTAAACTGGTCTGAGAGGCTGAAAATGACCTGATGGTGGCGCTAGATGAAAAGTCAGAGGACCATCAAAGTTATCACAGTTCATCCTGAGGGGAGCAGGAATGTCCGAACCACATTTCATCACCATCCATTCAACAGTTGTAGAGATGTTTCGGTCTGGATCAAACTGATGGACGCTGCTGACTCTGGACAACCTCACTGTCCTCAGCCAGGCGTCCTAAAAGTTACAGAACTGTCCCATCCTGTTTGCTTCTAACAGAAGAAGGAGGCAGCTCAGTTCTGGGGACCCTGAAGGATGAGGCACGCCTCAGGACCTTCCACCAAAACGTCCACTAAGATCTGAGACATTGGTACATTTCTGTTTGTAGTGAATAAACACAGACTGTAAAATCAGTCAACACAATGAAGACCGTTTCTGATTCAACCTGAACTCGGGTGTGAAACTTCATGCTGAGTCATGCAAACAGATGCTACAGCTACAGTCTCAGGCGTTCAGATGTCGCGTCTTTTGAACAAATCCAAATCAAAACAAATCCAACAAGGGCACTCAAAGCCCAAAGCAATGCCGTCACACAAAATCTTAACTCCCCTGAGAGCAGGAAGAGCAGCGCGGGCCGTGTGACGAGAATTCACCAATCAGCGCCACAGAACTTGCTTCACTTCTGTCCAATGGACGTCACAACATCCAGCTGAAAGGTGAACAGAGCTGAAGCTGGAGGAGCGTTCAGGGACACCCTAACCTTAACCCCTGTACGACCTGTCGACTTCTCACTATTCTGACACCAACAGAAGGAACAAACATCAGCTCGGAACGCGACAATCCGCTGTTCGAACTGCCGCTACAATACAACAGTAATGAAACCTCACGATCACCGTGTCTAAAGGATGGAAGCAGCCGGACGCCGTTTTCACGTCACGTTTTGGACGCGACATCTGAACGGCCTCTTGTGTTTCTGCAGGTGTGTAGAGATGCACAGAAACACACACACGGACACATGCCACCAGCGAGGCTCACTGCAGTCGTCACTGTCGGAGCTGTTGACCTCCACCGACGTGTCCACGCTGCCGGTCAGAGACAGACAGCCGCCCCCGCCCGGCCTGCCGGGGGCCAGCAGAGGAGACAGCAGGTTGGCCCCGCCCGTCCCCGAGGCCGCGGAGCCGGGGCTGAGGGCCAGCGGGGAGGAGGCGGGGTTCGGGGACACGGGGCCGGGGGAGGTGGGGGAGAGGCGGGGGAAGTAGGCGGAGATCTGTCGGATGGGTCTGATGGGGCCGGGGCAGACGTCGATGGCCATGTGTTCCTGGATGGAGATGCTGAGCTTCTTTCCTCTCCGCACCGTCATAGAGTCTGAAACGACAAAGAACGGGAGCAATTTAGTGGCTGCAGCTTTCCATCAAATCATGTGAGCTTCATCAGCAGATGAAGACAAAAGAGGTTCAGCGTGGCTCAGACTGTGAGACACAGATGAGACACATTCACTGCTGGTTGGAGTCTGAACATGAGGAGAAACATAGAGAATCGCTACGACCCAAAGCTGAAAGTCGAGCAGACGCTTTACGTCACGTTTCCACCAAACTGTCTCTGCAGCCATTTGACCCGACCGAAACACACAGCTGCGCTTTTGCTTTTTTGACACCAGATCGGACACAGTTTTTCCCCGACAGCCTCGACAGCCTGCTGCAGGTATCTGACAGCAGGTGTTTGATATGTGTGTGTGTGTGTGTGTGTGTGTGTGACACATGAAAAGAGAGAAACTGAATGTGTGTGAAAAACATGGAGGTGGAGCCGGCGCCGAGATTCTGAGAGAGCAGAGAGAAAAGATGTGCTGTAACATGATGCTGAAGGAAAATGAAGCGGAAGACAGAAAAAAAACAGGCAGTTTAACAAACCCTGAGCTGTGAAGGCGTTTCGACACGAGAGAAGAGATACAGGAGTCACATGGAGGAGCTGAACCGACCGAGGGCGCAGAGACCAGCTTCAGCCTGCGAGGACACGACAGGTCTGAGGTCCAGCACACAGCTCAGGACGCAGGAGGAGCCCAAGAATACTGCAGTATTAATACACAGAACAAATACACACGTGACAAACTGGTCTTCATGGACTGGATTTGTGTCTAAACAGAACCTGAAGACACACCAGCGCTGCCCCCTGTGCTGGATCTGGTCTGAACGCCTGCGGGGGACGGGCGTCAGCATTGGTTTCTTTTAACTAGACCCCGGTGTTTCCTGGCTCTGATCCAGGACCGTCAGAACCAGCCGGATCAAACCAACGTAGAAACGCTTCAAACGAAAGCAGCCAGTTGATGAGTTTCGCTCCCAACGAACTCTTTTCACGTCCGAACGCTCGAGAGCTGCTCACACAGAAGCGACAACTGAGCTCACAGCCGTCGCGTCTGACCCCGCGACCCCTTTTTAAACACGTCTTTTTTTAATCAGCAACATCTTCTAGTATCTTTGATTAAAATTCAGAATCTACAACCCTGACTTTCGTGAAATTGGGGTTGTGACACCATGTGATCGAATGGAGCGCTGCTAACGTCAACTCTTTGCGTTCAGAAGTGACAGCTGACGTGTTGAGGTCGTGAGTCTGAGGTCAGACCTGCTCACTTCAGGATCTGATGGTGACGATTACAACTTCAGACCAGAGCAGCGTCCAGGACGAAGGACAGATCCGGGACGTCCATTACTGACTGTACTGGCCTCAGTACTGATTTGATTCTCATCGTACAAAAACATATCTAATATATTTTGTGGGAAGAATTATTTCAAACATGAGCTGTGACCATTTTTGTTTTGTCCGACAGATTTATGTCTTGAAGAAGCGACGCCCACTGAAGCAGCAGCCGACTGATGCAGGTGGATTTGGATTTGAATAAAGGACATTGATCACATGTCACAAACATAATGAAACATCTCATTATATCAACAGTCGAGCTCACACACGCTCCGTCCTTGATGTGCATGTGCAGCTACAGATGTGAGTCCACAGATGCATCAGTGGACAGACTGAATGTGTCTCATGTCCTGAGAGACTGTGAATCGGTCCGAGCGTCTCCGACCGTGTCGACCCGATCCCTGCACTCGTTTCCTCACAGTGATGTATTCAGGTCCTTTACTGCAGTAAAAGTACTAATACCACAATAATACCACACCAATACTCTGGTACAAGTAAAAGTCTGGAATGCATCAAAGTATAATCAGGAAAATGTACTTAAAGTATTTAAAGTATTCAAAACATAAAAATGCCCCTGTGATATTTTCACCGGTTTATTTTATCCAACCAACTTTTCAATGTAGTGAACAAAAGACTCAAGTTAAGTACAAATACCTCAAATTAGTACTTTAGCACAGCAGTACTTGAGTAAATGTGTCAGTTTGGTTTGAGGCAGAACGTTTTGAAGTGATCGTGTTAAAATGGAGAAGAACTGAACTCCTCGTTAGTCCAGATGTTAAACAGCTGGTTCCAATTATCGGTCGTCTGATTGTCCACCTGAAGACCTGCAGCTGTCCTCACGTCCAGGTGAAGACAGAGAACAAATCAAAGGTTGATGGTGGGTGGATTCACACTGTGTGAAGGTTTGACTGTCGGAGCTCAGTCAATAACGAGCTCGAACCCGAAGAGACGATCGACTTCATCCTTCTGCAAACCACAAACCTTTTACACCAATCTTTGATGTTTGCTCTCGAGAACCGTTTCATAATCAGCTGAAGTTAATAAAAGTGATTCTCCTCATCAAGCAGAAATGTTTTGATTCTCCCTCAGAGGTTTTTTAAATGCTGTTTGAGCAGCAGGAGAAAAGCTGATTCATCCTGTGCAGATTCACCAAATAAATTCCCACACACTCACGTTCCTGCATGAGAAGCATCAGATACACGAAACGTTCCAGTGAAAGGCCTGCACTGAAAGTACTGCAGTACTGTCGGCTTCATGCAGTCAAAGTACTGCAGCGCTGTCGACTTCATGCAGTCAAAGTACTGCAGTACTGTCGGCTTCATGCAGTAAAAGTACTGCAGCGCTGTCGGCTTCATGCAGTAAAAATACTGCAGCACTGTCGGCTTCATGCAGTAAAAGTACTGCAGTACTGTCGGCTTCATGCAGTCAAAGTACTGCAGTATTGTTGGCTTACTTAATACTGTGAACTTTTGCACATGTGGTCAGTATTTTAGTGTGAAAGAAGGAAACGTTCGTCTGGAGCCGGACAAGCAAACGATTTAACAAATTCAGAAAAGAGTTCAACTTATTAACAATAATCAACTAATTAGAACAAGATGGGGATGTTTCTGAGCATCAAGGCGAAGCTCACTTGACTTAATGTACCGACAGGAAGCGACATGGACGCTGTCGCTTGACCTGGTTTGCAGGTGAGATGGATGAAGAAGAAGAAGATGACGACTTCAGTATCTTTGCCTCCAAACAGTCTGTGAACAAGGAGCTTGAGGCTGAAGTTGTCTGGTGGAAATGAGGGCTATTGATTGGCTGGACAGTCGCGGCCTCAGTGAAGCTGTGGGAGGCTGAACTTCACGCTCACACAGGTCACTGCCTCCATGATCAACCACATCATCTCAGACATGAGAAACAACAGAATCTGGGATTTGAAAAGCTTCAGTCAGTCAAACAGACTGTAATTCAAGCTCATCAGCAGCTGCGTGTGAATCAACACGGAGCTGATGAATCTGCAGCAGAGAAGATGCGGAAAAGTGTCAGAAGCATTTTTTGAGGATGGACGAAGAAAAAACGACTGAAAAGAATCAATAATCAAGCTCAAAGTTCAACCAAGAATCTGGTGACTGGAAGTTTAAAGGCCACAGCGTCACAGAACCAGGAGGATTCACCAAAGTACAAAGTACTTTTACTACTTTCACTTTACTCGAGTATTTACATTTTTATACCTGTGCAACATTTGACTACAGTGTGGCAGCTGAAGACCTGCAGTCTCCATTTGTGTCTGTGAGGTTTTAACAAACTGAGCAAAAAGAATAATAAAAAAATAAGAGGAGTTTATTGGATTGAAGTCTGGAAATAAACCTGAACATTATCAGAACAGAGAGATGAAATTCAACACAAAGCAAAAGACAGCGATGCAGACGGACACAGACTGAGCACGAGGAGCAGGTTTACAGTCCAGGTGAAGCGAACCCATGAAATACTCAGATCCTGTACTGCAGTCAAAGTACTAATACCACTTTGTGAAAATACTACCAGCAGCAGTCCTGCATTCACATTTTATTTGAAGTATCATTATCAAAATGTACCTGAAGTACAGAAAGGAAAAGTTTTGGAGACATTTTGAAAAGTGAAAAGTAAAAGTTCTCGTTCTGATTAACGGCTCTTTAAAATACTGGATGATTATAAGTGATGAACATGTGAGCAGCTTTTTAATAATCGAGCCGGACGATTCGACCGACTGTTGAATCTCAGAGAGGCAGTTTTGTATACTGATATATCTATACATGACTAATCTAAAATATAAATTAACACTTTTGTCCAAACATACTCTCGATAACGTTAAACTCAATAAGAACATCATTAAAACAGGAACTGAAAGTGTCTTTAAAAACGCAGCAGGAGACGTTTCTCTTCTTCTTCATCTGTAGCTTTATGTTTTGGATGAAATCTGAAATCTAACTATGAGATTCAGCTTCCAGAGATTGAACTGGAATTCATAGACTTTCCACCGCCGATGTTCACATACAGGAGCCAAATATGAAAAGAGAAAAAGGAGAGAAAAAGCAGGCAGAAAGAAAAATGCAAAAGCAAAGTGAGTAAAAAAAGAAATCGGAGCAGCAGCAACAAAATAAGTGAGAATAAAACTGTAATTTTTCTTACCTCTGATTGTGAGTGGATGAGATTCCTTCACAAACAGGTGGATGAAGAGAACGAGGGATCTGAACTAACAGGTGGAGAGAGAGAGGCAGCGAGCAGCTGAGCGGTCGAGAGAGGTAGAGGGGAGGGGAGAGAGAGGGGGAGAGAGAGAGAGAGACTGAGAGAGAGAGAGAGAGACAGAGAGAGAGAGACAGAGAGAGACTGAGAGAGAGAGAGAGAGAGAGAGAGAGAGAGAGAGAGAGAGAGAGAGAGAGAGAGAGAGAGAGAGAAGGAGAGAGAGAGAGACAGAGAGAGAGAGAGAGAGAGAGAGAGAGAGAGAGAGAGAGAGAGAGAGAGAGAGAGAGAGAGAGAGAGAGAGAGAGAGAGAGAGAGAGTGAGAGAGAGAGAGACAGAGAGACAGACAGTGTCCTCTCTCTCTCTGACAGACTGTGGACTTTAACCCTTTCTCTTCCTTCCTGTTTGCTCTTTCCTGGTTTCTCTGAGCTTCAAATCCTTTCGTTGAGTCTCACATTCATCTGAAATGTCAGCAGCGATGAAGCTCTTCCTTTAATCACACTACACATGTATTAGATTAAGTCTCCGTCTCTCTGTCCCCCGCCCGTCCCCCTCGTCCCCCGGGGCTGCAGATTGCAGGGGGAGACTGGAGCAGCATAATGTGCCAACAGCAGCATCTGTCTTTCTCTTTCTCTCTGTATAATTTGTGGTTAATGATACAGCAGGCTGCAGTTCTCACTCCTCCCCTTCAGGAAAGGGTGGAGATGATCCTCCATCCCTTCTTTCCCCCCTTATTTTTTTCATCTTCGTCCCTCCTCCTCCTCCTCAACCTTTTGTTCCTCCTCTTCTTCTCCTGTCCTGCGGTCAGACAGACAGGTGTCCCCGGAGGGACGGAACCTCTCGTTAAAAACCTCTCCTCCACCACCTTCCTCCTCCTCCTCCTCCTCCTCCTCCTCCACCCACACACTCTCTTCTCCACACATGCCAAACGGGTGAGGGAACCCTGAGAGGATGTTTTTCATCCACATATCTCTCCGTCTCTGATCTCGAGTGTGACATGATTCAAAGTCCTGCAGCTCAGTTCAGAGAGAAATGAAAAAGCTGCTGCTGCTCAGTTGGTTTTTGTCTCAGAGCCGAGGTTCCTTCTCTGTTTGCCGGCAGCTGAAGGCGAAGTGTGACCGAGCCGCTCACCGTGTCGGCTTTGGGAGAATAAATCACCGAGTCGTGGTCAGAAGAATGAACGCGGCAGATTGGAGGAGGTGGAGTTTTTTTAATAATGAAAACACCAACTTTCGAGAAGCCGTGTTTGAGAGTGGGCGGATGAAATGTGACTGAGGCGTCAGTGCATTTCTAGACATCCGAAGATGAAACCGGCCCTTTCCACAATGCAATAAACCTCAAATGGTTTTTAACTCGTGTTGAGAAGCAGAGAAGGTGCAAAGACTTTGCTCAGCCCTGAGTATTGTCTGCAGGCTGTTTTCAAGCATAAAACCTGATCAGCATTGATAACTATTGTTTCCAATGGGCGGATTCTCTCGCTGACATACTGTTGTTTCTGAGATGGATTTTTAGTCGTTAGAGTTTTTATAAATGGGGTTTTCTTACCTGTGGAGTCGTTAAACACCGAGAGGATCCCGACTCCACTGATCGATCACTTTAACAGCCTCACACTTTGTTTGCCTCCAGCTCGGCTCCTCCACCTCAACATTCATCTTCATTTTCAGTTTCAGAGTTTTGTGCCAGAAAGACAGAAACACAGGAGAGAGCACAAAGACTTAATGATCATCATCAGAAGTCTGTCGACTCAGCAGGAAGGAAGTGCTCACAGGTGTCACAGGGAAGTTTGTTCCCCACATTGTCACCTGTCCAACATGTCTGTCATCATGTCTCTCAGCCAAGTCACAGCAGCAGTTTGTGACTCGGATCATCTGATCTGACACAAAGACTGAAACAGAGGCCGCTCAGATGTCGTCTCTAAGATGTGGAGAACAGTCAGCTGCTCCTTCCGGCTCAGATTTGTCGACCTTTCCACCAGATGTTGTGACGTCCTTCGACAGAAAAGGTGAACCAAGTCCCGTGTCCTTGTCTCATGACGAAAGCACCGGGAAAGACAGACGCATCGCGACAAATGTGCGTCGCATGTCTCCGTTGAAGATGATTATGTATTTGATGATGTATTTGAAGGATGTTTTCAGTGGGTTTTGGACTCAAGGTCAAAGTTGCCTCTTGTCTTTGATTCTTTGGGTCCAGTTTGAGAACCTCAGAATTTGGTCTCTGCTTTTTGCTGATGACATGGTTTTGTTGACCTTCAGCGCCTCACCAGCACCTCCAGATCTGAGGCCGTGGGTCTCTGCTGTGAAAAACTCAGCCGTGGTTGATCTGACAACTCGCTGCCTCAGACCTCGAAGGTCAATCTCACCGAGTTCTCTTGAGTTTTCCCTCGGAGGTAAAGGCCGAGGAGACGCTGACGATGAAACGCAGCCTCAGGGTCAAGTCGCGTAATCAGCCAATCACAGTCAGCTCCTCTTGACCGTTTCACCTTGCTTATGTAGAAATTTTGCGACAACAATTAATCGAGTCGAACTGGATTTTTGGCACGTGTTGGAGACGAGCATCGGTGAGCCCTTTCAGAAGAAATGATTTCCTGTTACGGGCACATTCTGCTGCCCTCTGTTGGACAAAAGTTTAATTAAAATCCAGGTGAGAAATGAGACGGTAAATTTTCTCACGCTGGTTCACTTTCAGAAGCTTTGTGGCCGTTCCTTCACTCACTGAAGCGATTTTTCAAGCAGTCAGTCAGGATCCTGTTAATAATCGAGGATAATGAGTCGGATAATTGGAAACGTTAACTCCTCCTTTCTTCTCCTCACAGATATGTTTTATGCAGATTGAGTGTTATTAACCCGAACGGCCTGTGAGAAATGAGACAATAAGCGTTCAGGTCTAATTTAATTTGCATTACAGACTCAGTTCCTCCTCTCGGCCTTCGTCCTCCTCCTCTTCCTCACTCTGCTCTCTTCCTCTGTCAATGGCCTTAATGTAAACTCTTTATAACACAGATACGAATCTGCATAATGATGTCGTCAAATTAATGTTAATGATACAACACAATGTTTGAAGAATTTCCTCTTTACTGCTGCTGTGAATCATGTTTGTCCACAGGAGACGACGACAACATTTACTTTCTTTCTTTTTCCTCCATTTTCTTTCAGCTGCTCTCCGTCTCATTAACTGTGATGTTGTTAAACCTCGAAGAGATTCGGCTCATGTTTCCTTCTTCACAGCAGAGGTCAGCGCTACATTAACATTAAACCTGCATTCACACCATAAACCAGCAGCTTTTCACTGTGTGAATGTTTCATGACTTGGTGATGAAGGTGGAGAAGTTAACAAACCAACCAGTTCGTCTTCATCCCCGAAAACGTTTCTCTTGTAAAACCACTGTTTGAAAACACTTCTGATGAAACGTGAATCTCATCTTTGTTGTTTGTTTGTTACAGTTTGTTTTCGTGTGTGTTTAGTGGCTCATTGTTGCCTCTTGTGGCCGTTGGGGGGAAACACAGCTGTGGGTATCTTTTGCTATCTGACCTCAGGGGGCAGTAACGAGCTCGTTATAGCTTGATGCAGCAGAATGAGGTGAAGACGACGCAGAACCACAAAATGCATTTGAAGTGTTTTTCAGTATAAACATGTGTCGCACCTGGATGAATGTGACGCAAAGATGTGAAAATCTTTACAGCTGATTGTCTCTTAGATCTTTGGTGCAATAATAAAAACTACATAAATAAATGTGAGCTCATGTTTGTGAGTCATTTCATCCTCGAAGTTGTCGCCCAGCTTCTCTGTTTAAACTGCGTCTTTGTGTAAGACTCCGTCAGCCTGTTTCTCTCTGAGCTGAAGAAAAATCATTATAAAGGCATTAACGAGCGTGTTTCACGTCCCTGTCCTCCCGGAGACAGAAGATTAAAAGTGTCCAGAACTGTGCTGTTATTGTTTCATAAATCTCATAAATCTTCTCTTGGCACAGAAATGGAAATGTTGAGACGTGTTTGAGTCTGAGGGGATTTTATGTTTGTGTGTGAAAAAGCCGGAGATGGTTAACAGGATTAGTTCGTTGCTGTCAAACCAAATGTTGGTTATTATTATAAACTTTAAATCTTCAGCTGTGTCTTCAGTTCGTTTGGTGACAGAACGAGTCGGAAGGTGACGGTTTGAATGTTCATTATACGACAGTGGAAACAACACTGTTAATGGGGCTTTTCTTACAATCACAAATTAAAACGTCTGCTGTGAAAAAGGCCTGTGAAATAAAGTTGTTTCCTGTTTCCTACCAACTGTCAATGTTGGTTAAAGTTGTGACCTGATGATGGCGCTAGATGAAAAGTCAGAGCATCATCCTGAAGGGACCATGAACGTCTGTAGCACATTTCATCACAGTTCATCCAGTCTGTCTTTTCATCTGCCAGTTCTTTCCCAGCCACCCCTCCTCTGCCTCGCCTCACCTGCAGCCACGCCCACCTCATCCGCTCACCTGTGCTCCCAGCTGCAGCCACTCACGTCCACTCATGAGTCAGATTGTTCTTTGTGTTTGCTTGTGTGACGCACACAAAATGTTTGGTCACGTTGTTTTGTGTTTAATTATTAATTTATTTGATTTTGGTCATATTTTCATCCTTTAAAACGTACTGTCTTATTTGGAGGAACAGCCAAAACACATTCCTTGAGATAAACCTCAGAGTTTTAACTTGCAGAGAAGTGTAATGCGACCTATGGACAGTAGGTGGCAGTGCAGCGCTGTGGACTGTGCGCGTGCGCCGCCTACGTCTTCTCAGAGCTGGAGACGAGTCTGAAGGAGAAAACCACGCGTCTGCCGACCGCATTGTTTGTCCTGTTTTCTCAGGTCAGTGACATGTCAAGTTCACAAAACACCGTCTAAACAACTTGGAGATGAATGTTTACCTGTCTGCCGTGGTTAAAGTTGCTCTAGTCTCCAGCTGCGTTTCTGCTAATGTGAGTTTTGAGTGACTGCCGAGTGCTAGCTTAACGTGCGGTAGCATGACGGTGCATCGCCGAGTGTTATACAGTGATTTTCTGGCTCCTGCACATCGTATTGTTTCCTCATTAAGAAGTAAATCCAACCAGTATGTTTCAAAGGGGCATTCCGTGTAAATACTGTTCATTTTTCTGTGTTGATGAAAATTTGAAGTGTTTAAATATAATGCTAAGTGCCGATACGTTCATTAGCCTGTGTTAGCTTGTGTCGGCTGAGATCGTTTTCTTCAGTTTTAGCATCGCGCCATGTGCACTGGTCCTGTCTTTATGTACACACACACACACACAGTAAGTGTGAATTTAAGTTGGAAATGTACAAAACAGCTAGAATGGTTGAGATGCCAGTTTAGTCAGTTATGTTGATGCTGATGTGAATGAGAAGGTGTGAGCTGTTGTTTATTGAGACACCTTCCATAGGAGATATATGAAAAAGAAAAAAGGCCAATTCCGTTTTTTTATTTATTTAAAGGGTAATTTTGGTTTTTATTTATTTTACCATTAGACATGTTTTATACCTTTTGTGTTGGAAACATGAAAAAGAGTGAAACACATTGTGAATATATCTGAATACAAGAACATACATAAGACAGTGATGCTGCATTTAGAAAAAAAAGCTTAATAAAAGAGAGCTGGAGACGAGTCTGAAGGAGAAAACCACGCGTCCGTCTGCCTCATTGTTTGTCCTGTTTTCTCAGGCGCGTGCACCTACCAGCAGACTCTTACCAACTGAGTCCTGTAGCACGATGCTTCCCAGCGTTCCTGTCCGGATTGATCGCCTGGTTATCACCTACCTGTCTTGCTGTGAGTCTGAATCCGACCCCTGTCTTCTGTCCTTGACTGCGAGCACCCGCTTCAACGTTCCTGGTTCTGTTTGCCTGACGAGTTTGATCTGTGACTTACCTCCTGGTTTCCCGATCCCTCGCCCGGTCCCGGTTTTCCCTTCTGGTTTGGCTGTTGTCCGATCACGTCTCCTGTCTGCTCCTGTCTCACTGGGACGTGAGTATGATCACACACCTGGCTCACCTGTTGTGTTAGCATAGCACCAGGAACAAACTTCACCTGCTTGAATTTGACGGTCAGTTCTTCTCTTGTTGTTTCCTTGGACTCGCTCTTTCTCCTGTTTTCCAGCCGGGTGGATGTTCTGCCCTTTGTTGATTAAATAGGTGACACTGATCTAATGAACCTTTAACTGTGGACATCAGTCAATAATCTGTGTGTGTGTGTGTGTGTGTGTGTGACCTTGTGGGCAGGTGTTGTTTTCAGGTGAAGAGTCATGTGATGGTGGTCGAGGTGTTTCCTCCCTCTGAGTCTTATTATTCTTCACTTCGCCTCCCGTCACTGTCGCTTCTTTACAAACTCTTTTTTCTGAATCAGCACACGATTACATGTAACTATCAGAGTATTTAAAAAGAAAACTGCATTTCATCACAGCCTCCTGTCAAAACACATTAACTAAGAACAGCAGAAAAACAGCTGATGACTCAGGACGTTTTATTTTGACAAAAATATTTTACATGCTTTTAAATTAAAAAGTAATTTGTTATACCTGCTGATCGGAACAAATCACAGTCTGTTAGCTGTAATTACATTGTGGCGATTTCAGTTTGTGAGTCAGTCGCTGTGATGCTGTCGTTGTGTTTTGTACAGAAGAGTTTTGCTAGAGTCTGTAACTGTAAGTTTGTTTTGAGCCTCAATGGCAACAAAAAACACCTCAAGTGTAAAAAGTTGGGACAGAAAAGAGACTGTGATCATTGTCTGATCCTTTCTGACATGAACTCAACTGAAAACAGCACAAAGTCAATATATTTAATGTTTGATCATCAGCTTCATTGATCTTTGTAAATATCTGCTGATTCTGAATTTGATGCAGCAACATGTTTCTAACCAGTTGGACAGGAGCAACAAAAGACTGTGAAAGTTGTGGACTGATTGAAAACACCTGTTTGGATCCTTCCACAGGTAAACAGGTTCATTAACAGGTGATAGGATCATGATTGGGTCTGAAAGGTTCATCCTGGAAAGACTCAGTCGTTCACAGCGAGGATGGAGAGAGGTTCAACACTTTGTCAAACACATGGTTGGATGAAGGAGATTAATACATGAGCTCAGGAACAACTTCAGGAAACTGTTTGTTTGTAAATGACTGGATTCTGTTGTTGTTCATATTTTACACAGAGACTCAACAAGGTCAGAGTTTTCACTGGACGGGAAGAGGACGAAAAATTGTACTCTTAATAATATAATATAACAGTATTGGCTCCTGAGATGTGGAGGACTAGAAGTATAAAGTTATATTGAACATATAATGGAAATACTCAAGTAGAGTACAAGTACCTTGAATGTGTACCACACTGTCAGAACAACATGTACAGAAGATACTGAAAAACACAAATCAGCAGCTTCAGTTTGAACAAACAGTGACAGATCTGCTGAGTGACTGACAGGTACTTTAACACACACACGTACAAATATTGATTATAGCTGCTTTAAAGGAGAAGAAGGAGGCAAAACATCTTTCTCACCTCTGTGATATATTGTCCTGATATGAGGGGACACGATGTCAAGATCTGCCTCCATGTCTCCACGCACACACACACACACACACACACACACACACTTTGACTGACATTCTATTACAGGATGTGATCGACCTACACGTTCGTGTTGACTGTAATAAAAAGGACGACAGATCAGATCCGTCAGCAGGACGTTTGTTCTTCATCCTGCAGGTTTTATCTCTTCTCTTCATCTCGTTCATTGTTTCATTTCCATGATTCTTCACATCAAACCTGTTGTTATCTGTGGACCAGCGGTGGAATGTAACTGAGTACTTGAGCAAAATCCTTCGAGTACTCGACCAATCAGGAATGTTCGGCACCGCGAGAGCCCAAAGTTCCTGTACTTGTGGAAAGAACTAGCGCCCCCTACCTGCTCTCCACACTGACCCCACGGTCAGAACTGAAGAAGCCTCTTGGATGAGAGACGAAACGTTTTCAAGTATCTACAACCAGATTCAACCGTCCTGGGAGAACCAAGACCTGGATGAATGAGGAGGAATCAGAGAACCACACACACACACACACACACACACACACACATCATATTATTGTCTCATAACAGACTAATGGTCTGTGTTCCCTGCTGGCGGTCCTGAGGACCAGTTGCTAAGCAACCAGGGGAGTTTCTAAAAGCACTGGTGTCTCCTCTGCAGAGGGGGGGAGGATGTGTGTGTGTGTGTGTGTGTGTGTGTGTGTGTGTGTGTGTGTGTGGTACTGCCTGAGCTGGATGCTGCGTTGAGTCCGTACGATGAAGCTGATTATGTAACTCGGTCTTGAAGCTGTGTGTGGGATCGTCTCTATAAATATTCCCGATCGCCGCCTCGAACATCAGATCCAGATCCCGCTGGCTGCAGGTGGACGGGACATTCGAAGCGGCATCGGTGCAGCGGTCCGCCAGACGCTGAGAGCCAAAGTCAGGATTAAGCAGAAATAGAGCGAAGAGCTGCTTCAGATTCCTGCTGGCTGCTCACTTCTCTGTTCGTGTCTCAGGACCTGAGTCGCTTCAGGATCTAGTTTGATCAAATCATGCACAGCATGAAGGTTGATTCTCCACAGGAGCTTCATTCTTGACCCTGTGAACTTTCTTTACGTGATTCCGAAGCTTCCAGAGAAACTTGCTGAGGAAAGACGTTCAGTGATGGAAGAAGCACTGAGTCAAAGTAAAACCACAGTGTAGAAATACAAGAAAGTGCTGCGTTCACAATCCTACTAAAAGGATCTGTCTGTCTGTCTATCTATCTGTCTGTCTATCTATCTGTCTGTCTGTCTGTCTATCTGTCTATCTATCTATCTGTCTGTCTGTCTATCTATCTGTCTATCTATCTATCTATCTATCTATCTATCGTCAGCAGCAGACAGAGGCTGAATTTCAATGAGCTGCAGTGAAAACCTGAAGTGTTGCTTCATTGACCGTCTCGTTCTGTGTGAACACAGATAGAAGAGGAGCTTCTTTTTTTTCTTTTCTCATTTTTGTCCTTGTGTCGTCAGAGAGCAGGAACCTGTGAAAGCTTTTCAAATGTTCTGTTGTCATGTCAGTTACAGGTGGGTAACTGCTCTCCTCTTTTCTGCCCCTTTTTTCTGTCTGTATTTATTTACATTTTGGCAAACTGGCTCCGTTAAAAGTCAGATTTCACTGCATTACTTTGATTCTGAACAAGTGAATAACCTGAAGACTCAAAATGTGCTTGCTGTTGTATATAATCGTAATTTCTAGGAAACAGGGTTGACCTGACGATCAATAATCCAGTGATAGTCGTCTGTCCAGCTACGGATCCACTGCAAACAGCTGATTCATCAGACTCTTAATGGTACAAATTGTAAACAGATATGGCCTGAAAAAGTTGCAACCCACATCTGACATATAATGACAACATTATACTTCCAACAACTTATACCTGGTGTTGTTCTAAAATTTAGAGCATCATTTTGTCCCAAATCGAGGTAAAAAGCAAAGAATCATTGAATGGAAACCGTAATAATCGTTGTTACTAATGTCACAAATCCTTCCAACTCCTGGCAGCATATTATCATTCATACTGACTCTCCTGTCAGTTCAGACGCCACCGCTCCCTCCTGCCGGCCGTAGCCCCAGTTCCTGCTGGTCCACGTCACCTGACCGCCCCCACCTACCTGCACACCTGTTTCCACTTTCCTGTGCTGTCTGGTTGTTAGTCAGTGTCGCCATGATGCTGATGATTGAACAGTTTCGGGAACTTAAATATAATTTAATGCCATAAACTGTAAATGTGCAGTAAAATAATGGGCATCATTCAGATTAGACAGATTTCAGTTTATTCATATGATGCAACATAGATAGAAAAACACCAGGGATGTACAGGGAATAAAAAATGGCTCTGGATTTTCAATTCACCCGTCAAAACCCAATCTACCACCTACTTGGTGACACATAACACATGTTCAATAAAAGTGAAATATATGAAAAAGTGGAAAATTATTCAGAATCATTGTTAGGATTATAAAAAAGATTTTAAAAAATCTTATACAAAAAAATAAATTATATATGAGAGTAGACTTCACATTAGCGCTCACAGTTTGATCAACATTTCAGCCACCTCATACAACCTATCGAGGAAATCTTTCAAATTTGGAACAACGTTCTCCACTTGATCTATACCCTGAGAAACCAAGCCCTGCAGATATTCGTTTGCTGCCTCAGTGGAAAGTGAACTAGTTGTTTGTTCCTTGCGGGATTTCATTACCTCTTCAAAGGCAGTCACGGCCATTTCGAACATTTCATTTTTGTAGCAGTTTCCTTCATTTTTCTCGACCATCTTTTTGATCTTGTTGTGAAGGTCGGCAACTTGAGACTCATCCTTGACTTCGTTGTTAAAGACATGGTATCCCTCACTAGACTGCTCGATGAAGTCTTTGAGGTACTGGTTTGTTCTGTTATTGAGAAAATCATCAACTGTACGTTGATCTCCATGTGTGAACAAGACAATAGTGTATTGTTTTGCATCTTTGAAGACTTTCTGGAACACTTTCAGCATTTCTTGATCTTGTCTTGAGAAGACACCTGCCTTTAGCACCAGCAGGAGCACATGAGGACCAGGGGAGAGACATGTGATGCAATCTAGGGTATTGTTCATTATCTCTACATGACTTTTCTTTGTGTGAAACACACCTGGAGTATCAACAATGGTCCAATATTTTCCATCAAACTGTCTTTGTTCCTTCTGGCACTTTCCTGTCACAGATGCAGAAGACAGGTCAGTTTTAAAGCTGTCATGTCCAAGGATGGTGTTTCCTGATGCACTCTTCCCAACTCCAGTCTTTCCCCAGAGCACAACCCTCAGCTCGTCTGGCTCTGTTGGAAAACATTAAACAGACAAGATTGATATTATAAAAAGTTGTATCAGCCACAACAAACACTCCGTTTTCTGAAGGTAGTAGTGCAGCTTGTTCATGTCATGTTCTTGTGTATGCTGATGATGCTGCTCTCTTTATGTCTTGTAATTGGACCCACTGTTACAAGTTCTCTCTCTTATTGCTTAATATAAACACATTTGTTGTGGTAACTTTACATCTTTAGAGCTGAACACATTCTCTTTGGAATTGAATATGAACGAGGAAAGATGTCTGGATGTTTCTTCGTTCATTACTGCAGAATTAAAACCAATCATCTGGCATGTAAAAAGACAGGCATCTCTCAGGTAAGAAGAAAATTTAAAGGTAAAAAGATCAATCAAATGATCACATTTTTGACCTTTCTCATTATTAAGCTTTGTTGTCAATTGTAAGAGCACTGATTGAAAGCCATGTAGATTATACTGCCACCTCCTGGTTCACTGGTCCACCACAACTCAATAAATATGTATAACAAAAAGCACAAGGGTACAAACAAACTTCAAATCTTGGACGCACAATATTTAGCTACATTTTTGGTTTCAGTAGAAAAATGAAGCTCAGATACCAAAATGTTAAAAACAAAAGATCCAAACATGTAATTATTTAATTTTCAAGAACTAAACATGCGTGGAGTTAGTCTCAATTGTTTGTTGTTCAAAGTCATGTCTAAACCATCAAATACTGTAAATTAATTTAGTAAAATAATAATAAAAGATAGTCACATTAATAAAGTTTAGTTGATAAATGATGAAAGTGGCCGGAGTGACTTGGGAATGACCATAAACTGCACATATGTGGATTTGTCCTAAAAGCTAAATCACAGAAAAAGAATTTCTGTGAGTAAAAGATCGTAAAAGGTGGATGTAAATTAATTAAGTATGTAAATTCATCAAGACAATATTTAAACACATGCTTAAAAAATGTGATCAAATATAACAAACAATTATGACAAATGTAACTCTAATCTGAATATAATAAATATGAATAATGAGATGCTGCAAAATGTGAATTTTGTTATGAAGCCAAGTGATGTAATACAACAAATGAGCTCTGTGAAGACTGTAAAACCACAGAAGATGAAACATCAGTGATGTTAATGAAAACAGTGAAGTTAAGAAGAGAAGAAGTTGTTGCTCTGCTGGTTTGTCAAACAATGAGTAAGAGTCTGAAAATGAAATATACTTACCAGGCTGAAGAGGTTTGCTGGCCATCTTTGTCCAGTAAAAGCAGCTGATCTGCAATGTCTTGTTGCTGTTGATGTCTTGTTGCTGTTGATGTCTTGTTGCTGAATAGTCTTTTCTTCTTCTTTATATATTATAAAGTCTGTGTAGTTCCCTCCCAGAAACACATGTCATTTGTTACCTGGCCAGTTTGACGAAACCAATCACAGATCAGAAACCAGATTCTAGCGTCAGGAGCCAAACAAAGTGCATCAAACAGAGTACATTTTGTTTGGCCACTAGTTCACTACATATTCTTCTTCAGTTTATTTTACCGTCGACTTTGTATCTTACATATTATTGTTTCCTTGCATTAAACTCCTCACACGTGGTTTGTGTGCTGTGGAATTCGGTTACCTGTTTGTGGAATCCAGCCAGACGAGCGAAGATACCTGGTAAATGTGCAACCTTAGAGAAGAAGAAGAAGCATGTCTGCGCTTCAAAAGCGAAGAGCAAGAAAGTGGACAGTTTGGATCAGTCGAGATGGTTTGTTGTTGGTCAATAGCAGGAATTCACTTGTCAAGTTCACCAAAGGCAAACACACTGCAAACATTTGCAAAGTCATCACAACTTCAACAGATCACAAAAGTCCGGTTCAGTGAATTCTGGTTTTATTTACATTTTACACAAAGGAATTAGGGTTGATCATGTTTTTCACTGGACAGGAAGAGGGAAAATTTCAATCTTAAACAGTAGATCTGCACAGTGACTGACACGCATTATTATTATTGTTGTTATTACACACACACACACACACACACACACGCCCTCCTCCTCAGGTGAATCTGCCCGGCCTGCTGAACCAGTTCCAACTCAGCCTCGACCTGAATTCTCTGCCTGCAGCTCTGAAGCTACATGACAGGTGTAGCCTGAGAGGGCGGGATCACACATGTCACTCACACAGTTTCACTCAGCTGTGTCTCAGCTTTACCTACATAAAAACTACAAGGCCAATAAATGAGAAGTAGATGAAAGATTATGACATGAAAACTGTTGTGTATGAGACAAGGAAAACTTTCTTTTTGTTCTTCACATATTGAAGCTGTATAATACCACAAACTTACAATCACACATATATTTTATTTACAATGTATTGGTAACACTGAGTTTAGTTGTTTTAGAAACATTTTTCAGCGCCCCCCCCCCCACCCATTTAAGTGCAATGGTTCAGTCCAGCTGCTCCATCAGCTGCAGAGCAGAGCTGTTCACAGACAGCGGGTGGAGGCGGAGGCGACAGGATGCCTCAGAAGTCAGGGAGCAAAAACAGAAAAGGAAAAAAGCTCAACAGGAGACAGAAGCGAAGGCTGGACAGTCCGTCCCCCAGTTCTTTCACAGGCGAGGCGGCTCTGTTAGTGGTTCATGTGATGGAAAGCTCTGGAACATGAGCCTGTTGTCTGTTCCTAACTTTGTCCAGAGTTTAGGATTTATACATTTCACTGTTGTTTTTCTTATCTTATCTTACTTAAATAATCAGTGCCCCCCTCTGAGCTCTGAGACTCTGCTGCCCCCCAGTGGTCTGACTGAGACTGACACCAAACTGGAGTGTCTAGTACATTTCAGAAGGATATATTTTACATTTTACTCCACTACATGGATTTGATGACTTTAGCTACTTTGTAGATTGAGTTTATTAATACAAAACACAATCGATTAATAAAAAGATTACGATTTATTCCAGAGTAATCTATCCAGCAGAATCTAAAGTCATTCAAATGATCCATCTTTACCAGCTGCAACATTAAAGTGATGAACACATGAATGCATCAATAATTATGATCCACTAATCTAAATTATTCTGCATGTTGAGTATTTCTACACTTTGGTATTTGTGTGCATTTAATAATTCTAACACCTGAAACATGTTGATCACTTCTGACTCCTGCAGAGACTTTAACATCATTTTGTCGTTATCATCATTACAAAAATGCAACTGGAACGTTTCGTCTGAATTGTCTCACGGCTAATTATTCGAATGAAGTTTCGTCTCAATGGAAAACAGGTTCTTCACATGCACATGTAGTACATTTACTCGAGTACTGAAGTCCAAATCTGAGTACTTTATTTGAACCTTTTCTTTTCACGTCACTTTCTCCTCCTCCACCTCTCAGAGGGAAATATTGTACTTTTTAATCCACTACATTTATCTGGCAGCTTTAGTTACTTTACAAATACAGATTTTTACACACAAACATCTGAAGAGTTTATCAGATATGTTTAGTTCTAATGAAACTCCCAACTGTTTCTACAAGTACAGCTCAAACTACTGGTCAGTCGATTGGAAAATTAATTATCAACTATTTTGATAATTTTTCCTTTAAAAACATTTGATGACTCCAGATTTCCTGTTTTTCCCTCTCACTGATGTGACTGATCTGAATGTGTCTATAATAGTGTGAATGTGTCTGTAACAGTCTGAATGTGTCTGTAATAGTGTGAATGTGTCTGTAATAGTCCGAATGTGTCTGTAATAGTTTGAATGTGTCTGTAATAGTGTGAATGTGTCTGTAATAGTCTGAATGTGTCTGTGATAGTTTGAATGTGTCTGTGATAGTTTGAATGTGTCTGTAATAGTCTGAATGTGTCTGTGATAGTTTGAATGTGTCTGTGATAGTTTGAATGTGTCTGTAATAGTCTGAATGTGTCTGTAACAGTCTGAATGTGTCTGTAATAGTTTGCAGGTTTGTTCTGTTGCTTGGAGCAAAGCAACATTGTGAAGGTGTCACTTTGGGCTCTGGATCATTGTGACCACATTTCTCACTGTTTTCAATAATCGATCGATCGATGGAGAAAAGAATCAGCAGATGAATCCAGAATGAAAAGAATCATTAGTTTCAGTCCTGAACAAAATAGTTGAAAATGAGCTCCAACAGGAAAAATGCTGCTTTTACATGAATGAGGAGGAAAAATCCTGTGATGACAGAAGATGGAACAGAAGAACAGACACAGACACAGTTTGATGCTCTGGAGACTTTGAGGACATTTGACTGATGAAGCTGACAATATTGCAAAAAGATAAACAGGACTCAATCATTTCTCAGCTTTATTTTTATTTTACCACCAATGAGATGAGTTGTAAACAGACATATCAGACATTTCCTCCTCTCAACAGACCAGATATATAAAATGTGACGTGAAGAGCTGACGTGTATAATAAAGGGAAAAACCATGAACCCAAACACAGTGCGAGCTGATTCCTGCAGGATTATGATTATATTGGACCAAATTGTTACACAGTACATATAAAATCATTGAAACTTGAAGACTAACACCACACAGTTTAGAGTGTCCAACAGAACAGCTCAACAAAAACACCTTGAGAGAAAATATGACGGGAACATGGACAGAATGAAAGTGAAGTTGTGATTATCAGTCAGAATCTCTGAAAGCTGTTTAAAAAAATCAAAGTTTGTGATGTGATTTTCACCTGGATGCTTTTTAAAATTGATTTTAAAAGTTGAAAACAAACAGGATATATTGCAGAGTTTTTTTGAAAGTGAAAAAAATGAATATAACACACAAATTAGTTGGTAATTTATATTTGTCAGTGGTGGAAAGTAACTAAGTACATTTACTCAAGTATTGTACTTAAGTATACTTTTGGAAAATACATGTACTTTGCTTGAGTTTTTCCATTTTATTCTACTTTATACTTCTGCTGCCACATTTCAGAGAGAAATCTTGTACTTGACTACATTTACTTGACAGCTGCAGTTTTTACCTTTCAGATTGGAATTTAAATCAAAACATGATGATCTTATAAACATGATGCATCGTCAGAGATTTGACCACATCCCTCATAAAGAGTCTCATTGATCTTTCCCCTCGAAACTTCGCATGGTTTCATTTCAATATATTTGAGGCCCAAAGACGTTGAAAAGTTCACCAAAAATCAAACATCTGACAAAAGTCAGAAAAAAGACAACAGCTTAGTGTTACTTTTACTTTTGATACTTTACATGATTTTTTTCTGGTAATATTTCTGTACTTTTACTAATGCAGGACTTTTACTTGTAAAGCAGTATTATCATTGTTGTTGTTATATTGGTACTTTTACTTTTCCACCTCTAGTTTTTATTTTCATTCAAAAGAATATAGTTTGACATTAAACTAGTTTCCTTTGTTTTACTTGTGATTGTGTGCAGGTGTGTTCAGCCTCAAAGTGTGATGTCACTCTGTTCCTCTGCAGTTATCCAATCAGAGGCGCATGATGTCATCAAGGCCATCAGGTTCAGCACTCTTGTCCCCAACACCTGTGGTCAACCATCGCTGGAGGAGAGGTGAGGTGCCTGCAAGAGAGAGAATACTTTACTTTTATATCCTGTAATACAACAGTTTTTATTTTCCACTGTTTGTTGGCAAGTCGTTGTTTTCATTCCAAACACTGTAGCTGATATTTGGCATCATCTGAGCTCCAACTTTGTTCAACTTCTGCCCGTCCCGTTGTATTATGGTGACCTCTGGAGGACACATCTAACCATTACCTCAGTATTAAAACCACTACCAGCTCCACTGGTCCAACGTATGGAGACAAAGCATCAATAACAAGATGGCTGCCAGCCTTAATGAGCCTCGTGTTACTTTTTATAAGCACTTCCGCGTGTTAGGATCACGGAAACGTTCACAGAAGCAGAAAGCAAAATCAAAACAATATTTAATTATGTTTATGGAAAACTTGTTTTCTAGGGATCTTTGTGCTCTGAGAGAAGCTGTTGTCTCTGTAGGCATAATTTACTTAATTCTGGTTTTATCACATTTAATATTTTTCATTTTGGATATCATTTACTTTTTACTATGTTCTACTCTGCAGCACTTCCATCTCATGGTACGTCTGTGTGTGTGAACTTACCTGCACACTATAGTGTTTTTTCTATGTGTGTGTAGACGTGTGTATTTGTCTTGGATGTGTTGTTGTTGTTGTTGTAAAATTGCTGTTCTCACCTGCAGCCTTTTGTTGTTGTTGTGGCTTCTGAGTTTGTATTTTTCTGTCCTGACTCTTCTCCCTCCCCGCTGCTGAGATTGACAGCGCTGCCATCTTACAAACACTGATTCTTTCCTTGTTGCTTCCGGTACCGCTGCCGGTGCTCCTGATTGGCCGGTCACTGCTGGTGATGACCCTCCCCCCCGTGCTATTGGTCCTCCCTGACCCAGAGGAGCCGCTGATCCTTCCTCCTGCTCGGCCACTAATTCTGTCACTGCCACCTGTGCCACTGAGCTTGGAGCCACTTCCTGGGCTGCTAATGCAGTTCCCGCTGGCTGTTGAACTGTTCACCCACCCACCACTACCCATACTGACCACCACCCCTCCACCTGTTCGCCCTACACTCCCCACACTGCTCTTACGTGCACTGGTTGAGCTGTAAACAGGCTTCCATTCGCCGCTGCCAGTGCTTGTGTATCTCCCAGAGGTGCTGGTCCTGTGGCTCCCGGATGAGCTGCTGAGCCTCCCACCACTACCTGAGCTACTTAACCTACCACCACTACCTACACTGTTACTACGCTTACCAGTACTACCAGTGCTACTGAGTCTTGGTCCGCTACCTTTGTTGCTACTTGGCGAACTGTTCATTTGGTTATGCTTGGCACTGACACTCATTCTTTCTGCACTACTGGCACTACTCAAACGTTCACTACTCCCTCCATAAACTCTCCACTCCCCACTCCCTCCACTACCAAACCTCCTTCCTCCTAGGGATCCTGCTGGGCTTGTTGGTAGTTGTGCAGCCGCTGACAGGATTTCTTCCTGGTCTGTACTGGGTAAGCTATTGCTGCGTATACATCCAGTACTCCCCCCATAGACTCTCCACTCTCCACTCCCTCTGCTGTCAGACTTCCCTGTTCCTGCTGAGCTTGTTGCCTGCTGTGTGGCAGTTGCCAGCCTTTCTCTACTCTCTCTGATAGGTAAGCTATCACTGCTAGCCAAGCTGTTGGTACGCTTAATACTGCCACTGTAAACCATCTGTTCTCCACTCCTTCCGCTACCAAACTTGTTTATTTCTGGCGAGCTTGTCGCAGAGAGCATGAACGCTGATTGACTTTCTTCACTCCTTGCCTTTCGTAAGCTGCTCTTACGACCTAGACTGCCACTGTAAACTATCCACTCTCCACTCCCTCTACTGCTGAATCTCCCTGTTTCTTCTTGTGGGCTGTTTGCAGTGTTCGTGAGCACTGATGAGTCTTCTTCTTTTGCTTTGCTGGGTAAGTTAGTGCTACTGTCCAGGCTGCTCTTCCGTCCAACACTGCCACCATAAACCCACTCCCCATTTCCTCTACTGCTGAACCTCCCTGTTTGTTGCTGGCTTGTTGCAGGGAGCGTGGCCCCCGACGGGCTTTCTTTGCTCCCTGTGTTAGTTAAGCTCGTACTTGTATGTCCCAGACTGCTTCCATAACCCTTCCACACTCCACTGTCATGCCCAAATCTTCCCTGCACCCCTGTAGTGGCAGCTTCTGCATTAGCACTGGCTGTACCTGATAAATTAACTGCTGTGCCACCAAAATTAGCTGCCAGTTTACAAGCGATATCACTGTTGCTAGTAACCATACCTCCTGAATTACTCTCTGTTAAATGTGTAGACTTTTTGGATTCTGTGATACTCAACAATGCTTCTTGACCTGCTAGTTTTACCATCTCATTGTCTGACTCAGTAGGGCCCATCTTTACCCCATTGGTATCATGGAAACTGTTGACTGCCTTCCCCTTGTTTGCATCTACTTCCACTTTCTTCAAAATCTCTGTACTTGCAGTTTTACTCTCAAGGATGTCGTTGCTGTCTGGGCTACCAGATGAAGCTGTTGCAGTGCTGGACCCTGTATCTGCATCCTCCAGGACTTTTGTTTTGCTCGCTGTTAAATTCATGGGATAATGCTGAACTCTGATCATGTGATATACCTTTTACCTCCACTACTTCCTTTCTTTCCTTCTTTTCTTGTCTTTCTATGTCCTTGTCATCGATCAGGGTCAGGTCACTAGAGACCTCAACCTGAGCCTCCTCAGACCTAACAATATGAGATCCAGACACACAGGATGCTGTAGCAGTGACTTCCCTTGCACTGCTGACAGCTTCTGTTGGAGTCTCCACATTCAAAGACACAACCTGTGCAGGATCCTGGAGCTCAGCCTGGTTGGAGTTGCCATTGTAATTCATTTGGGCTGAAATCACAGTTCCTGTCTTCTTTATGTCTGCAACAGTTTGCTTGCTGGGATCACTTGTGGTCATATGTCTTGCGAAATGTAGTCCCTGCTTTACCTCTGGTTCTGCGCAAAGAATGGTTTTGGTGATCTCTGTTATGTTTGTCTCGGTTTCGTTGGCCTGCAAATCAACTTCTGTTGGAATTAGTTTGGAAGTAAAAGATTCTGGTTTTGCCTGGACAGGAGTGCTCCTGGCAGACTGTGTGTCAGGGACCAATGGGATGATTCCTTGTGCAGTTTTACTCCCAAGGATGTCGTTGCTGTCTGGGCTACCAGATGAAGCTGTTGCAGTGCTGGACTGTGTATTGGCATCCCCCAGGACTTTGTTTTGCTCGCTTTTGGATTCATGGGATGATGCTACTTCCACTACTTCTTGTTCTCCCTTCTTTTCTTGTCTTTCTATGTCCTTGTCATCAATCAGGGTCAGGTCACTAGAGATCTTAACCTGAGCCTCCTCAGACCTACCAGTCTGAGATCCAGAGACACAGGATGCAACTTCCCCTGAATCCCTGACAGCTTCTGTTGGAGTCTCCACACTCAAAGACACAAACTGTGCAGGATTCTGGTGCTCACCCTGGATGGAGGCCTCAGTGCAATTCATTTGGGCTGAAATCACAGTTCCTGTCTTCTTTACGTCTGCAACAGTTTGTTTGCTGGGATCACTTGTGGTCATATGTCTTGCAAAATATGGTCCTTGCTTTACCTCTGGTTCTGCACAAAGAATGGTTTTGGTGATCTCTGTTTGAATGTTTGTCTCTGTTTTATTGGCCTGCAAATCAGCTTCTATGGGAGTTTGTATGGAAATAAAAGATTCTGGTTTTGCCTGAACAGCAGCACTCCTGGCGGACTGTGTGTCAGGGACCAATGTGATAATTCCTTGTGGAGTATTGGTCTCCTGTTTAGAAGTTTTGACAACAGCTTCTTTGTCTAAATCTTGGCTAATGTTAGCAATCAATGAGTTTTGCAAATCTTCAGCGTGGGCTTTATGTTCCACAGGGCTGCTCTGGTTCTCGATTGTAGTGATGGTCAGTGATTCCTTCCCAGTCCTTTCAGGAACAGCTCCTGTACTCTGGTTTTCAGACTTGTGGGATGAGTCTGTCAGACTTGAAGTATTGATCAATGTCACTGGTGAGTTTGTTGGCTGTTTGCTGTGGACCCTGACTGACTGGACTGTGGCCACTGTTTCTGAGAGCGGGGTAACTACGAGTGTTTGTCCAGTGTGGACGTGGCCTCTAGAGACAGCCTGAACCTCCGTCATTCTGAGATTTCCTCCCTGAACACTGACTGCTTTGTTCACTGTGATGTTTCTCCTGAAGGCAGAGGGGCTCCTTGTAACACAGAAAGATTTGACGTTAGCTGCAGAGTTCGATTGAAGACTTGAGACCCTGTGAACAATAGGACATATAAAGACAAGAAGAACCGCATGAACAGAGCTGAAATTCATGTATGAGACACAACAGCAGCAACACAATGGGTTATGGTTCCTGTAATATCAGAATAATTTCCTGGAAAATATTCTGGAAAGTCCCATGAAATCATGTTTATAAAACAGTCAGATTGTTAAATATTTGCACATTTGAACGGCATTTTCATTAACGCGTACCCGTGTGGGCTCAGTCCGTCCAGCAGCCCCCTGTAATCTTGTATCTCGGCCTCCAGTCTGGTCTTGACGTCCAGCAGGGTCTGATGGTCTGCAGCCTGCTGAGCTGTAGCCTGCAGCACTGAGTCCAGGTCTCCGCACAGACTGTCTGCTCTCTCCTGCAGGACCACCAGCTGCTGGACGATGGACTCATTATGCTGCTGACCTGAGGCCTCCAGCGCTGTGTTCTACAGACAGACAGACAGACAGATAGACAGACAGATGCATTGCTGCATGTTAGTGTTGTGTGGAGGATGGTCCTTTGTTAAACTATGTTTAACAAATGTAATTGTCTCAGTTAAAGCCGACTTGAACTGAGCCTGAACTCTGATGGTACTCTGGACCAGATTCACCACAGTGGACGTGCTGCTGTTAACAAGGCTTTTTGTAGTGTTTACTGTCTGTTTGCTAATGGTAAGCTAACTCTTGGCCTTGGAAGTGATGGCAGGCTACTACTATTGCAGTTAGAAAGCTAGTTAGCTGGACATGCTAACATTAGTAGCAGATTAACACACAGTTTATTCCATTTCTTACATGTTTGCTCTTGCGTTTTTGGTTTTGGAAACAGACTCTCTCGTGATTGACCAGTTACTAAGCTTTGATTGGACAATAACCTTTGTTGTGGAAGGTTTAGCAGATCCTCACTTCTCCCTTTTTTTAATTGAAGTAGTTTCATCTCACCATAGACAGCAGTTGTGTTAGTTCTTCTTCCAGACTTGCTGCTCTTCTCCTCACTTCCTCCAGCTCGGCCTGGATGACCTCTGACCCTGCTGGAGGGCCACAGGTCACCTCAGGAGAACTCAACATGGATACCTGAACACAACACACCTGATGAGATGCTGTTCGTGGACATTATAAATCCACTCAAATGAGAACTTCAGTGACAGAGAATTTAAAACTGATCATTTTGTTTATTTCAAAATTAGAGCGTGCTGTAGATGCTTGTCCACCTGGGTGTTGAACCAGCACTCGTTCTGGTTCTTGTCGAGCGACGTCACACTCGTCTGTCTCAGGTCGTCCAGCTGCTGGATCAGGTCTGATGACTCTGCTGGCTGCATCTTCACGTCAACGCCCCCTGACATCTGGGCCAGGAGACCCTGCATGTCCTGGACAGGTAAACAAGAAACATGATGATGCAGTTTGTTCTTTTGTATAATCCAGGTGAGTTTTTAGATTGTTGTTACCTGTTGGTGTTGTATCTGCATTCCCATCATTTGTTGCGCTCGATCGTTGAGCAGACTTTGGAGCTCCGGGAGTCTCTGGACCTTCAGCTCCTCCTCCAGCAGCCTCAGCTTGCTAAGATCCACCTCCAGACGTCCACGACACTCACGCTCCTTTTCACACCTGTTCAGAGAGCAGGGGATGATGGGATACATCTAGATGTGCTCTTTATGTGTGTGTTCTACTGTAAGTTGAAGGTGTGTGACTCTACCTGACGTTGAGGTCGAAGACGGTGAGTTCTGCACCGAGCATGTGCAGCTTCACCTGAGCCTGAGCCGAGAGACATTCTCTGATCTGAAGTAAGACAAGAAAGAGACGAGAGCTTTATTAGTAGCAACACTTGTGGTACAGCAAGTTGGAAGTTGCAAGCCACTATGGCAGTAGTTGTACCAGCGGCAGACAGGTGTGGACTTGAGTCACAAGTCTTGGACTCACATCAGGTTTGAGTCATTAATCAATAAAGATTTAGCGCTTGACATAGATTTAAACACCCAGACTTGTGTCCTGATTTAGACTTCAGCCTTTTGAGTTGGAACTTGTTACTCTTGAATTAGATTTCGGGACTCTGTTGGTTGGGACTTGGGACCTGATTGGAGGTTGTTGGTCTGGACTCAGGAAATGACTTTGCACTAGTTGGACATGATTTTGGACTTGTGGTTCCTCACTCTGAACGAGACTCAGGAATTGATAGTTGTGACTTGACTTCATGCCCCTTCTGGTGGCAGAAACCGTAGAACTACCGTTGCGGTAAAAACAACAACAACAACAGTCGTGTAAATGGGGATTTAAAGAGATCAACGGAGGATCAAGTTGTGGCTTTCAAAAGAAGGAAAACAAGTTGTTGTGTTTAATATCCTGTTTGACCAGTAAGTCAGTAGAATATGTTAAATGTCAGTCCGTTCTCAGGCTTGTTGAAAACACCATCGTCACACTAACTTCAGGTCCTTGAGGCAGAGCCTTTTGTCTGTACAGAGATAATTGGTCAATAATAACAAGTCTGTCACTGTCACAGGACGTATTGAAGTTCAGGTTTAATCTCTGACATTTGAATCAATGACATTTCAGATGTGAGTCAGACTCGTCTCAACTTGTCTGACCTTTAAACAGACACACAACATCCTGACGAGTCACAGCCGGTCTCAGCGCTGCACTTTACCTGCAGCTTCTGGCCTTGGTTTGGTCCTGTTTTTATCCTGGTTTGGCCCCAGGACTAAGCAGTTTTACTGTATGTCATGTGCACATGCATCTGTCTGTCTCTTTATTTAGCTTTGTTTTATTGTATTTTAGTTGTTTATTTCTCATTTTGTATTGTTTCAGTCTTTTTTGGAGTCAAGTGATCAGATCAGGTTTTACTGGCTTTAGTGTTGAATTGATTGGACGTGTCTGTGATGTGTGTATGTGTCTCACAGTGTTGATGATCTGACCTGGTCCTGCAGCAGGGACACTGTCCTCAGGTGTCCGTCCAGCTCTCTCAGCTCTCTGGGACACTTCCTGCTCAGCTCCTTCTGGATCTCACACTCCAACTTCTGATTGGCTGCCTCCAGAAACTGGACCTGCATCCACCAATCAAAGGAGACGAGAAACATTTCAATCATCAGCTGTGATGAGCTGATTGATGATCTGTTTACACTTTCTTCACTATTTTTTATTCAATGTTGCAGCATTTATTCTTTTTGTTTTCAACCAGGAGAAACTTTTGTTCCTCTTTGTTCTGCAAAGCCTCGTTCTTTTGGAATATTAGAAAAATGTACATGAAGTCCTTAAAGTCAGACTCGTCCTGTGTGAGTGAACTGTTTCCTGTTTCTCTCTGGATTCTTCTTCCTGCTGCTTTAATGTGTCTGAGTCATTTTCCTGCTGGAGATGTTGAAGCTCATTGAACGACTTTATATCCTGTCGGCCGCTTTCATCTCCAGCAACGAGCATCAGATTGTAGAAGATCATCATGTGTTTGTAGCCTGGTCGTCCTGTGAGAACCACGGATCTCTACATGTTTCAGTCTGGTTTGACCTCAACTGAGAAATCTGCTCTATGTTCTCAGGCTTTTTAAACTATAATGATCATTTACAAAGCTACAGTCAAATTTTCCACCTCATGCATAAAAGAAAAACAACAGCCGTGCAAAGAACTAACATGTCAGTCAAAGTAAAATACTATAATTAATCCTCACTTATGAATTTCAGTTTTGTGTGTTTCACCTCATGCATCAAAGAATAAAAAGCAGATGAAGAAGACAAGAACTCTGAAAACAAACACAGAACACAACCTGCTGCTTTTATGTTCTCTTAATCTTCCAGAATCTCAAAACAAACACTGTACTCAATCGTGGCAAAACTCTGCTGAGAAATATGGAATTTTTTTCACTTTCTCCTGGTCTTTTTTCAACTTATGAATCTGAGAGCTGCCGATGGACCGGATCAGGATCAGGGAGGGGAGGAAAGATGTTTTTCTATTTTCACCTCATGCATCAAAGAGTAAAAAGTAGACAGGAACTTTTAGTGAATACAAATTTCCATGGAGAAATCTGCTACTTTTATGTTCTCTTTTAAAGAATAATTTAATTTCTCTTATAAATCTTAGTTTCATTTTGGAATCATAAAAGAAAAACTTCATTGTCTCTCTGGCATTTTTGTGTGAACTTGACCTTTAAGCAACAGTTAATGATCACTGAATTTTGGTGTTTTTGTGCTGCTGCATGGAAAAGTGTTTGTTCCATGTCATGCATGTCCTACCTGCTGCAGGTACGAGGCCAGCCTGCCGTTCAGCTGCTGCATGGCGAGTCTCTCTGCGGACAGACAGAAGCTCCTGCCGTCCGGAGCCGCAGCAGCCGGAGCTGTGCTGTAATGCACCGAGGCTCCGGGTCCATGATGATGGACACGGTAACCCAGAGCTGCCTGGGTGGATCTGTTTGCACGAAGAACCTGCCAAGGCGTCATCTCACCACTCACTTGTTCACTTTTTCACATCTGGATGTCACATTTAGACTCAGGCGTCCTCCCCGACGCACTCGGCTCCTCTAAACTGTCTGTTCTGCTGAAGTTAACATGTAAATGCAGCTTTGTTCTGTATTAATCTTCTACATTTCTAAGTCTTTGCCCTCAGCGGCCGCCTGAACTGTCCGCCGTGGATGTGGAGTCCTCAGCTGTCCCAGAGGGTGTCTCCTCCAAGGTGTGTCAGGACTTGATGGAGCTCAGGTCTGATCTGCATTAAGCTTTAAATCGTGATATTCAGAACAGGTTTTGGCAGGACGGCAGCCCTTCCCCTTTGCAGTATTAGAGCGTAAAGTTCACAACACACACGAAGCCAAAACGACAGTCAGGTTCTCACTTGTCCTGCGGATGTTCTGGATCACTGACTTCTGCAACCTGAGGGCCAAATCACAACTTTTCAGAAATATTCACTATTTGATATGAAGGTCTCATTTTCCCAATCGATCCTCAATAATAAAAAAAAAACACTGTTAATCTTTCATCCATTTATGAGCAGTGAAGGTTTTTTATGTGTTTTCACTTCGTGCATCAAAGAATCAAACAAAGAAGAAGAATCATAACACTAACACACAAACTTACATCCTTCAAACTTAGACATAAAATAACAATTAGCATTTATATTTTTTTTATGTTTCTCTCAGTTTAATTTTCTGCAGTGTTGTACGTCTAGTCCACATTTCAGAGAGAGATGTTGTTTGCTGTTACTAGTTTGTTCACTAGTTAAGATTCTCATACAAAACACACAGTTTGATCACCTTTAAATTCTGACACATTTGTTCTTGCAAAAATAACATTTTATCTTCTCAGTTTTTCTCAAGTATTTTCATGATTCCATGAAAACTTTACAAGCTGATGCCAGAAGCAAATTGGTGTAAATTTTTTCAATGCCCAAACCTTAAATCTGTCTAAATATTTGGCGCCACCCCCCGAGTGGCGGCCTGCTACAGCAGCTCTCGCTCCTCGCTGAGCTTTTTCCTTTCTAGTTTTAGTCTTTTTAACTTTTTTAACATTTTCTGCACGGGATTATACGTCTGAATGCCCAGGTCAACATGTCCACCATTGTGACTGTGTTTGTACTGGCATTTTCACTCACTTTTTGCAATGTTTACGTCCGCGTCTGGGGGGCCCGTCCGAGGCCCTATTGTTTACAGCCGGGATCAGCTGTTGGCGCTCCGCAACACGGCGGTGCTGCCGGACGAGAGGCCCGAGGTTCCCCGAGAAATAAAGAGGAGAAGACGGGGGAGCCGTGCCGGGGTCCAGCGCCGCGACAGGAGGAGAAGATACCGACCGGTCCTCCCGTCCATCACCATGGGGAACGTAAGATCTCTCCCCAACAAGATGGACGAGTTAGCGGCGCTGACCCGACACCAGAGGGAGTACCGGGAGTGCAGCATCATTGTGTTTACAGAGACATGGCTGACTCCGCAGACCCCGGACACGATCGTCACGTTGCAAGGATTTAAACTGCTGCGGGCGGACAGGACGAAGGAGAGCGGTAAGAGGAAAGGAGGAGGGCTGGCAGTGTTTGTGAACGATAGATGGTGTAACTCTGGGCTCATCACTATTAAGGAGCAACTCTGCTGTAAGGACATTGAACTGTTAGCCGTTAGCATGAGGCCATACTATCTGCCGCGGGAGTTCTCGCATGTTATCGCGATAGCTGCGTATATTCCCCCCTCTGCTAACGCCGATGCGGCCTGTGACGTCATCCACTCTGTCACGGGCCGGCTGCAGACCCAACATCCACAGGCCCTCCTTCTCCTCTCCGGGGACTTCAACCATGCCTCTCCATCCTCCACTCTGCCCACCTTCACCCAATACGTCACATGCTGCACCAGAGACAATAGAATACTGGACTTGTGTTATGCCAACACCAAGGAGGCATACACCTCATCACCCCTTCCTCCCCTGGGAAGATCAGATCACAACCTGGTTCATCTCCAGCCTGTGTACAAACCTCTGGTACACAGGCAGCCAGCTGTGTCCCGCACAGTGAAGAGATGGTCCGACGAGGCTGACGAGGCTCTCAAGGACTGTTTCAACACGACGGTGTGGGAAGAACTCTGCGATTCTCATGGGGACGACATCAACAGTCTCACTGACTGCATCACGGACTACATAAACTTTTGTGTGGATAACACTGTACCCACCAGGACTGTACGGTGTTTTTCCAACAACAAACCATGGATTACCCCGGACATAAAGGCTCTCCTAAAGGAGAAGAAGAGGGCCTTTAAGTCAGGAGACAAGGAGGAGCTGAAGGCTGTGCAGAGGGAGCTGAGAAGGAAGATCAGAGAGGGGAAGAACAACTACAGGAGGAAGATGGAGGAACAGCTGCAGCAGAGCAACGTCAGCGGAGTCTGGAGAGGCCTGAAAACCATCTCTGGCCACAAGGAACCTGACTCCCAGGCTGTGGGGGACCAGAAGTGGGTGAATGAGCTGAACTTATTCTTCAATAGATTTGATCAGCCATCTGCCCTTCCCCCGGCCCAGCCCCCCCTGCTGCAACCCTCCCCATCGACACCTCAGGTGGACTGCTCCACCCCCACCTCCCCTCCTGCAACTCTCAGCTTACAGCCACTCCCCACTGCTCAGCTCATCAGCTCAACCCACCCTCCCACACCCACCAGCACACAGCCCCCCCTGCTCCAACCTGACCCTCACAACAACCCAGGTGAGAAACCAGCTCCGGAAGACCAAGGCAAGGAAGGCGGCGGGTCCAGACGGCATCAGCTCCAGGCTCCTGAAGTCCTGCGCAGACCAGCTGTGCGGGGTTGTTCAGCACATCTTTAACCTGAGCCTGAAGCTGGGGAAGGTGCCACAGCTGTGGAAGACATCCTGCGTGGTACCTGTCCCTAAGACTCCGCACCCCAAGGACCTCAGCAGCTACAGGCCGGTGGCTTTAACATCCCACCTGATGAAGACCCTGGAGCGGCTGGTCCTTGCCCATCTCCGCCCCTGGTGGGTCCTTCGATGGACCCACTTCAGTTCGCCTACCAGCCTGGCATCGGGTGGATGATGCCGTCATCTTCCTCCAGCACAGAACCCTCTCTCACCTGGAGAAGCCTGGGAGCACTGTGAGAATCATGTTCTTTGATTTCTCCAGTGCATTCAACACCATCCAGCCAGCACTTCTGAGGGACAAGCTGGAGAACACAGGGGTGGACCTGCACCTCACATCCTGGGTCCAGGACTACCTTACCAACCGCCCACAATATGTGAGGACACGGGACTGTGTGTCTGACACAGTTGTCTGCAGTACGGGGGCCCCACAAGGAACGGTCCTGGCTCCGTTCCTTTTCACCCTCTACACTGCAGACTTTTCATTCAACTCACCAACCTGTCACCTGCAGAAGTTCTCCGACGACTCTGCCATCGTCGGCCTCATCACAGATGGGGACGACAGGGAATACAGAGAACTGACGCAGGACTTTATGGACTGGTGCCAGCGGAACCGCCTCCAGATCAACGTGGGGAAAACCAAGGAGCTGGTGGTGGATTTCCGCAGGCGCACTCACTCCTCCAACACCAGTGAACATCCAGGGAATGGACATCGAGATGGTGACATCTTATAAGTACCTGGGTGTTCACCTCAACAACAGAATGGACTGGACTCATAACACTGCTGCACTTTACAAGAAAGGTCAGAGCAGACTCTACCTGCTCAGGAGACTGAGGTCTTTTGGAGTGCAAGGGGCGCTCCTGAAGACCTTCTATGACACTGTTGTGGCATCAGCCATTTTTTATGGAGTTACTTGCTGGGGCAGCAGCATTTCGGCTGCAGACAGGAATAGACTGGACAAGTTGATCAAGAAGGCCAGCTCTGTACTGGGTTGCCCTCTGGACCCAGTGGGGGTGGTGGGAGAGAGGAGGATGATGGCTAAGCTGTCATCCATGTTGGAGAATGACTCCCACCCCCTTCAGAACACTTTAACAGCACTAGAGAGCTCCTTCAGCGATAGACTGCTTCACCCGAAGTGTGTGAAGGAGCGATATCGCAGGTCTTTTCTTCCTGCAGCTGTAAGACTGTACAACCAGCACTGCTCCCTATAGGCAATACACCACCATGTCTGTATCTGTGCAATATCTGTATATTTATTCCAGATTTCATTTACTGGGCAACACTCCATTCAAAAATTCAAGTGCAATATTCATATTGATATTTAATTATTGGGCATCTGTGCATTACTCTTTTTGTGCAATACTCTACCCCATCAAAGTCAAGCCAAGCATTTCATATTTGATATTTAACATTTCATATTTTATCCTTCTGTACTGGTCATATATATCATATCATATTCATCTTCTCATGTACATCTGTAAATAATCCCGTTTAAATTTGTAAATTTGGTAAATATGTAAATACTTTTTTTAGCCTGTTTATTTTCATTCTTGTTCTATCACCTTGCTGCTGTGCACTGCAAATTTCCCCACTGTGGGACGAATAAAGGTTTATCTTATCTTATCTTATCTTATATGACAGTTTGGGATGTACAGTGTTAAGAACAGCTGCACCAGTCGAGTCAGGTGACGCATTAGTTGACTGATAGAGGTGACGTGGTAAATAGGTCAGTTCAGATCACTGTGTTCTCAGTAACATCTTCTGTGAAGATCTTCTGCTAAGCTGCATCTTATAAGCTGAGGTCAGACCTTCTGCTGCGTGAACACTTATTTTTATTTTCAAACTTTTTAACATTAAAACAGTTTAAAACTGAATACATGAATTTGTGAAATTTATGGCAATGCAAACTATTTGAAGCAGATTTCACTTTTAAAACAAATGAAATCAAAAATGGACAAAATTAATAAAACAGTACATGGATTCAATATAGAGTAGAATTACTGGCATCTTGTTGGTTTATTTATTGTTTCAGTGCTGAAAAAGCTGTTTTGTATGAT